>CADDXX010000441.1:362480-408008 GCA_902810485.1 Alauda arvensis | reverse complement strand
TGAGCATTGTTGGGGGGACAAACCCTGTTACCCCCCCGACTTGTTGCGTGTCCCCCCTCCCCCAATTTTTGTGGGTGTTTTTGGGTGTGAGGACACAGTGGGGGGACCCCTGTGGCCCCCAGACCTGCGGTGGGCACTTGTTGGGGGGGCTTTGTGGAACTTGCTGCAAACTTTGTGTGGTGCTGCCAGGTGCCTTCTGCGCTTCCCGTTTTTTCTGTGGCTTTAAAAAAAAAAAAAAAGAGTAGTGCAATGTTTTGKTTTTTTTTTTTCTGCCCCCCAGCAAGCCCATACACAGCTCTAATGGGGTGAACCTGGGGGCACCCCAACAYTTGTGGGGTTCAGCTCTGGCTCCCGGGGGGCAGCAGGCCGAGGGTTTTGGGGCACTTGGCCGCTGGCAGCACGGGGCTCTGTGTGTGGGTGATGGGGGCACACCCCGGGGCGCTGAGCTGGGATTTGTCCCCCCARTGAGAGACGCTGCTGGCCCCTGGGGTGACCCCCTGGGCTTTGCCAGTCCCGGTGTGGGCAGGGGGTGCCCAAACCCGCGCCCCAGAGCTGGGGGGCGGCGCACAGGGGGGCTGTGCCCSTGCTGTCTGTCCGTCTGTCCGCACCTCCTGCTGCCGCCTGCTCCCTGCCAGCCCGGGGTGAGGGGGGCGGGGGCCGAGCCGCCGGCCCGCCTTGGCCGGAGGATCCGTGTGCGGGGCCAAGAGCTGGGCTCGGAGCCTCCGGCAGCGGTGTAAGGTCACCGCGACCGCCAGCGAGGTGTCCCTGCCAGCCTGGGCCGGCTCCTGCGTGCCAGGAGCCACGAGCTGGTGGCAGGAGCTGGAGCTGGGGTCACCGAGCCACTCGCCAGGTGAACAAATCTCCTTTCATGGGCACGGGAGGCAGCTGGCTCTGCAGGCATCCTGCTGCCGGGCATTCTGGGGACTGCTGGACAAGGGACTCCTTGTCCCCAAGGGGATGCAGTGGCTTGGGGAGCTCCATGTCCTAAAGGAGRGATGTGGCAACAGGGGACAGTGCCAGCTGCTGGYRTGGGCAGTGACACGGGGGTGGCACTGGATGACCAAGGTACCTGTCCTGGCAGCAGAGAGGGAACAGTGGACACCACCAGCACTSCTCCTATGGCACATGGGGCTGGCTGTCCCCATGCAGCCCCACATGCCATCAGGGAGACCGGACCGGTCCTTTTTGGTGTTGTTTCCTGCCCACCAGGTGTGGGGAGCTGAGGAGTCATGCCACCATGCCACGTGTGTCTGGCTGTGCTTGTCCCCATACAAAGTGCCAGCCCCACACCGAGGGTCCCTTCCCAAGTCAGTCCCCACAGCTCTGTGTCACAGCCAGTTCGCTCTGTGTGTCACAAGGAGCCACAACACGAGCCTGGGGTCCCCCCAGGGCAGCCCACCCCCTGCCCGTGCCCCRCCGTCCCTGCCAGCTGGGGAAACTGAGGCACTGGGGCAGGAGGCGGCTTGCCCAAGGCACCCGGTGCCAGGGCTGGGGAGAGCAAACAGGATTCTTGGCACGGACCGGCAGTGCCGCGCTCTGCCTGCGGGCGAGGGCTGCTCTCTGCTGCCTGTGCAGTTTTGCTGCCGCTTTGCACCCCAGCCCTGGCTCCCTGGGGACCGTGCCTGTGTCCSCACAGGTGACACCGCCTCTCCTCGGCGCTGCTGAAGGGGGCACTTGTTCCCCGCGGGGGTGGCCGGTGCCCGGCGCTGTGTGTGGCGGGGCTGGCACGGAGAGCGGCTCGGCCTTGGCCCCGTGCCCGCTGCCGTGCCCTTTTCCAGAGGCAGCTGCCTTGTGGGCACGGCTTGGCAGCTGTCCCCGCTGCGGGCTCGGCCGGGGCAGGACTCTGCTCCCCTGGGCTGCCGGGTCACCTCCGGGCAGGGTTGCAACACGCGGGGCCGCCGCTGTCATGAGTTTGCAGTTCTCAGCTCRGGCCGTGGCTTTTTCTCCCGGGTTTCTGTGCCAGCTCCATCCCTGAAGCAGAGGAGGGGACGAGCAAGGAGCCGGTTTCTCCCCTCCGTGCCGAAAAGTCCCTCTGGAGAGGCGCCCGGTGGCCTCACCCCTTGCAGAAGCGATGTGTCAGCTCTGAAAGCCCCTGGTTTTCCACCTTGGAGCTGCGTGCGGGAGGGGGGCGGTCCTGCCCCCGCTTCCTGGGCACACGGGAGCCCTCGGGGGRTGGTGACATTCCCTGGTCCCTGGCTCCGTGCGTCCCTCCCCTCCCAGCTCGCTTGCCAGCTAATGGCGCGGCTTATTCCTATGGCTTTTTAAGTGCTTAATGGCGCGCGGGGCTAATGATGCAGCTCCCTCTGTTCCTGCCGCCCGGATGGATGGATGGATGGATGGATGGATGGATGGATGGATGGATGGATGGATGGTGTCGGATGGCGCTGCCCCAACCTCCGGGAATGGGGACAGGGATGAGGAGGGGCCCAGCTGGTGCCCCGTGGAGCTGGGGTTGGGAGCGGGCGTCCGCCTGCCTCTCCTCCCTCCCCTGCGCGGCTGCTCGGAGCAGTAATGTCACCATAAACGATATTTATCACGAGGTGATAAAAATCTATTTCCAGCGACCTCTTGGAAATGGCCCTCGTAAAAACGCAGGCAGCAGACGGAGGCAGGAGGCAGACAGCGGGGAGGGGGCACGGGCAGGGAAATGGCTGTAATCAGCCACGGGAGCAGAGGCTGGATCTGCTGGGGAGCCGGCCCTGCCATTCCCGACCCCGGGAAATTGATGGCAGCCGTCAAGGCCAGAGGGGCTGCCCGGGCACAGCTGGGTGGATGCTCGGGCRTCCCAGGGTTTGAGCATCCTGGGATGCAGCATTTAGGCTGTGAAGGGAGGGCCAGAGGGATTTTCGTCTTTTGGGGGGGGGTTCTGTCCGTCCTGGGGCATTCCCAAAGTGACACCTGAGGGATGCTGGGCTGGAGCTGGTCTTGGAGCAGCAGACTGGGATTGAATGCTGGGCTACCAGCTTTCCTCCAGTGTCCCCAGCCGTAGGGATGGCCCCCTCCCCTGTCAGGCACTGCTGGGTCACYCCAGTGTCCCCTGTATCCCTCCTGGGGGGCCCAGAGCCCCCCAGCTCCATCCCTTCAGCGCCGATGGCCAGGTGCTGATTCAGCATCCCAACACTAATTACTGAGCCCATGGTGGATCCTGGCTGTAAATTCTCCAGCAGGAGTGGGCTGGGTGCTGGAAAACCTCCCTGGCTCCCTTCCGTGCTGATCTGAGCTGTGACTTGTGATCCCGTGTAATTCACTGGGGCGCTGAGTTGGCAGGAGGTGTCTCATACTCCCCCACCCACCTTTGGGGTTCATTGCCCCCCAGGAATCCCCCCCTTCCCGCAGAGGTCATTCCTGGCTGTGTGATGCTCATYCCAGCTTTGTCCCAGCTGGCACTGGGGACAGCCTGGGTGACCCCAGGCCCCTCTGCACC
Source organism: Alauda arvensis (assembly GCA_902810485.1). NCBI lineage: Eukaryota > Metazoa > Chordata > Aves > Passeriformes > Alaudidae > Alauda > Alauda arvensis. Next base: position 404,584 of record CADDXX010000441.1, on the reverse strand, counting down.
TCGGGTGATGCTGCTGGTCCGGGCATTCCTGGGGGCTTCACCAGGCTGAGGGGGACAGAGGACACCTGGGCCACCTTTTTGGGGCTGGGGGGGTGTGATTTGCTCCTAAAAATGGGGACAGTGCAGGACCCCCCCCCCTCGTTGTCCCCTGGGGGAGGAGATTGTGAGGGAAAACAGCTCCCAGCTGCAGGGTCTAATCTGCTGCCCTGATGAAGAGACATTAATCACTTAAAGTAATTAACCAGGTGGGGCATTGGCTGGGTGTGCCTGGGTGTCCCCTGCCTGGGGTGGCTGCCTTAGGGGGGGACACGGGCTGGTGAGGTGGGGGCTGGCTGGGCAGGCAGCTCCCATCCATGGATCCTCACGGGGCTGTGGCAGGAGGGGACAGCAAGGACGATGGGGACAYCCAGGGGGATGGGAACATCATGTGCAGAGCCTCAAGATCCCCGTGGAGGGACGCGGTGCCGCTCAGGGACTCGATGCCACCGCGGGGCTGGCCCGGGGCTCGCGGTGACACGGCGGGGCGTGTGTGTGGCAGGTATTATCCTGCATTAAAGTTTCCCCTTGCAGATGGTTCACATTTAATCTGCGGCTTAAGGCAGCGCCGGACCTGGCGGTAAGTCCGTCTTTAGATGGCAGGAGGGAGCCGGGAACGGGCGCTAAGCCGCCCGCGGGATGGAGAGGGGGGACACGGCGGATTCAGGGACACGGATTGAGGCTTTAATGCCGCCCTGCCGCCAGCTGATCGCCCAGCCGGAGCGTGCCCCTCGCTGGGATCGCTGTGAAGTGTCCCCTCCAAGAGGGATGGGGACTCCCAGATGTGTCCCCTTCAGCCAGCAGAGCCCTGCTGCTCCTCCCTGCCTCAGTTTGCCCCTGAGCCCGCGGGGATTGGCACGTGTGGGAATGTCCCGAAAACATGAGCCGCTGTGGGGTGGGTGGGGTTTTCCCGGAGTGAAAAGCCCCTTGTGGCAGCCTCTGGTTCCCATGGCAAGTATTTAGGGTGGCGGGGAGGGGACACTGGTCACAGACTGGCCGGCAGCTCTGGAGCTGGAGGTGGGTGAGCTGTGCCGGGCTGTGGTGAGATGGGGATGGGGAGCAGGGGCTGGGGCTGAGCAGCTGCGTGTCCTGTGGGATCCAGCAGGATTTGGGATGGCAGACACCAAGCTGCATCCCTCCCATCCCAGCTTTGGGCCCTGTGGTCTCAGGAGGACCTGGAGCCAGGGCTGGGGTGTGGTGACAGCGGGAGGTGGGAGCTGCAGGGACATCTGAGGCCAGGGAGTGAGTGCCCCGGCCAGGGCAGTTTGTCTCAGTGTGGGATGGCAGCTTTGCAGCTGTTAACTCTGGACTCTGACGATGACAGCRAAGGCTCTGTGCTGCACAACCTTGAGGAAATCCTTGCGGATTTGAAAAGGCYGATTGTTCCCTGCGGGGCCGGGACCAGGAGTGGCAGTGCTGCTGCCAGCCCTGCTGTCCATGCTCACATCCTCCCCTGCCTCAGTTTCCCTGCCTTGAAAGGAGGCTGAAGGGAACATTCCCCAGCCTGGCAGGGACTGGCAAACACCAGTTAGAAATGTGTGTCCCCAGGGTGGGACAGGGACCGAGCAGGATGTGTCCCAGTCTGGTGCTGGGGTGATGGAAGGATGAGCACGGAGGGAATTTCGTGCGGATCACAGCACAGCTCGGGCATGGGGTGGAGGTGCTGACATCCCCACCAGCCACGGCTCTTCCCACCGCCTGGAGAAACTGAGGCACGGGAGGCGACACAGGGCTGCCGGAGCAGCGAGCAGCCACCGCTCCCCGCTCCCAGAGACCCAGAAGAGCTCGAGGAAAAGCCGGGAGCGGGYGGCTGCGTGCCCCCCGCCTCCCCCTCCATCACCTCCCTGTTCGCTGGCGAACAAATGTCTGTTCTTGCAAAAAAAAGAAGTGACAGGGGTCGGCGCAGCGCTTTCCACATGACCTGCCCGGGAACAGAGGACGTCTTTGTTAATCCAGCGAGCTGTCAGTTCAGCCTCTTCACAAAAGGCATAAACCACTTATTGCTGCTCTCACCCCTGACCCCGGATCCGCCTGCGCGCCCTCCATTGTGCCGTCTCGAGGAAGCTGGCAAACAATTTCGGCTCCGGCTCTCCCCCCTCCCCGCCGGCGGCTGCACGCAGGGGCCGCCGCTTGCCCCGCCGGCGTGGGGAGCCGCTGCGGGGGACCCCCCTACACACACACACACACACACACACACACACACACACACACACACACACACACACACAGACACACTCACACACACACTCTCACACACAAACACACACTCACAGCACCTCCCCCGCCCGCATCTGCGCGCCCGCCGCCTCGCCTGGCAGCTGCTGCGAGGGGATGGGGGCTGCCACAAAGGGAGCACCTCCCTCCCCTCCAGCCGTGCCCCCCGTCCCGGGGCTGCCGGAGCAGCTGGCTGCAGCCCACAGGTTTCGGAGAAAGGGGGTGCTGGGTGCTGCGCCCTGTGGTTTGGCCGAAACCCTTTAATGAGAGGGGACAAAAGCTCCTTAGGGTCCCTGGGCTGGGACGGGCTGGGACGGCGGCTTTAGGCAAAGCCGCTTATGGCCCGGCACAAAGAGAACAGCCCAGCTCCTCGGGGCTGGCGTGGATGGGGTGATGCYTGTGCCCCGCCAGCCTCAGGGTGCCCGGGGGGTCACACGGGGTGACAGCCGGGGCCAGGGGGGCTGAGCACGTGCCGCTCACCCTGTCCCCTTGCGCCCAGCGCCCGGACCCCGCGGCGGGGCCGGTGTGCGCTGGAGCAATTAGATGCAGTCACTTTGGGGCTATATATAACCCAAATTGCTGCCTGCAGCTCGTTAGCTGCTGTCAGAGCCGCTGCGGCCGCGCCGCTGAGGTGGTGTCGTCGGGGGGGTTGGGGTGAGGGGGGGCTGGACAGTGACGCAGGGACCTGCTGGTCCCTGGGGACGGGGCATGAGGGGGGCTGTGGTCATGCTGGGGTGGCCACAGGGTCAGACCCTCGCTGGGGATGGGGTGCTGAGGGGATGCGCTTCACCCCATGCGTTGCACCAGCTCCTGCTCCGTGCGGTGCAGGGTGGCTGCGGTGACACACAGCCAGGCCTGTCCCCCTGCCTGCCCGTGGTACAGCCTGGGTGAGCGTGCTGGGGCAAGGGGCTGCTGCATCCCTTGCCCACGCCAGCAGCGTTTCCAGCCTCGYCTGCCCTTGTGGCACCCAGCCTGACCACAGTCTCCAGCCCCTTCCATCGGTGCCAGCTCCCGCCGCGGCTCCGCCGGCGCACACCGCTCCCCGCGGCACCTCGGGCTGCGCGGGGGCAGCTGCGACACGAGTGCGAGCAGATTGTGTGGGCTCCTGGAGCAGGCGTCACCGTGTCGCTGCTGGAGAGCGAGCGGGAACCGCAGCCCCGCCGTGACAAACGGCACCGCCAGGACACAGCCGTGCCCACGCGGGCGCCGCGGCCGGGACACAGCCGGCACCGCCAGGACACACGGGGATCCACACGGCCGGTGGTGCTCGTGGGCACACCCTCGGTGTCACCTGCCACCGTTGTGACCCGTCCCTCCTGCTGTGTGAATTCCCTGGGGGGGGGGCCACATTCCCATCTTGGGAAGGGTTAACGGCACCGTGCCTCAGTCTGGAGCCTTTTGTTTCTTTCCTTTTTTGTTTTTTTGGTTGTTTTTTTTTCCCCTTCCCCTCTTTAATGAGGAGTTAGCACAGCTGTAATTGTAGGTTCCAACCTTCTGCCAGCAAACACGGCTGAGAAACTTTAAATACAGTGGAGATGCGTGGACCCAGCCACCACCCCTCCCGTGGGCACCCACCAGGGTCCAACCACGCCACCAGCAGGGACCCCAGCTCCCCAGGGGWGCCCCAGCCTGCTCTTGTGGGAAAACCCTCTGTTTTCAGCCTGCYGGGACGAGGATGAGAAGGGCAGAGGCTTCCTGGAGGGAAGAGCAGCTGGAACCATCTGAGGGAACACACGGCAGGGGCTGTGCTGTGATAAAGCCCCAGCAGGAGCCAAGGGGGCTTGAGGGCCTCAGCGACAAAGGGAACTGGGGGGAGCCTGCTCCTGCAGCCCTCAACACTCCAAAAACACCTTTTATCCTGAGCGCTGCCTCCAGGGCCTGGGGGGAGCCGGGGGACAGCGAGGGTTTGTGTCCCCCAGGCCTTACAGCCAGCACTCCCTGCATCCCACGGGAAGTGCAGGATGCAGCCCCTGTGTGCCGGGCATCCTCCTCACCTCATCGCTTGCTCACTCCCAGGAGCTGCCATGGAGGCTGTGCCAGAGCCCGTTGCCGGTGCAGCTGTGCCGGTGCTTGCCGGGCTCCGTGCCCGCCGCCTTGCCGGGCTGATGCCAGCCAAGAGCCAAAGATTGCTGATCCACCCCCGGTGCCCTGGCTGCTGGCAGCGCAGGGATTTTCCGGGGTGCTGCCACCCGGGAGGGTGGAGGTTGGGGTGATGCGGTGGGGGCTCTGCCGTGCCCGCGGCGTTCCCGTGGGCGGCGTTTCCCGTGGGCGGCGGCGGAGCGGCGCACGCTGCAGCCCGTCCCAGCGGCAGGCGAGGCGCGGGGGAATGGGGAAGCCACGTTTTTGGGTGTCCCGGAGGCACAGGAAGTGTGCTGGCGTGGCCTCCTGCCCTTTTGCTTTGCCCAAAAGCTGGCATGCCGAAGCTGGGGGCAGAGCTGGGAGCTGTGGCAGGGATTTAGCCCAGTGGTGGGAGCAGAAGGAATGTGCCCTTGCTGGGGAGGGACACAGCGGGGACAGTGGATATGGGGACACTGTCCCCCTGCCCTTGGTGCCATTCTGTYTGTGGCACCCTGCTGCTGGTGTGGGGCACAGGTGACACGGCTGATGTGGGGTCTGGCAGTGTCTCTCTGCGCCTGTCCCTGGAGGCCACCAGCTCTTCTTGACCCCACTCGAGCTCTCCATGTCCTTCACACCAAGAACCTGCTGGGGTAGATGGGGACAGATGCCAGCCAGGAGGGCTTTGAGGCCATCCCTGCCAGCTCTGGTTGGAGCCTTTTCCCCCTGGTTTTGTCACTTGTGGAGCTGGCCTGCGTGCCAGCTCCATTCTTCCTGTGTTAATAGCATCACATAACGATGTCGCATTGCTGTCACCTCGCTGCACGTCTACCCCTGACCTGCATGTGCCTGAGGCTGTGCCCTGTGTCCCTAATCCCTGTTGTGCATGTCCTGGGAGCTGTTTCAGGCTTGTYCATCTGCGTGTCACGAGCGGGCTGGCCTCAGCTCAGCGCCATTCAGCAGGCACAGATCCTGGTCCCCTCTCTCCAGCCCTGAAAGGTGTGGGATAAGCATCTCCCAGAGCCAGGAGGAGCTGAGCTTCATCACATTGGGACCTGGGGGATCTGCAAGCTCTCCCCTCAAATTTCAGCTCTTGGTRGCAGAGCACCCTTCCCTCCCAGCCTCTTCCCAAGCACCTCAGGRTGCTGCTTAGCAAATTAGCCCCCAAATCAACCTGCTCACCTCTAATTGGGGGTGAGTCTTTGAGGACGTGGCTGGGSAGGAAGGCCCCCCACTCCGAGGGGGCTGCTGCCATGCTTTATCTGGGTGGACAGATCCCTCCTAATTGAGCAGATATCCCGTGTTCGCAAACAGATGGCTCCTTTGCATCAATTATTCCTTATCTGTGTAACCGGGGATGATTTGCTGACAGATAGCGCCGGGTGAAGTTAAAGCAAGGAGGCGGCCGGTGCTCTGTGTGGAGCCTGGGGGTCCCAGGGGACACGGGTGGTGAGGTGGGGGTGGGATCCTGGCTGCCCTTGGGCAGGTGGGACCCATCTCTGGTGCCTTTGTGTCTCAGCATCCTTGGCAGGGAAATGGAGAGGGTGGGGGCTGCTGGTGCTGTGGGGTTGATGGGTGGGTTGGGGTCCAGGGGGGGCTCCCTGGGGATAGGAGGGCGCCAGCCTTGGCCCAGCTATCAAAATCCACTTTCCCCACCAAGACCCTGGCCTGACACTTCCCAGCTGCGTCTTGCCCAATGCYGCTGTGCCACGTGATGGGAAGTGATTAATGCTAATTAATGATTAGTTGCTCCGGGTATCAAAGTGTGCCCCAACCTTTCTCCATGCCCACAGGTAGGGGATTGCTGCCTGCTGCTGCCGGTGGCATTGTCCTGGGAGGAGGAAGGGTGGCACGGCCTCCTCCCTGAGACATCCCTGCCACCTCCAGGGATCCCACCCCAAGCTGTCAGGGATGGGGGCTGATCCCTGGGCTTGTCCCCTGCCCGCTGTGAATGTCACCTTCTGTTAATCWCTGGGAAAGAGAAGAGCATCCCGCCGTCACCGGGGCAGCCGGTGGCACCCCGCCAGTTGGAGCAGGGACGTGGTGGCACTCGAGGACTCACGGGATGTGCCAAGCGCTCGCGGTTGTGCGGCGCTGCCATATGGATTCCATAAATTAAACCTTTCCAGGAAGCAAACRGTGAATTTATACGTCCACCCGTGTGCGTGGCTCATTGAGTCTAAGGGCTTCCCAGTGAAACATCCATCTCCACGTTTATGGGAGTAATCCCGAGAAAATGGATGTCACCTGTGGCAGGGGGAGGTCACCTGCATCCCACCCGACCCGGGGTGGGCGCAGCATTCTGTGARCCTGGGCTGTCTGTGCATCTTTCCCAGGGTGGCACAACAGCTCTGGGTTGAGCGTGGTGTCACTGGCTGTTGCTTTATTAAAGCTAAACAGGAGCGGTGACAGCCCAAGCTGTGTGCCCGGGCRGGAGGGTGACAGCTACAACAAACCCCGGGCCACAGCAGCGCCCGGGGGTCGAGGAGGAGGGACTGTCCCCAAACAAGGCACAGCGGGAATGCCATCCCCATCCCAGCAGCACGTTTCCCTCGCCTGCCTGGCAGGGAAGGCGATGGGGGGTTGTTGATCTCGAGTAAACACTGCCCCGGTTGAGTAATCGGGAGCTGCCTAACCGGCCAGCTGCCGCCGGCGGGCGAGGGGACGCCGCTTTGATTCATGTCCTCACCCCCCCTGCAGCCTTTTCTTGTCTGGCTGTGCTGGGAGCCATGGGCCGGATCCAGCTGTAGCCCCGTGGCGAGGGCTGGCGTGCGGCTCCCGCGCTGGCCACGTGCACCGGCCGCCAGCAAAACAAAAGCATTTTGTGTCCGTGAGCCCCAAAAACCCTCCCCTCCGTGTCCCCCCCACCCGTGCTGGGGGCTGCTCTGACCGGCAGAGGCAACGGCGCTGAGTCTCTGTCCTGCTTCTCTTCCAGGCGTCCTCTTCGTCGCTGGAGACAGCCGCCACCAAGGCTGCGGCCGCTGAGTCCCGGCACCGGGTGGCCAGCGCTGGGGAGAGCCCGGGAACGGGCAGCGCCGTCCCGGACATCGGCCAGCGCACGCCTTTGGATGCGGAGGCTGCGGACGCTGGAGCCACAAGTAGGTGATGCGGAGGGGATACCGGAGGGTACAAAGCTGCCGTTCCCAAGGGATGTCCCCTGTCCCGCTGTGGGGTGACCATCAGCCCGATGTGCTGCTTGGCACTCGCGGTGAAGGCTCACGCCCAGCATAATTGGGGTTGGGATCCGACAGCCGCAGCCCCGCTGGGAAGGTGACCCCGACAGCACCGCGGGTCCCTGCCCACCATCCCCGGGGCCGTGAGTCAGGCCGTGGGCGCCAGGGAGAGCCGCGGTGTTGGGCTGGCTGTGCTGGGGAGCCGGGGGGGGCCCCGGGGCTGGGATGGACCGCGGCTCCAGGGACTCGGCCGCCCCGTCCGTCAGGAGCGGCAGCATTTTTAGGAGAGGTATCATGCGTGCTTCCCGCCTGCCGCCTCCCTGGCCCGGCTTGTTTGCCAGCCCTTCCCGGCGGGCGCGCCGGGCCGTGTTGTGCTGGGCCATGCCAGGCTCCTTTGATCCGGGAACAACCGCCGGTGCCGGTTCCTGGCGTTGGGCTGGGAAGAGTCAGGAACCGCAAGGTGCAGCGGGCAGGAATCTGGGGCAGGCAGGGAGAGAGGCAGGGGGCAGCCTGCAGGGCCAGGGGGCTGCTTGGTGCTGGGGGATTTGTGACCCCTCGCATTCCCTGAGAAGGATACTTCTCAGGAATGCAGCGGCCCGTGTGGGTGCATCGATCAGCCCCGCGGGGATTTGGCCGTGGTTTGGGGACCCCGCAAGGCGCTGTGTCCCTCGGGGGTGGGGCGGGGATGCATTTACAAGCTGCTCACAGCCCAGCCGGCAGTGGCGTGGAGGCAAGCTGGGAGCCGTGGCCTGGAACGGGCCTGCTGGAGTCAGCCCGGGATTTATTACCCTGCCAGTGGCTGCCGGGCAAAGGTGACAGTGACTAATGGCTTGTTACACGCCTGCCACATCTCATCTGCGCGCCGCGTCCGGCTGCTGCGCTCCCAGCCCCGCTGTGCAGGCAGCCTGTGCCGTGTCCCTTCCTGAGGGGGACACAGGGGTGACCCCCCCCCCCCCCCCCCTTTCCCCCCGCGGGGACCTCGGCCAGAGAGGGTGACAACGACAGTTGGACAGCTTGGCGTGGGATCTATCCCTGTGCTGAGCACACAGACACACACTGTCAGCGTTCCCTGTGGCCAGGCAGAGCCTGGGATACGGGAGCACCTCCGTATCTCGGGGGTGGTGACACATCCCGGGGTGTCCTGCTGAGCCTCGTGTGACACTCGGGACTTCCCAGTGCACAAAACCCCTTTGTGGTTGCCAAACCAYGAGCCACTGCCCTGCCAGCACGGTGTCAATCCCGTGCCAGGGTGGCTGGGCTGGGATGCCGAGGGGATCCTGTGTGTGTGTGTGTCCGGATGGATGCTGACGGAACCACAAATGCATTCACCAGGAAAATTAAAAAATTAACAGGCATTGGCTYGCTCTAGATTAGTAAAGGCAGGAGATAAAAGCGGCTCTTTATACCTTGTGAGAATTGCTGATAAGGGCATTTGTTCCTCTGTATTCTTTAAAAAGAATGCAATAAAAATTTAAAATAGAACGGGAAAAGGGAGTTGGGAGGGGGGGGAAGCACGAGGAGGACTTGGGGGGTGGCGGGCAGCAGCAGCACCGCGGCGTGGCGGGCACTGGGGCCTGTTGGAGGAAGAGGAGGAGGATGGAGGGGCTGCTGATGTGAGGGTAAGCTGGGAAGGGATTTGGGGGTGTGTGTGTGTGGTGGTGTGGCAGTTTGTTTGGGGACGGCTGGGTGTCCCTGTCATGGCCTGTGTCTCCTCCTGCAGAGATGCCAGTTSATGGCTGGCAGTGCCAGGATGAGATTCCTCCTTCCTGCCCCAGGGAGGCGGGGGTCCCGCCTGTCCCAGCCAGCCCAGCCTGTCTGGCACGTGCAGCCGACTGGTGTGGCCTGTGGATGATGGGCAACTTCCTCCTGTGCCAGTGGGCTGAGCCCCACCCCACTCGTGTCACCGSTGTCCCCAAGSCCAGGGGATGGTGGGATGGCRCRGAGGTGACCACCACCATCCCCACSTGGGAGGGACAGTGCTGTTCCCTCTGGTGCAGGGGGTGCCTGGGGCATGGGGGTGCCCCGAGGGGGCTGCCCTGGGAACACCCCTTATTTCCACAGGGTCTGGGCTCAGGACCACCCTGGGTGCTCACAGTGCGGGGCCACGCTGGCACCCCTGAGCCCCAGGGTACCTTGGAGCAGTTTTGGGATGGGGCTCAGAGGCCTGGATCCCACCCCAACCCCTTGCCTCCATCAGTGCACAGGCATCCCCCAATCTCTACATKTGGGGAGGGGTCACCCGTGCGCCGTGATCAGGAGTGACACCCCCGTCACCCTAAATCTGCCGAGGGACAGAGACCCCGCGGGACGCCCCGCACAGGGGGAACCCCCATTCCCGGTCAATTGGGGGTGGGGGGGGTGGTCCCGAGTGGGGGGTTCCGCCCCCTGCCCAGCATCCCATCGTGTTTTCGGAGCTGCCCGTGCCTCGCTCCCGGTGCCCGCCGCCCCCGCCCCCGCCGCCCTGCCCTGCCCTGCCCTGCCCGGCCCGGCCCGGCCCCCGGTGAGTCACGCTCCAGCCGTGCGGCTCCCGGGGCGGCGGGCGGGCGCCGAGGGAAGCAGGAAGCGGCGGGGGAAGGCTCGGCACGGCTCAGCTCGGCTCGGCTCCGCTCCGCTCCCTCCGGCGCTGCCCATGGAGGAGCGCAGCCCCCGTTGGACGGCGCGGCCCGCGGGTGAGTGACCCCCCACCCACCATGGGGACCCCCCCTCCAGCAGCGCCGTGGGGAGGGGACAGCGGGGTCCCCCCCGCCTCGGGTGGGAGTTGTGCCGGAGGGGCGGGATGGGGGGTGGTGTGATCCCGCCGCTCGCAATCCCCCCCAAGCAGAGAGGCTGGGGGGTCTGGGGGGGGTGGGTGGAGGTCAGCCGGGGGTCGGGGGACACTGTGGTGTTGGGGACAGAGGTCACCCTGGGTCTGAGAGAGACACTGGTGTGGGGGATGGAGGTCACCCTGGGGTTGGGGGACTCCGTGATACAGGGGGTGGAGGTCGCCCTGGGATTTGGGGGCAGTGATGTTTGGTGAGTGGAGGTCACCCTGGAGCTGGGGGAGCTCATGGTCTAAGGGGCAGAGGTCACCTTGTGTTTAGGGGAACCCGTGGTATGGGGAGTGGAGGTCACCCTGGATTGGGGAACCCCGTTGTAAGGGGAACAGAGGTCACCCTGGGTCTGGAGGAGCCCGTGTTTTGGGGGACCAAGGTCACGCTGGGGTTGAGAGACCCCATGGTTGTCCTGGGCTTGGGGGTCCCTGTGATGTGGGGCATGGAGGTCACCTTGGAGTTGGGGGACCCCCTTGTGTGCGGACTGATGTCACCCCGGAGTTGGGGGACCTCATGCCATAGAGGGTGGTGGTCACCCTGACCTTCGGGGGACACTGTTGTTTGGGGGATGGAGGTCACSCTGAGGCAGGGGGACTCTGGCCTGGAGGATGGAGGTTGCCTTTGGCTTGGAGGCCCTTGTTGTGTGAGGAGTGGAGGTCACCCTGGTGGAGGGGTACCCCGTAATGGGGGGGACAGAGGTCACCCTGGCCTTRGGGGACCCCATGGTGTGGAAAATGGAGGTTGCTTTGGCGGTGGGGATCCAGCTTGGGAGTGTTGTGGGCAGATGAGACCCCTCTGGGTTCTGTGGCCTCAGGGTCTGGGGCCAGCTGAGGTGCTCAGTCCCCATGACCCACATTCCAGAGAGATCCTTGGGGTCATTTCTCATGGCTGGCAGGGCCCTGACCTTGMCCCTTCTCCTTGCCTTGCTGCCTGCCCCTCTCTCGGTGCAGGGCACACGGGGTGCAGTGCAGGGCCGTGCCTCAGTTTACCCACAGCTGTGTATCCATATTTCTGGACACCCAGGAGTGCTGGAGCTGGGGAGGGCCCGTGTTGCTGATTGAACGGGACGCGGGGAAGCCCGGGCACCGCACCCTGTGCCGGGGTGATGCYGCGGCCCCGGCGTCTCGCCTTGCCTCCGCCTTTATTACCCTGCTCCATCCTGGCTCTTCCAGCCCTGCCTGTGCTGCCTGCCGTGCCCTTTGCCCAAGGGCTGCCGGCTCACCGTGCCCTGCTAGCACCCGTGTCTGCTTTGCATGGTGACACGGGTGGGTCCCCAACGGGTGGCATCTATCAATCAGGTGCCCCATGGGTAGCATCTGTCCCCAAAGCTTGGGCAAGTGCCCCCTGCCATCCCTGGGAGCAGCAGGGGTGAATGCCCCGCTCTCTTCATCCCCATCCCCATCCTCCTGCCGTGGCTGAGGGCACGGAGCTSTGCGCTGGGTGCCGCGTGGGTGCCCGCCGTGCCACGAGCGGGATCCCGATCCAGGGAGAGGGAGTTAATGGAGGGAAAAAGGCAGAAGAGGGAAGCCAGCGCCTCTTCCTGCAAAGGGCGCGCCTGCGCCGGCGAGCGGCGGGGTGAGCCCGTGTGGTTTGTGGGTGTGAGCAGGGCGAGCGTGCGCCCGGCTGCGTGTGCCCCGGCAGCGTGTTTGTGTAACCTGCCTGCCGGGGCGTGTGACGGGCACGGCCGCCTGGCTGGGCTGCCCAGCGGCTCCCACAGGGCTGGGAGAGGGTCGGTGTGCAGGGGGGAGGCTGGCTGTGAACGCGGTGTGTGTGTGTGTGTGTGTGTGTGTGTGTGAGTGTTGCACAACCGCACGGGGTGCTGAGCGCCGTGACCCCTGGCTGGGGGCACACGGGGTGCGTGTGCCTGCACGTCCCGCTGCTGTGTGTGCACACACGGGGCCTGTTCTGGCCGGTGCAGGAGAGGGGGGTGAGCGTGTGTTGGCTGCAGGGCAGGGAGCTGCAGCGGAGGGAGATGGTGGCTTTGGCGGGGGGCCAGGCTGCCGGGGGGTGCCGAAGGACGCAGGACAGTTTATTCCTTCCTGGCACGCCAGCGGCTGGGACGGGGGGACAGTTTGGGGGCRCAGCTTGAGGAGGGGGGTGTCGGTTTTAATGGCTGCTCCTCTGTTTGTTGTTCTGGCCTGCCAGCCCCCTCCCTCACCCTGCTGTCTGGCCCGTGGGAGGTTGAGGCCTGGAGGGGCTGTTCCTGGAGGGGGGTTTGTGCCTGTGCCAGACGTGTGGGAGGTGGTGGTGCTGTCCCCCACGTCAGGGCACGCTGCCATGGGTCACACCTCTGTCCCAGAGCCCTGGCACTGCCACCAGCTCCGGGTGTAAGGCCTGGCTGAACCGTGGGCAGCAGCAGATGGCCCGATGGGGACACCCAACCCAGACCACCATGAGCCGGCAATGCTGGGGGGTGCATCACCCACCTGTGGGACACTGCGTCCCCCTGTGGGATTTTGGGGCAGCCCCACCGAGCCCCGAGAAGGAGCAGCCAGCACAGAGCTTGGCGTGCAGCGGCCTCCCGGGCAGGCTGCCAGCRGGATTGCCCTTGAACTGGCCCTCGCCGTGCCTCGTGTTCCGTGCCCCGGCTGCCCCACGGCCCCCCGGCCCCGCACCCCGCTGCCCGCCGGCGGTTGCACCGCGGCCCGGGAGGAAGCGCCCCGGAGCTCCCGCGCCCGTAACGGCGGCCTCCTTATCTCGGGCCCTTCTGGGCCCCCCCCAGCCCTTATCTCGCCACGGCCGTTGGCCCTGGCTGGGCTCGCAGCCCCCCCCTCGGCCGCCCCAGCCCCCTGCGGGGTCAGCCCTTGGGGGCGGCCGCTTGGCWGCCTGCCCCCTGGATCCTTTTTGAAGTTCCAAATCCATTTAAGTCAAGAGGAGGGAAAGTTATTGCCTCTAAAGCCCCTTGCGTTGAGCAGTAAATCCTCTTTGCTGGGCCAGCGCCGCCTCCGAAGAGCCCGCGGGACCGGTGGGGGTGACTCCCGGGGGAGGGGGGGTACAGCCGGAATGTGTGTGTCCCCAGCACCCTGCTTTGTGCCTGGGAGGATGTGGGGACCCCAAMACATGGTCAGCGTGGGTTTGGGGTTCCTTTGAAACCCCCCCAGCTGAGCAGGCAGGAGCAGCATCACTGCTGCTTGCCCACCATTTGCTCACTCCCTCCTTGATTTGGCCTAGAAAGGGGGGGTTCCCCTTGTGACATCCGTACCCTGCTGTCCCCAGCAGTGTGTCACAGCATCCCCCCCCCCGCTGCCGTGCACCCTCTTTTGAGGCCGATGGAGCAGGAGCTGGATATGCTGCCGGCACGCTGGCGTGTTTTATTTGATTTCCCTTCTCCCGAGCTGGCAATATTTAAATATTAATGCCTGCCTCTAATTGCTGGGTCAGAGGAGCGGGGCGGCGCGGGAACGGGCGCAGGGGCGGCTGATTTTGTTGTCTCGGGGAGTGTTTGCCGAGGAATAATGTTTGTGCACACACACATAATTTTACTCCCTTGGGTTTTACTCTGCCTTGGGAGYGATGCAGAGGAGAGGGGGAGAGGCTAAGCTGTGATGCCACCGGGCCATCATTTCTGCAGCAGGGCACCCACCCCCCCTTCCCCCTCCGCATCCGGGGGCCCTTCTCCCTTCGCCCGCAGAGGGATTGTTAATGGCAGGGGGAAAAAAAAAAAGAGGGGGGGTTTGTTTTATTTTCTCTCCGGGCAGCGCGGCGTCAGATGCTTGCGTGCTCGCTTCCTGTAATAAAGCGACCGCCGGCGCGCTTGTCACCTGCTCTCTGTTGTGCTGCCAAGCGCAGACATGCCGCTTCTCGCTGCGGGCCCTGGCGTGCTCCCCGCCGCTGCCGCTGCCGCTGCCGCCGTGCCCGCCCCGGGCGCTCGCCCCGTTGCCAGCGCGGCGGTAGCAGGTGTTTGGGCAGGGTGCGACGGTGCCTGTTGCCGCACGCCCCGTGCGGGCGGGGGCCGTTTAACTGTTCCTCACCGCCGCCGTGCCCCCTTCGACGCCCTCCTCCTGCTGCYTGGCACTGGGGGTGGCGTGGGGTGGGGGTCCCCGCTCTCCTSTGCGGGTGTTGTCGCTGCTGTTCCCCGGCAGAGCCAGCCCAGCTGCAGGCAGGTGGTTCTGGTTTGTCCCCAGCTGTGCCGCGCAGTTGGGAGAGGGGAGGTGGGTGCAGCGTGTGCCACGCTGGGGTTGTGCAAGGCTGCTTGGCGCTGCYGTGCCGTGTCAAACCGTGCCAGTGCTGGCTTGGAAGCCATGGTGCTGCCCTCTGTGCTGTGCAGCCACCTTGGCCTGCCCCCASCTTGGCCTGGCCGCTGTGCCATGCTGTACCTTTGCACGCACGGCCCTGCTGCCAGCAGCTTCCCAGTGCTGTTAGGGGAATTTTCCCCATTGGGAAATCCCTCTGCTGCCTTTTGGATCCCTCWGTGGYTTGCAGCCGTTGTTCCTTGGCTGTGCAATCTCCTCCYTCCTGTCCTCATGGCACATGAGCCATCCTGGTTAACCCGTGTTGGCTGGGTCCTGCTCCTGTTAACCCCGGCCCGGGGAATTCTGAACCCTTGAACCTGGCAAGGGAGGCTAACACGGGGTCTGCTCCCTACAGGCAGCCTGGAGCGTGGTAGATGTGGGGTTTAGGGATGAATTACACCCAAATATCCCCCGTGGAGGAGGCAAGGCTGGGTCCTCCTCCTTCCCACCCGCGTCCTGCCCCGCTCCAGCCCCGGCTCCCAGCGCTGCCTTTGTTTCCGCTGTATAACAAGATGATGGGTTAGGGTCAAGCTGCGGGTTCATAACTTGTTGGAAGACTTTGCCGAACAATAAAGGTGTCTGGCTTTATATCTGCTCGTATTTTATCCGCGCCACGGCCTTTCCCCAGCGCCGGCCGGGATTTACGGCGGGGGGATATTTGAACGTGTCGAGGCGAGCTGGGAAAGCCGAGGCCGACCCCCTCCCCACGCCTTTGCATTCAGTGCCTGGGCGCTGAAATATTTACCTTCCAGCTCCTCTGACAGTTCAAGCCGTCTCGTGAAGCAAAGGTTATTGAACTGCGAATGTTATGACATTACATTTTTGTGTCTGCACTTTCTAGATGCGTGATGCAGCCTGAATGATAAGTGATCTCGGGGTTAAGGGTGGGGTGGTTTTTTTTTTTTTTTCCTTTCTGTTCCTTTCCCTCCCTCCCTGCTCTCCTCCCTGAGCTGTCAGCTCTGCTGGCGCTTGATAACAGCTCCCTTTTATTGCCCTGCCTTTGCATTCCTGCTGCTGGGCTCCCTGCAGTTGRGGTGGGTGCTGGGAAGGCGGGAGAGGGACATTTCCAGCTCAGAAGCSTGGCTGTGCTGGTGTGTGCCTCAGTTTCTCTAACCCTCATGCCATGGGAGGGTCACCCATGCCAGCAGCCTCTCTTCATGGTTGCTCTTAGTGTAGGGAAATGCTGCATCCTGTATCCCACCAGGACTGTAGAATCACAGCAGAAATTTGGGTTGGAAGTGGCCTCAAAGCTGCTCTCATTCCATCCCCCTGCCGTGGGCRGGGACACCTTCCATTAGTCCAGGTTGCTCCAAGCCCCATCRGACSTGKCCTTGCYGTGCTGTGGGGCAGGAGGTGATGCCCAGTGTCACTGGTTCCAGTCTGTGCTGTGCTGCCCATCTTGCAGCTGCGTTAGTGGGATTTTTAGGGTGCTGAGGTGATGCTCTCTGGTACCCTGTGTGCCAGGGCTCTGAGCATCTCAGCAGCTGTCCCCACTTGAGACTCAGCATCCTAGGTGGCCAAGTGGCCAGGGGGACACGTGGGGAGGGGGATAAGTGACAGCAGGCCTGGGCTGTCCCATACACACTAGAGGGCAGCAATAAACTGGMTCAGTGGGCTGTGCTCTGTCCCTGGGGGCGTTGAGGGGTCTGACTCCCTCCCCAAATTTGCCCTGGCACAGTGGGTTTGCAGTGGGGGCACAATTATTTTTAAACAAAACCATTGCACCTTCCAACCACTCGGACTTGCAGTGTCATTTCATCCCAAGATGAAATTATCCCAAATTAATTAAGTCAATCCATAAATTCAGCCGCGTTTGCTGCCGGTGAATCTCATCTTCAACCCCCCCCCTCCCTTCCCCCCTGGCTTTTCCCTGGGCTCCCCCTCCCTGCTCGGCTCCCTGCAGGAGTCAAGATCTCACCCCTGCAGYGCCTGGAGATTTCCATGGGCTCAGGGCTGGCCGAGCATCCCGAGCATCCCGGCTCRGGGCGGCTGCCAGCACTAACACAATCCAGCTGTGCCTGGCCAGGGGGGGCCGCGGGGAAAAGGGGGGGAAAAAGGAAAAAAAAAAAAGAGGTCAGGGCCCGGGAAATTAAATGTTCATAAATGTAGGCCCGAGCGCTTAAAAAGTAGGGCAGTGCCATTAAATCTCATTAAAGTTTAATACCTATCAGTGCCACTTCAGGCAGCCCTTGGACATTGCTTTAATTTGATGGGTGTTAAGGGAGAATTATCAAATAATTGTGCTGGCTGGGGACTTGCTTTTATCATGTTACATGGAAAGCTCTCCCGGCTTTGTGCCGCACATCAAAACAGCGGCGGGTAGGTATTGTTCTGGGGAGGGGATGGGGGTGGCTGCAGGGGGGGTCCCCACTGTCCCCATCGCCCTCAGCAGTGGCAGGAGGCATGAGGGACACCGGATCAGGTTGTTACAGGGATTTGTTGCCCCCAGTGATCAGCTTTTTCTGCCCAAATTTAACCCATCTGCCCCCAGCAGGGGTTTGCTGCCTCAGGCTGGCATCCTCGAGGGTGGCATGGGCACAGGGAGCATCCTGCCATTGTCCCCATGGATTCTGCTGTTATCCCTGTGGGCTCTGCCAGTGTTCCCATGGCTCCTGTCACCATCCCCCCTGAGTCCTGCCATCATCCCTGTGGGCTTTGCTGGTGTTTCCATGGCTCCTGCCACCATCCCCATGGGTCTCATTGCTATCCCCAAGGGTCCTACCATCATTCCCATGGTTCCTGTCACCATTCCCACGGGTCCTGCCAGTCCCCATGGCTCCTGCCAGTCTCTCCACTGAGTCCTGTGGGTGTCCCCATGTCCCAGCAGGGTTATCCCACTCTTCCTGCACTCACTATCCCAGCATGCCAGCTTGAGGCTGTGGGTGCTGCTAATTAATACTCATTTTTGGAGAAGCTGTGAGGAATTGCAGATGGGAGGAGCTGGGGATGGCCGGCTCCATGTGAAGGCAAGGACATGGGCCCGTGCATTTTTTATAGGGTGCACCCGGGGTTATTTTTATTTCTTTCTGTTTCCTTCCTCCTCCCCTCGCTGTAAAAGTCCCTGTTGATAAAGAATTAGTGCCAGGTCGTTAGTCCTGGTTTTTATGAGATAAACCCAGGCACAAGGTGCTGTCGTGTAAACGCCGGGGCCAGGGGAGCGCGGGGACGGGGAGAGTGGAGCTGCTGCCATGAATTATTCAGCAGCGCCTGATTTCACATTATTCTCACTGATACTTTTACAACCTGTCAGTAAATAAAAAGATTCTACATTATTTATAGAAATGGACCCGAATTGGGTAGGAGAATTTACTGTTGCTATTATTAGGGGCTGCTCAGCACCGCGTTAATGAGAGCCGGGGTGATGGCGAATGCCGCTTCCTGTGGGCGCCGTGTCCYCCGTGTCCTTCCAGGTGCCACCTTGCTCCCCAAGGATCACTGTGTCTCTCACTGCTGGGGCTCCACTGGTTTGGGCTGTTTGAAGGGGGAAATCTCCTTCCTAAGGGATGTCTTCTTCCCAGTGACACATCCCTGCAGGTGATGCCTGCCCCGGGACATCCATGCTGGGGAGGTCACCTTCCAAGGGATGCCATCTTCCTAGGGATGTCTCCTTCCTGGGAACATCTCCTTCCCAAATATGTCTGCTTCCTGGGAACATCTTCCCCAGGACYGTGTCTTCCTGAAGRCATCTTCTCATAACACATCTCGTTSCTGAGTATCACATCTTCCCAGGGACATCCTCTTCCTGACACTTTTCCAGAGACACCTCCCCGTGGATGACACCTTCCCAGGGACATCCTTGCGGGGGATGTCTCCTTCCAGGAGAWGATCTCTTCCCAGAGACTTCTTCTTCCCAGGGACAACTCCCTGTGGATGACACCTTCCCAGCGATGTCCCCTTGCTGGGGACATCTCCTTCCACGGATGTCACCTTCCTGAACACATCTCCTTCCCAAAGACATTTGCTTCTTGGGAACATCTTCTTGAGAATGTCTTCTCCCTGGGGACCACATCTTCAGGAACATCTCTTTCCTAGTGACCACTTCTTCCCAGGAATTTCTTCCCAGGTGCCAAGCCCTAGGACACACATCCCTGCCAGAGGAGGATGCTTTCCAGTCACAATGCAGTAACATTTCTATCCCCATCCAGTGAATTGTTCCCACCATCCCTCCTGGCTCTGCATCCCACCCTGYTGCAGGAACTGGAGGGGCTCCACTTCCAGCCTGTCCCCCCGTTCCCATCATTTGCCTGTCACCAGAACGGGAACCATCCCACCCACGCACCCGCCAGCCCCCCGGATCCCATCTGGGCTTCCCGCATCCCTGATGTGACAGCTCCAGGGAGGTGGAAAAGCATCACACGGGCTTGGGAAGCCCCGAGGAAGGGAGGGGGGGTGCYGGGCTGCGGGTAAACCAAGGCACGGCGGCGATGGAAAAACCAGGAGGAAACCCAAGCTGTAATGGTTTGTCTGCGGTGTCCTAAGGTGGCTGCTCCCAGGCTGCCGGTGACAGGTTTATTGGCAGGCAGGCCGGGCTGGAAGGATTGTGGGCTATTTACAGTGCTGGGGCCGTGACTTTGCGAGCAGACAGTTAACATAAATTCACATGATGGATCAGTTATCACTTCATTGAACTGGTGGCGGATCCATTGAAGGCTGTGCAGTAACATACTGTTTCCTGGCTCTGCGCAGCGCTGGGATACATTAAATACACTTTATTTATAGCTTACCATTGCTGCACTGTGGGCAGGAGAATGCAGCTTTTGCAACTATCATCTAATTTTATGATGAGCATTAAAGCAAGGCCTATAATTTGCACCTTTTTATTCATTAGACACTGGTGCAGCCATAAGTCAAGAATGCCCAGGGATTTAGATGCAGATCCAGAAGATAAACTATTGACAAGCCAGATGTATTTTTACATTAGTGTGCCTTTACAATAGTTTATGTTGAGAGTGGAATATAAATTGCATTATTAAATACGAACCACTCTTGTAACCGCTGCTCTTCTTGCATCTTTGCAGGCAGGGTGGGATTCGGAACCACAGAGCACTGAGGCTTTGCCTAATGGCTCCAGGTTGGGGAGGGGGGAGTAGGATTGTTATTTTGGCTTACTTTATCCGTGGATGTGCTGATGCATCAGAGCAGGGGTCTGCCTCAGCACTGTCCCTAGGAGGAGGCATGCTGTGGGATGAAGAGACGTGGGATGTCAGAGCAAAGCCTTCTCAACCACGTGCCCCCAGCAGGGACCTCGGCTTGGCCGCTGCCACCCGGCCAGCAGTGAGTTAAATCCTTTTGTTTCTGAGGCAATACAGTTTATATTATGAGCATGAATAAAAGATGGTTGTGCTAGGGGTAGCTGTCAGGATCTTCGCCGCCTATAAAGGCTTCTACTGTAGCTTGACAGTAAAAGACTGTGTTTGGGGACTGATGTGGTTTCTCAAAGGAGCTAAATAAATAAGGGACGCTTATTTTTACACCAGTAAAGGCTGCTGGAAATTTAAAGCCCTGTTTATCTCGCTGAAATCACGGTGTTTATTGTTATCTCGTGGAGGGGGAATTTGCATGTTCACTAATAATTAACCCAACCCAGCGTTCTCCCTCCTGTACGTGCGGCAGCCCCGCCGTTATCTGGGGGGAGGAAACGCTTGCAAATCAAATGCAAATATTGACCCTGCCTGGGCTGGGCGCTGCTGTGGCCAGGTGCTCCCTGTACCCATCCCACGGCTGCTGTAGAGCCAGGAGAGCAGGATGGAGGGGCTGGGTGCTTGTGTGGGACTGATGGGAGCCATCCCAATGGCCACCCCATCCTTATTTCTGCCCTATTCCCACTGACATCCCACCCACGCTGACGCCTTTCCATATTTCCACCCCATTCCCTTTGCCATCCTGTCTCCATTGCCACCCTGTTGCCAATACCTCTCCATCTTTATTTCCATCTTATTACCATGGCCACTCCATCCCTATTGTCACCCTTTGCTACCCCATTCCCCTTGTCACCATGTTGCCACCCCATCCTTCTTGTCACCTCATACTCATTGCCATCCCATGCCCCTTGCTATCCTGTGACCACTCCTGTCYCCATGCCACCCTGTCCCCATTGCTACCCCATCCATATTTCCACTCCATCTCCATGGCCACCCCTTCCCCAYTGCCACTTCATCCTTATTTCCACTCTTGTCCTACAGTCACCTCMTTCCCATCACCATGTCACCCCTATTGCCACCCTGTCCTTATTGTCACCTTGTCCTTATTGTCACCCCATCTTTATTTCCTTTGCCACCCCATCCCCACGGCCACCCCATCCTTCTTTGCACCCCATCCCTGTCCCCACCCCGTGGCTGTCCCGTCCCGGTTGCCAGTCCCGGTGCCACCAGATGCTGCCGCTCCGTGTCACACCATCATGTCGCTAGCGGAGTGTAACGGGGGAGAGCAGTCGGTGCCTTTGTTTCTCCTGCTCTCCGCACAGCTGTCACTTCCAGTGATCAGTAGAAAAATCATCACCCCACCGGATCATACATATGGAACGGTGTCTGTGCGGAATATTTATTGTAACATGTGTCGGGGCCGCGCCGGTCACGAGCCCCGGGCTGGGCTTGTGCTGTGCCAGCCCCGGAAGGATGCTCCAATCCCTGTGCCTCTGCCTGCTGGGGAGGTGAGGGTGTCCCCACAGCGGTGTCCCCACAGTGGGTGGGGGACTCGGGGCTAATTGTGCTCAGGCTGTGCAGCATCCTCTGCCTCGTGGGGGACTGGGAAAGYGCTCCCGCTCCCAGCTTTGTCCCCACCTTGTTCCCAAAGGATGTTTTCATGCTGGGGGAGCAGCTGAGGTGTGGTGGGGGTGTGCAGAGCTGCAGCTGCTAAAGCTGCAGGGGAGCAGAAGCCTGGGGGCTGCCCCTTGCTGGGGTCACCTGTGGGGCGGCCTTTGGGGTCTCCGAGGGCAGGAGGCGAAGGCATGCGGGGGGCGCTTTGGCCCCGTCGGTGTCTCCGGGAGCTCTCTCCCATCTCTGGAGCTGTCAGCTCGGCACCTTTCATGTGTGATGGGTAAACAGCGTGGCGCGCCTGCCGGGGGAAGGCTGTTGGATCCCTGCTGGTGCTAAAGCGGCGTCTGGCAGGGACGGGGAACGTGCCGTCGCCTGTGCGAGGCACGGCGGACGTGACGCCCCGCTGGGGCTCCGTGCGGCTTTCCTGATGGAGAGCAGAGCCCGAGCCGCCCCGGTGTCAGGGTGAAAGGCGTGCTGATGGGWTCCCTGCTATTCCCTGCAGGTGTGCCGCTCCTACCACCAAAAAAAAACCAGTTCTCACATCCCCGTCCCGTGCGCTGGTGGCTGATGGGGACGCAGAGCCCCCCCCGTGCCCCCTCTCCGTGCGTTTTCCCTCTCCGGGGTGGACAGATGCCGCGCGGGCAGGACGGGGTCACCGGGTCCCCCCAGCACATGGCATGGGGAAGGTGCTGCCAGCGCCTTTTGGCACCCGCTGCCACACGAGCGCGCTCCTCTGACAGCTTTATCAAGCCTCCAGACTTCCCAATTCCATTGTTCCTGACATCTGTTTCGGTAAGTGATTAATTGCAATTAGTGAACGGTTTGAAAGCCTGTGGAAGAATATTCAGCAGAAAACTCGTCAAGATTAATGAGTGGTGGCAGTTGTCAGAAGGGCTGCTGCCTCGCCGGGATGCGGCGGCGGYGGGGAGGTGCGGGAGGCTGGGTGAGCGGGGTGCCCCCCTCCCCGAGCCCGTGTCCCCCCCCACCACAGCGTGTCCCCCCCTCCCTCCCGGAGAATAACACGGGCTGATTTTTCATCCGAACGCATGAATTATCCGCTAATGCGCTATTAATAAAGCGCTGTGGAGTTTCACCGAGATTAGGTCCTAAATCATGCAGAATGAATTTTAATCAGTCCCAAAGACACCGGTCCTTGCCACTCCCGGGGACCTGCGAGAAACCAGCCTGGATCCGGCCGGGATCTGCTGCCGTGCCTGCACCTTTTCCCCCGTGCCACCTGCGGGCGGTGACAGAGCCAGGCACCTTTGTGCGCCGCTGCCGTGCCAGGGGGGTTGCAGGGTAAGAGCTCTGTGGGCACAGCAGACTCTCCAAATCCTTGCCAGCAGGCACAGGGAGGACTGACTGTGGTGCCCGGGGTGCCAGGAGGGAGCAGGGATCCTCTGCGCCGCTGTGCCATGCCCRCATTCCCAAAGGCCCCACATTTTGGGGGGTGTCACTCCTGCAGTGAGATTCCCAGGTCTCAGCAATTTTGCTCTCTGTTTGTGCCCCCAGCTCGGCGCAAGGGACCACCCCGAGGTGCCGGGGGTTTGTGGGGGTGCCCAGCCCGGGGAGGTGACACACCCAACAGCCCTGAGGGGGAAGGGAGGGTGCGACATCTGCTCCTGCAAATTGTTTGCCTTGCCGAGGTCAGGGCGGCTCGACAGCCCCGGGTCCTGCGAGCAGATGGCTCCGGCATGTTCCCGGCCGCGCTCCGCTGTGCCGCACCCATGAAATTCCCCATTAACTGGCTGTGACCGGAGGGTGGAGGGGGAGGAAGCATCCCTCACTCCACTGCGCTCAGCCTGGGAGCGCACACAGCCTGTGTGTGTCCCCAAGGGCAGCAGGGACTTGTCCCCTCCGCCAGGGAGGAGGGGGGTGGCCCCCATGCTTTGCGTGGCCTCACTAATCCAGAGCAGCCAGGGATCATCACCCAGGTGCTGGGGGTGCCCCCACGTGCTGGGTGGGGAGGGAGTCCCCATCCCCATCCCTGCCTGCCAGCCTGTCCCCGTCCCATCTCTTTGATTTATTGCTCTTTTGCTGGAGGGCAGGGGTGGTGGGGGTGGCCGGGGGCTGGCGCAGGGGTCGSGAGGTCCCGCCGGCGGCCGCCCTTTGTTGGTGTCCGGCACAATGACCCGGCGCAGGCTGTTTGCTCGGCGCGCTGGGTAATTACCGTGCCGGGGAGGATGAGGAGGTCAGGGCCGATGGAGCCGCCCTGACCCCGCCGCCGTCGAGGCCCTGTGTGGCAGCGGCTTGTCCTTCCCCTGTCACCATCTGCTCGGAGGCGGCCGCTCGGAGCGGCGGGGCTGCGGCGCTCAGACGGACGGACAGATGGTGGTGGGTTTGAAGAGGTAGAGTGTGTACTTTGTTCTGGAGAGCTTGGAGGAAAAAAACCATTAGAAGGAGAAAAAGACAGGGAGGGGAGAGAAGGAGGGGACGTCCTCCTGTGTCCTCACCGCCTGCCACCGTGCCTCGCGTTGTGGTGGGGACTGTCACCGTGCCACGGATGAGGCTGTGAGTGCTGGCACCGTGGTGTGCYGCAGTTGGAATGACAGGGAGATGGGATGGGTGGTCACTGCCCCTCTGAGTGTCCCCTGTGCCACCCCCCCAAGGGATGTGGGGGTCCCTGTAGTGTTTCTGGGGATGCCCTTACCCCGCTGCGTCTCTCCAGGGCCTGACCCCAGTGTGCTGCCCCCCGGGGCACTGCACATCCCCGCCTGCCAGCGGTGCCAGCCAGGCCAGGGCTGATGCAAGCAGCATTCCCAGGCAAGCCCGGCCGCTTCCCAACCGGCTGGGGCAGCCGGRCCAGCGGGGAGGCACGGGCGTGGGGTCCCTGCAGCGGTGCTGCGGACGCCGGGCGCAGAGGCAGGGCGACACACGGCGTCTCCCTGGGGCGTTCCTGACCCGCCGGACCCGCTCGGGGAGCAGCGGCGTGGGTTGGCAGCTTTGGCTCGGCTGCAAGAGGTGGGGCCGGCCGCCCCTGCCCGCCTCGCCGCCGCCTGCTCCAGCGGCGCCGGCCCTCCGTGTCCCGGCATCGCCCCAGCGCAGCGGGCCGCGCTCGACGCCCATGCAACGGTGCCACGGCGGTGCCAGCCCGGCGCCCGCGGGCAGGGCGGGGGTGCTGGCACCGCGTCCTGGCACCCGGGTGGCTTTGCCGGTGCTGTGCCACACAGGGGGGGATTCGGCGCAAGCAGGTGGGGCTGGAGGCTGCGGGGCACGTCCTGGAGTGGGGATGTGGATGGGCTCCCTGAGGAGGGATTCCCACGGAAGCCAGAGGCTCCGGGTTTGGGACCCTGCCCACTGCCCGCCACCGTTGCAATTCTGGCTTTGCTGCCTTTTAATTACCGCCCGCGCCAGGCCTGGCCCCGCGTTCCACTTCATTACGCGATTGCGATCGGGGCCGCTCCTCCCTCCCGGCCGACTCCGGTGGATAATTAGGTGTGTTTTCTCCCGCGTGCAGACAGACACTTAATACAGCTTTAATCACCTGCTCCAGCGGCTCCCACCCACCGCCCTGTGCCCGCTGCTGCCGCTGCTGYTGCTGCCCGCAGCCCGCCCAGCTGGGTAATGACAGGCTGCGGGTGCCCGCTGGAACGCCCGCTAATAACCCTCAGTGCAAATGCCTGGTGCAGGTGCCCGGTGCAAAAACAGTGACCAGTGAATGTGCCCTCTGCCAACACCTCACGAACATCCCTAGTTGGATGGAATTGTGGAATGGTTTGGGCAGGAAGAGACCTTAAATACCTCCTCGTTTCAGCCCCCTGCCATGGGTGGGCACACCTTACGCTAGACCAGGTTGCTCCAAGCCCTGTTCAAGCTGGCCTTGAGCACTTCCAGGGGTGAGGAATGCCCAGTGCCAACGCCCCAGTCCCCATCCCTGCTGCAAAGGCACCGTGCAAACACCTTGGTGCAAACGATCAGCGTGAACTCCCAGTGGACATCCCCAGCATGAGCGCCCCATTCCAATGCCCAGTGCTCATCCCTGGTGCCAATGCCCGGTGCAAACACCACCCAGGCGGGGACCTGGAGTGTCCTGGGCCACTGTGGGGCTGGCAGGTGGCACTGCCCAGCTCCAGGCCGGCTTCCCTGGAGCAGGCGGCCGCCGGCTCCTCGCAGGTGTACGCACAGACTCCGCGGCGCCCGAGCTTCTGTGCGGCAGGCGCGTGCCAGCACACTGCTGTGCCTTGCGAAGGTAGCAGCCATCTGCACTGTGATAAAAAGCCCTGAGGATGATAAATAGACAAGTAGCACTTTTATTGGATTGCCGTTCCGAAGCAGCCACTTTGGGTTTGGCACGGCGCTAACGACAGACTCGCCACACGCTGTGCCCAGCCGCCCCGGCCGGGGGAAAGGGGCTGCCCGGCGGCGACATCCAGCGCCTGCCTGGGCACCACAGCTCAGCCTGGAGCCCTCTCCCTGCCTCTTCCTTTCCCCCTTGCTTTTCAGGAGTCACATGGAACCGGGTGACCCGGGATGTGGTGGATGGGGAAGGCAGCGTGGCTGGCTGTGGGGCAGGAGTGGGGCTGTCCAGCTGGCACGGCGGTGGCACGGCGTGGCACGGTGTCACAGCTGCCGTGCTGGCCTCGGCATCACCTGCACAAAGCAGCTTGTTTGTCAATAATGGAGCAGGGAAAATTGCACCCGAAATGCCTCTCGGCTCTGCTTTGTGCTGCCTTAATGCATCCACCCCGGAGGTGTCGGCTCGGCGGCGGCACAAAGGCTGCTGGAAGGGAGGGGAGGAAGGGATGGGGAGCTCTGAGAGGTTCCAGGGGGGATTTACTCCCCACTGGCCCACACAGACCTTCCAGTGCCAGSGTGTGGGGGCATAGACAGGCTCTGACCCATGTGATTGGCACCATCATGCTCCCACAGCTTGGCCATGCTYGATGCCAGGGATGTCAGCCCAGTGGGATTGATCCCAGAGGGATGTGAGTCCTGGGGACAGTTTTGTGGGGGRCAGCATTGCTTAGTCCTTGCCCAGAACTCCTGCTGCTGCTGGGATCAGGGAGTGGTGTCCTASCAAACATCCCCATCTCACTGTGCTGGGACATTGCTCTGGCCGTGAGGATGTGATTTCCAATTCATTCCATGTGAATCATGGCTGCGGTTGCCATCCCATCCTGCCCCATCCCACCAGAGCCCTGACATGGAGGTGACACTGGATTTTGAGGTGGTGTGGGAAAAACAGTGATCCCCTTGTCACTGGTTTGGCTTGGGAGACACTGGGGTGGTTGTGAGTGTCCTTGTCCATCTGTGTCCCCCTGCGGTGGCAGCTTCTGCAGTGGGACGGGGCAGCTGGGGACACCCGTTCAGGGATGGGACAGGACACGACAGCTTGGGGGACACTGTTCCAGGGCTCAGTCCCCATGTTACAGGGATGACAAGGGGAGGCTGGGCTGACAGCACAGGGACTGGGGGTGCTGAGAGGGGAGTGTCTGTCCCCACACCCTGCCAGCGCCCCACCTGCAGCTCAGGGGCCRCACGCAGCTGCCTGCCCGGGCGTGCATGCCAGGAATTTGGGAGTACGGGGGGGCCCCGGCTGCCTCCGTGCCCTCTGACCCCCTGGGATGATACAAGCCCTCTTCTGTTTCTCCTCAGCCCGCCGGCGGGGTCAGCCTGACGGCTGGCGCTGCCTCCCTGGCCGCGATAAAACAGCTCGTCTGTCACGACACAATAGATCCGTCAGGCTGCTGGCACGGCCCAGGGGACACGGCCCCGGGGCTGGGTGGGTGCTGGCGTGCCCCCTTCCGAGCTCCCCCAGGCACGCTGAGGCTCCCCAGGGTGTTCAGGGTCTCGGCAGAGGGGTAGGGACAGGGACAGGAGCCAGGTGTCCCTGCTGATACCYCTGCCAGCCCCTGCTCTGCCGCGGGGAGATACAGCCCCGAGTCCTGGCTCCCTGCCATGCCCGCTGCCCTCGCTCCTCACCATCCAAAAATACCTCGGGAGGCCCCAGCACGAGGTGCCCCTCATGCAAGGGAATTGCTCACCTCCATCCCACTCTCCTCCTGACTTCAGGGTCTTTTTATCCAATTCTGCAGCAGCTTCTCAATAATTTCTGGCATCTCAATATCCAGAASGCTGATGGGTGCAGGCTGGGCGCTGCATCCCCCTGCAGCAACACCCCCTGGCATGGGTGCAGGACCCCCCCCRGGACCTCCAGCCCCAACTGGGTGGTTTTTGAGAACTCAAAAGCGTCTCCAATTAGGAGCAGCGGTGCCGCGGCGCGCTGGCGAGGCACTGGGGCTGTCACTGTGCCGCCTTAATTAGCAGCACCGGGGCAGGGGTCAGCACAGCTCGGCGGTCTTGACAAGGCTGCTATCAAGTGCAAGGAGGGAGGAGGAGGGAAGGGAGGGAAAAGCAAAGCTCCCCAGCTCAGGACCAGCCTGGGCGGCGGGGAGGGGGAGGATGAGCGCGCCGGAGCCGCGCAGGCAGAGTTAAAAGGGAATAAAATGGTCGCTGTCACCCGCCGGCGGCTCAGCGCCGGGGCTGTGCCTCCTGCTGCCGGCGTGTGGGACCAGTGCTGTGCCCCCCCAGCACCCTGAGCGCCAGCCTGGGGAGGGGGGCACGGGACCCCCGYCATGCTGGAGATGAAGAGCTGGTCGTCTTTGCTGCAGAGCCTCAGTAAGTGACAGGGATGGCGAGGCTGGGGGCTGTGGGGACACCCCTGCTGTGGGGACACCCCCGCTGTGGGGACACCCTACTGCGAGGTCCCCACAATCTGCCCCCTCCCCAGCCCCTCAATGCAAGGGGAGGTGGGTGGGTGGCATGTCCGGGGCGAGGGTCCCGCACCCCTTGGCCCCGTGTGCTGCCCCGTCCCCTCTCCGGCGTCCCCGGCYGCGGGGTCAGCACCCGGCCGCGGCCGGGCTTAACCTCTGCCCTTCCCCTGCCGACCTCCAGCCCTGTTAAAAAGGGTTTAAATGCAAAGTTATTTGATAGCTAATCCCAGCTATCCTGAGGGCAGCCCCGGGCTTTGGCGCTGGGAATGGCCCCGAGCCGGGACCCTCGGGCGGCACCGCCGGCGCGGCCGGGGTCGCACCGGGGCTGGAGGTCAGGCAAACGCGCCGATTAAAGTCCGGCGGGTGAAAAGAGCTTAAACAAATCCCAAATCCCTCAGATGCCAGATGAGGCTGCTTGAAATTTGCTCGGGAGCCACCGTGGGGAGGGGGAGAGGCGCTGAAACTGGYGGGAGCASTGGGAAGGCCAAAACTTGCTGGGAGCACTGGGGAGGCTGGAGCTGTGTGTGGGTGCTGGGAGGGCTTGGGACTGGGCAGGGGGCTCAGTTGGTGTTGTGGGGGCCAGCTCAGYGTTGGGGGGCCCTGTGTGCCTTCCTGCCCTACATCCCTTTGCTGCTGTACCAGGAGGGAGCAGCATCAGGGAACCCCCTGTTTTGCCATCGTCTCCCCATCTTAGCACATCTCTCCTCCAAAATRCCACTTGTGGGGTGCCAAGGGGAGACACAGGTGGGTGGCCTCACTGCTGAGCAGTCACCCAGTCAAACTGCATTCTTGGGAGCAAAAAATCCTGATTTTTTCCCCTTCTGGGCATCATGACATGGAGGTGCTCATTTGTCCCCAGGACTGTGCCACTGAGGAGGTCATGGGTCCCTGGCCTGCTCTGTCCCCTTGCTTTCCCCAGGGCAAAACGTGTCCTGGAGGTGCCAGGCTGCAGCCTCACATCAGGACAGAAGTGTTCTCAAGCAGCCAGACCCTGCCACCCTGTTGTGATACCATTAGGGAAACTGAGGCAGGCACAACCAGGAGGTGCTGGTGTGGTGGGACTTGTGGGGTGGGGTGGGATGGGGGCTGTGGGTGGGAAGCAGCCAAAGAAGGAGGAATAGGGTGACAATTCCTGGTGACAGCTGTCCGGCCTGGGGCTGGGGTGGCTGGACAGGCTCTGTCCCCTCAGTCCTTACCTGTCACCCGAGGCAATGAGTCCCCAAAGAACCATCAGGGCCAGCTGAACCCCAGCCCAGGGACAGAGGCCACAGGTGCTGTGAGGAGCCACGCAGACCCCCCAGGCCTCCCTTAATTGGGGAGGATGGATGGGCTGCAGGAAAGGCTGGGGACCTCTGTGCTCCCTGCCCAGTGGTTACGGGATGCCCTGTGCTCCTGTGCCAGCCTCTCCATTGTCACCTTGCACCTCCATCATCGTGCCCATTCCGCTGTGGTGCGCCCTCCTTCACACTGGTGAAATCAGGCAGCTGGTGGCAGGGTGGGCTCTGTGCAGGGACCATCAKCCTCCCCAGCTCTGTCACGTCCCACATTCCACATCCCTGCCCACCAAGGGTTAACCCTGCAGAGGCAGGATGCCTGCAAGCCCTCGTGCCAGTTCAGAAATGAATGTTGCCTTTAATATACCATCCTTCAATCCTTATCTCTCCTAATTTATTGGACATAACTGGTTGCGCTGATGGATTCGTGGCTTAGACCTTGGCTTCTAAATTTCAGCATTAATAATCTGCCCCTTCATTCTGCTCTCCAGATGTCTTTCATTTATCTGCTTATTCAGTAGGGGTGCAACCTCGCGTCCTCCGTGCCAGCGCTAATGTGGCCTGGTGACAATAAATTTGGACTTGCAATAACATGGCCAGATGAATGAATTGACCTCTTGGTGACTGTCACTCCCAGCCTCCCCCCTTGTTAGGGACTGCTGGGGACGAGGGGGGCCCCTAACAATGGATGCTGGTGTCAACCCCCTCCTGCTTGCTGCTTTTTTCCCAAATTTGGGAAAATTCGTGGGGAAGCAGAYGAGGGGGTCTGCCTAATCTTTAATCAGCTTTGGAGCGGGGTGAGAGCAGCCATCCTTAGGGAAATCCCMAAACCAGGGAGCCCTAAAGGGGCTGTGACCCCTCGCCCCGGTGGGGACGTGTCGGCGCTGYCGGGCTGAACCCGAACCGGGCAGGTCGCACACCTGAGAGCGTGCGGAGGAATGTGTTTGCTTAATTAATTGGCGGCGGGAGCGCGCCGGGGGTGTAAATCTAACGTGGGCCTTGGCAGCCTGCAGTGCCGCGCACGCAAGACTAGACTTTAAATAAGGGTGCAATTATTGTTTGAATAATTGACGAACAACGGGCGCGCATCGGCGCTCAGCCTAATGGGCTTTGATCGCTCGCCAGGGCCGCCCGGCGCGCCGGCATCCCGCCCGCCTGGGATGGGAGGGGTCCAGCGAGGGGCGTCGGGTGGGTCAGTGAGGGAAATTGGGGTGCTGCCTGCTCCCTCCGGGTGGGTTTTGTGGGGCCCACGTGTGGGAAGTGGGGTGTTCCTCCCTCAACCTCGCCAGCGCGGCGCCGCGGGGTCGGCCGGGGAGGAGGAAGAGGACCCTGCACGTAGCAATTGATTTAAATCATTTTAGAGAGGACCTATGGAAAATAAAAAGCCTTTAATCACATTTGTATCCATTTCCAGCCTCGGTAAATCAATTTGGATTGAGCTGGGTGCCACGGTTACAGCTGATTAGCGCGCGGCGGATGGGGTCAAATTAATGCTAGCTGGGTTCGCTTAATGGGGTCACCGTTGTGAGCATCCCTCCTCCGGGGCGCTGGGGTGGGGAGGAACATTTCGGTCCTCTCCGTGCCACGGAGAGCTTTCCCAGCACGGAAGTGCCGGGATGTGAGCTCCATGCTGCTCCGTGCCTCAGTTTCCCCCGGCACATCAGCATTAACCATGGCAGAGGAGCCAGCGAGCAGCGCTGGGGGGTTTTTAGGGGGATATTTGGGTTATCCCACYTTCCTCCCCCGATCCCACCGTGCATCACCCACGTGTCACAGCCACTCGCGTGCGCTGCCCCACGGAGGAGCCATAAACAGGACCCTGCGCCCCCCCTCCACCCCCCGGTGCCGGTTAATTTGTTTTCAATAKGTTTCCAATCAATTAAGCGTGGTCCTGGCCAAGGGAAAAGTGCCCCGGTAATTGGTGCAGATAAATCACTCCGGCAGAGCCGCGCTGGTGCCTGGGAGCCTGGGCCGCAGCTGGCTGCCACCGTGGGCATGGGGACAACTGGGGGTGGCACCCGCTYTGCCGGGATTCCTGCGGGGCTGGCGCGGGATCCGCTGGGAATGGCGTGCTTGGGAGCTCCCAGCTCGCTTCCTTCCTGCCTGCCTGCCCTGCCCTCTCCTTGCACGCCCTGCCTGCCTGCGCCCCGGGGTGAGGGCGATGCCTCCCTGCCCGTCCCCACGGTGGGGAGCATCCCCCCCCTCACCCCCCCATCCCTTCACCCGCCTCCCCCAGCCCTGCCCCAACCGGGGCTGTAATTACCGCACGCTGTGCTTTGATTGCTCCATTCCAATTAATTAAACCCGGCGGTGACCCAAATTATGATCCCTTGTCTTGTCAAGCGCCGTATTTTTAACCTTAACTGGCTGGGCTGTGTTTAGATTTCCAATCCGGGCAGAAATGTCACCCGGGGAGAGTGACTGGCATTGAACCCAGCCTTCCCGTGACGAACCCCGTAATTAGAAACCCTCGTGTCCCCGAGACGGGTCTTTAAAGCTGTCAGAAGCCAAGATCCAGCCATTTGATACAAGACTATCATTAGCTGTGCCCAACCTATTAGCTGCAGGTAAATAACAGGCTGTACCGGAGCCGGGGAACAGGCGGGTTGGGGAATTGGATGGTTCTTAATTAGGAGAAGCGGTGCGAGGGATGCTTTCCCCTCTAATTGCCTTCGTTAGCAGCCTGGGTGTGTGTCCCTGTGCCTGGATCCTCTTTCCYGGCGCGGTGACGGCTCCYGTGCCCCATCTCCCCACCGTGGTGCCCATCCCACCTGCTGGCCCTGCCACGGGATGGGCACCGTGGTGGGGAAG
This sequence comes from Alauda arvensis, assembly GCA_902810485.1. Classification (NCBI taxonomy): domain Eukaryota; kingdom Metazoa; phylum Chordata; class Aves; order Passeriformes; family Alaudidae; genus Alauda; species Alauda arvensis. The sequence goes on along the minus strand of CADDXX010000441.1, from coordinate 372,511 downwards.
GCAGGGGCGTGAAGCCATTTCCCAGGCTTGGATAGGGATTGATGGTCTCCGGTCCAAGCAGAGGATAAATCTGGGCTTGCCGCCTCTTTCCGAGGGCTTGTCTGGGTGACATATTCGGTTGGTTTGAATGTCTGGATGGAAAATCAATCACCGGGGCCGTTTCCGTCCCCCCTTTCGCGCTACGTTTTAATTTGCCAGGCTGCGGGGTCCGTGCTCYGAGGATCCATCTATATTTGTGTCAAGTGCCGGCGTCTTTGTCTCCCTGGTGCAGAACTGTCCTTCCCAGCTTGGCACATTGCCCCGGGCACAGTCTTGGGGTGCTGSYGGGGGTCTCCAACCCTCCTGGCRTTTTTACCTGATGTGGGGCTGCYCTCCTTCACCAGATAGAGAGGCACRRAGTGTGGGAAACTGAGGCWTGCATYCTGCTCCAGGCTGCCTGCTGGATGGATGAGGATCCCATCCTGCTCTGCCCCCTGACAGCAGGAGGACACCCCCCCTTCCTCCCATATCCCACATATGTGGGGGTCAGGAGACACCCGGCAGTGTGCCGCCCGCCTGGCCCTCTCCGGCCTGCCCCCGCCTGATCCCTCTCCTGCAGACGCTCTCCCTGACACCGGCTGACAAGAGCCATTTCCAAGATGGATTGATTCAATTTAGCACCGATTTTTTGCCGGGGCCGGTGACGTACGGCTCCCCAGCCGGCGCTGGGCGGCACGTGACTCCCCAGCAGCGCCCGCCGTCATTAGAGCGGCTCAGCACCGCCTGCTGCAGCCTCAGCAGCCCTGGCTGSCACAGGAGGGGTCCTCATCCTGCCCTGACACGGCTCCACCAGGCCCCTGCCCCTGGCATTCCCACCAGGATACAGCCCTAGGAATGCTGTGGGGGGTGAGGTGCCCTGGAGTGTGGCAGCTGGTACCCAGGGTGGTACCCAGGGATGCTGCTCTTGGTACCCAGGGACTGCCAGCAGTACCCAGGGATGCTGCTCTTGGTACCCAGGGATGCTGGTGGTGATACCCAGGGACTGCCAGCAGTACCCAGGGATGCTGCTCTTGGTACCCAGGGATGCTCTTGGTGGTAGTCAGGGACTGCCAGCAGTACCCAGGGATGCTGCTCTTGGTACCCAGGGATGCTCTTGGTGGTAGTCAGGGACTGCCAGCAGTACCCAAGGATGCTGGTGTTGGTACCCAGGGATGCTGGCAGCTGTGCCCAGGGATGCTTGCAATAATACCCAAGGGTGCTGGCAACGCTACCCCAGGGATCTTGATGCTGATACCCAGAGATGCTGGCAGTGACATCCAGAGATGCTGGTGGTGGTACCCAGGGATGCTGGCGGTGACACCCTGCAGTGCCAGAGCCGCTGGGGAGGCTGCGCGGGGGTGATWTTGTTTGTTCCCTCGTTTTCTGGGTTTTTCTCCAGGCTTGATGAGTATGTCTGGTTCTTTCTCGCTGTCTGTCTTCTCCTCTCTCCTTCCTTTGGAGGCAAATGGCTGACTGATTGCTTTTCATCTCCCGCTCTGAGGAGCTGTAAGAGCTACTTTATACAAACATCAATTACAGGCACGTAATAAATTAAGGCTCCCTTACACCGAACCCATTAGAGTCCACTCTCATATCAAAGCGCTCCCATCACACACGGATTGGGGTGGAGTGGGGGGGAGGAGGGAGAGGGAGGAAAATGTCTTATTAGCCGGCAGATTGTTAGCAGAACACTGATTTAATTGTGTCCCCGCGCCCGAGCGCGGGAGGAGGGGGGGGGGGGGGGGTGCAGAGGAGGGGGCACCCGGGGCCTGCCAAAAAAGAAATGCCCAGGGATTGTTCCCTTCCCCGAGGTGCTGGGGGGCCACCTCCCTCCCAGGCTTGTCCCCGTGCCAGCTCCGGCTGCCAGCGATTCTCCTGGTAACGGCCAAGGGGGCCGCGTTTCGGAGGTGCCCCCCACCCCGGCAGGCACCGTGCCAAGGAGCAAAGCCCAGGGGTGGGTGGATGAGTGGGTGGGTGGATGAGTGGGTGGGTGGATGAGTGGGTGCCCACCCTCCTCCTACCCTCACCGCCTCCGGGGTGCCACCTCCAGCAGCTTGGCCTGACAGGGTGATGCTGAGGGCTGCTGGGGCAGGGAGAGCGTGGCAGCTGCCCGGTGTCCCTGTGTGCCAGGGCCTTTGTGGCGAGTCCTGCCATGGCACGGTGGGCATCGGGGCTGGGAACCCCAGGCTGGGAACTCCCCCAGATGCCTCCCTGCSTTTGGATGGTGCATCGGGGTGTGGGAGGTGGAAAAAACCCGGGGAGATGGAGGGGGCAGGCAGGAGGCGAGGGAGCAAACTTCCCTGTAGGACAAAGGCGGCTGCATCCGCCAGCAGCTCCCTGCTGCCTCTGCCTGCGAATAAATAGCCTCCAGGCTGTCAGTCTGGCACTACCCCGGGGCTGGAGGCTCTTGGAGAGGAACGGAGCCCGGGAACAGCAGGCATGGCTGGAGCGCTGCCCGCCGGGGCTGTGCAGGCGCTGGCACGCCGCGCCGGCGCGCTCTGCCCGGCCGGGGCTGCCTCCCAGCCCGGCGTGGTGGCCCATGGCCCCGCCACGCATCCCTCAGGGTGGGCACGGCTCCCTCGTGGGTGCTCGGGGGTGCGGAGCTGTGGGGGTTGTCCGTGGGCTGTGACACGTGGCGGGGTCACCGAGGTTTTGTGTCCTCCCGCAGAGGTGCCACACGTGTGCCCCCCGCGCTGCACAGGAGGTGCTGTGTGTGCACACGTGTGTGAGTGCACACGCAGAAATGCGTCGCTCCTGCTGCTGGGGGATGTTGTGCACACGTGTTTGTGCTCACACACACACACGGACCCCTCCCAGCTGAGGCTGTGCCCGCTGCACACACGTGAGGCCGTGCCCGCTGCACACACGTGTGCCCCGCACACAACCGCACACCGAGCTCCTCTCTGCACGCTCCATCCCGGCTGTGCCTCCCCCTTCCTGCACACCCCAGGGTGTGGGTTGAGGGTCCTGCCCGGCCCCCCTCCCTCCCAGGGCAGGTTTTATCTCCCGGCCTGCTCCCTGCCTGCCGTTCCCYCGCTGCCCTCTGAGCCTGACATTTACATATTAATATTTTCCAGGGAGGCAATGCGTTGCGGTGCAAGTGTCTGCATTGTGGTTGCACATAATGTAAAGTGAGATAAAGCGCCCGGCTCCGCTATGAATAACTGCAAATGAAAACCCATGTGGCCATAAAAGCCTTCACATTTGCCCTGTCAGCATGTGGTACATCGGCTAAACAACTGATTTAGCTTTTCTTTTTTTTTCCCAAGGTTTATCACCACTTACAGAGGACATGCTCTTTGTGTACTGCCTGTCGCTTTCTGCTCAGCTTCCTTGTCACTTCCCCTCGGCGTCCTCCCAGCCGGGCCCCGAAACGATGCTCTGCTCCTCTAAACCGCCCTGACAGCCCCTATTAGCTTCTGGCCKAGTACAGCTTGGCGCTGCTGGGGCTATTTATCTCGCCGGCACAGAGGGCTGTTATCTATCACCCTCGCTCCGTACGGCCCCGCTCCTCCGCTTCTGCTGATGGCAGGGATTTGGGATGGGGTCCTGGTGGGGCCTGGGGGCAGCGAGGGGGACCTGGGAGCGCTTATCCCTCCTCCCAAAGGGGCTGGATCCAGCCACGGGGCTTTGCTTTTTTGGCCAGCTCCTTATCCTGGTGTTGCCGTGCTCTGACCCCCTCAGCGCCAAGCAGGATGCAGCCCAAACCGCTCGGGATAACCTGGAGAATCACTCCCGCTCCTAACGCGGCGTGGCTGGTGTCATCCCCACAGCGGTGGCCCCGGGCAGGGGTGATGTCCCTGCGGGACCGCTGCCTCCCGAAGGCGCCGGCTTGGGAGCCAGACCTGAAATACCGGGCGGGGAGGGAGCAGGGGCGGGGTGGTGACGCCGGGGAGCGGGACGAGCAGCTCCGTGCGGTGCCTGCGGCAGGGAGGAAGGCAAGGACGGGGGTCCCCGCTGGGTGCCCGCGGAGCTGCCTGGCCCTCGGCCAAGGGCGCTGGCACCCGGCCGGCTCCCGGCACTGCCGGTAACCGGAGCTGCCTCCCCTCGCTGTTATTTCAGCAGGTGGGGGCGGATCGGTTTACAAGGCCAGGGAGATGCCTATCAGTCCCCTCCCGCCACTTCGTCCCCACGCCACCTCTGCCACACGTCCCCGTTAGCGGGGCTGGACATCAGCTGCCCATCACCAATGGTCGCCTCTCCCGGGCGCGCTGCTCTCTGGGGTCCCCTGCRCTGGCTGGTGCTGGCAGAGGGACCGCAGTGTCACCAGCACGGTGGCCTTTGCCCCTGGATGCCCCGTGCCACCGCCTCGGCTCGTCCCCTTGAGTCACGCCGGCAGATGGGACGTCACGRCAGGCGCCAGCGAGGTGTTGTCCTGCAGGGCCAGCCTGGGCTGGYGCAAGCTCTGTGTCACCCCACGCCCTGCCAGCGTCCCTGGGCTCCGGGCAGGGACTGGGGGAGCCCTGTCCCTTTGGCAGCCTTGCACCAGAGCACGATGGGGCTGTTGCACGAGTGTTTTCTGCCTCAACCTGCCCCTGGGCAGTGCTTGGGGAGGGCTGCGGGGGGCGGTGGGTGAGGAGCAGGGGGCCGGGGGTGTTGTTTACAGCCACGGAGCTTGTTTCCTTCCACCTGCCTCGGGGGAAGCAGTTAGCGATTTGTTAGTCAAACCAGATGAGCCTTCCTGGAGCGGCTTCCTGCCAGGCTCAGCGTGGCCCGGCCGCCCTGCTGGCGGGGTCCCCATGTCCCCTGGCCCTGCTGAGCCCTCCACTGCAGCCAGTGTCACATGGAGGGTGTGCGGGTGGGATGTGGTGAGGCTCGGCAGCCTCCAGGCCATCCCCGCTTGGTGTGGGCACCCCCGGAGCAGCCTGGGTGGGAGCGTGCTTGGAAAACCAGGGCGGTGCTTTGCTTTGAGGCCTCTCCCCAGACACCTCCAGGGAGGCTGTGCTGGCCATGGTGAGGTGGTGAGGTGCTCTCCAGGGAGATGTTTGGGTGCTTGGGCGCTGTGCGATGCGCTGAACGCTGCTGTGACAAGGACCACGCGCACCAAGGCCCGTGTGCGTCGTGTGTCACAGCTCTGCACCATCCATGATGAGCCACGTGTGGTGTCCCATGTGCTGAACCCCACACACGACCACACGTTGCACGTCGAGCATCGTGCAGTGAAAATGATGCATGGATGCTGAGCGCCATGCGCTGAAAATGATGCATGGATGCTGAGCGCCATGCGCTGAAAATGATGCATGGATGCTGAGCGCCATGCGCTGACCCCCACGCAGCACACGTGTCCTGCACACCTGGATGATGGGCCAGGCCCCCCGCACGGAGCATCCTGAGCATCAGGAGCCCCTCTGGGGTCAGGCACCGCGCCCCGGTGCCACGCTCGGCGTGTCCCTCGCACCTCCAGCGCCGCTGCCCCGACCCACGCAGGAAGCTGGAAGTGCCAGCCCTCGCCCCCCTCGCTCACCGAGTGGCGCCGGGTGATAAATAAGGAAGTTAACACCCAACCCGGGCTGCTAATTAGCTTTTAACCTGTACTAGCAGTTAACTACAAAAGGCAGTCATTTGTTCCGGGGAGCTGGTAGCGTAGAAAGAACGAAACATGGCCAATTTTGTTCAGGATGAATTAAGACTTGCAAATGTAAAATGAGTTCATCTATTTAATTAAGTAGCGGCAATATGGATGTTAAATTAAGTTAATGGCAGGCATGCCAAAACAAGGTTATACAAATCTTGTCCTGGCGGGGTGGGTTCCGGATCTGTGGGGCGCTGGGGGAGCCCTGGGGTGGGCTGGTGGCCTTGGGGACACCCTGCTGGCCTCCTCAGGGACGGAGGGAGATGGAGGGAAGGAAAAACAAGGCRGGAGGAAAGGCAGAGCGCCTCAGCCAGCGCCGCAATCTTATCAGGGCTGAACTTTACTCTCCCGCTAAAGATATAGGATACTTTGGGGACATCGGAAAGAAATAATAACCCTCTGATTTGTAGCTCTTGGGCTCTGGCAACCGAGGGGGAAGGAAGACTGTCTTCTGCCATTACCATTTTTTGTATGAACTATTCCCCAAAGAAATCAAACCCTTGTACAAGCCCTCCCGTGCGGCAGCCCCTGCTCCGGCGCTGACCCGAGCCGTGCGGATTATCACCGCGCATCGCAGCCGGAGACAGGAACATTCATTAAAATTTGAAACACAAATGGAAAATTGCTACTTGAAGCCTCCTTGCCGGAGAGCCAGCCGCTTGATCAGAGACCTCATTAATGTATCTAATGTGTAAGGAACAATTAGACTTTTCAAAGACATCCTTTTCCCAGCCAGGGAAAAAAAAAAAACCCACCAGAAGCGGCTTGAACCCCTTCCCAATCCAAAGCAGCCCCAAACCTGCCCCGAGGGATCGGGGTGCAACAACCCCAGAGGGAGGCTCCGAGCCGCCCGAGAGTCTGGGCTCCATCCCAGCACCCGAAATGCCCGTTTCTCCTCAAGTTAGATGGGGAGGAAAGTGGGCTGATTAAAAAGCTGATTTCTTTTCCCAGCGACCGGCAGGGTTTTGCCATCCTCCCGTAATTAGCCGGTTACACGGCCGTATGTTTTATTTATGAGCCGAGGGCGGAGGGAAGGGGAAGCGGAGGAACGACCGTGCCCTATATATCTGCAAATAAAACACTTCATTTCCCTCCTGGGGAATGTCACCTCGAGAAACCATCGCTTTCCTGCTCACTGCCCCGTCCAAATCGCAGGCTGTAAATGGCTTTGTGGGCCTGGCTGGCGCTCTGATGGGTTTAAAATATGGATTTATGTCTTTATTCTGCATAGTCAAAGGTCAACAAGAGCAGGAAATCATCGCTGAGCTGCTTATTTACGATGGGAGGCGACCGCTCGCTCCTCTTGAACCTGTGTCCCCGCTGCTGGATGCTCCCAGGGTGCGGGATGCAGGGAATGCGCGGGAGCCCGTGCCTCAGTTTCCCTAGAGCGAGCATCCCTTGGGGTTGGGCATCCCCCTGGGGGGACCACAGGCTGGATATCCCCAGCACAGCCACATTCCCACTCTCTGGGGTGACCCGTGGGGAAAGGCCGAGCATCCCGCAGGGCCGGGTGTCCCGGTGGCGATGCGGGGCTGGCCGTGGGCAGGGCCGGCCCCGCAAGCTGCGCTCTCATGCTTTGCTAATCCCGCCTGGCACCTGCCCCAGCTCCCGGCGGCTCCGCGCGAGCAAAGGAACCAATTAATCCTCCCGGCGCTCGGGGAAGTGGGTCAGGCTCGTCAGGCTCTCCCGCTAACGAGGGGCGAGGCGCGGCGTGGCCCAGCCGGCTGCCGGGTGGCCGGSCGGGTGTCTCGGCCGCTGCGTCCCGGCTCCCGCGGGCTGGTAAGTGGGTAAACTGAGGCAGGGCTGGTCGCCCCGCACAGCGGGGACAGCCCCGGGGAGGGTGGCGGATAATTCGGTTGGGGATGTCGCAAAGGGTTRGGGTTTCCCAACGTGGCTCCGCTGTTCCTCGGTTTCCCCCCGTGCCGGCCAAGCAACGGGTGCTCCTGGTTTTGGGGTGTTTGGGGTTTTGGGAGGCAAGGGCGGGGGAGCGCAGGCAGGGCAGGCTGGGCGCCCCTTTGAAGCGGAGCCCAACTTCCAGGAGTGAAGCAATTCTCGTTTGCATAATGAATAAAGGCAGCGGAGGGGGGTGAAGGAAGGGGGGGGGGTTGAAACCCCAAAACCGGAGCTGGCAGGCAGGTCTGCCCTCCTTCCCCTCCCTGGCCTCCCCTCCCTGCCTGCCCGCTCCCCCAGCCGCCTGTAATTACAGGTTTATTGCCTGCACAGCTATTGTGTAATGACATGTTTGCAAATTAATTTTTACGGCTCCTGCCGTGGTGGGGTGGGGGGGGGAAGCAGGGGAGGGGTCCCCCGGTGCTTGCCTGAACCCGGCAAATCCAACCCCTCTGCGAGCCAGGTGGGAACTGGGTGGGGATTTGGGTGACGTGGTGACTCCCAGCGTGGGCTGAGGGGGGTCCCCATTGYACCCACACTGGGTTTGGGGCACCCCCAGGGGTGTCACCCCATCAGGGAGGTGTGAGGGGGGGGGTTTGGCCGGGCTGGGGAGGGGGGACACGGTGGAGCAGCCCCCCAAGGGTGGGAGCAGCAGCTCGCAGCAGCCCGCAGAGCTCGGTGCCACAGGGGAGCTGCCTGGGAGGGAGCGGGACGCGAGCGGCGATGACTCAGGGGACGGGCCAGAAATACTCCCAGTGCTGATCTTGACAGATGTAGGTTAGGAAGGAAGAGAAGACATAATAATAATCCCCCGACCTGGAATCGGGGAAGCGATGTTTCACGGGGGAGGGGGGGAGGAGCAGGAGGAGGAGGAGGGTGCAGGTTTGCACAGGCTCCGTCTCTGCCGGGTGGGATTTTGGGGAGCACGGCTGGCAGGGTGGGAGTGCAGGGATACCTGTGTGTGTGTGTGTGTGTGTGTGTGTGTGTGCACTCATGCACGTGTGTGCATGCAAGTGTGCAGATGTGTGCACACGTGCAGCCAGAAGACCTCTCACAAACCTCCTCCAATCAGCCATGGGGCTGGATGGGTTTGGGGTGACACTGTGACCCCCTTTTCCTCCTTGTGTCCATGCTCTGCTGGAAGCAGGGCAGGCAGTGGGCACCTGGGAATGGCTGGATGGATTTGGGGTGACCCCCATGCCCCCCTATCCCCATACCCAGTGCAGGCAGTGGCCTCCTGGGAACGGCTGGCTGGATTTAGGGTGACACTGTGACCCCCATGTCCCCTCCCTCCACACCCAGTGGAGGCAGCGGCCTTTTGAGAATGTCTGGATGGATTTGGGGTTGCCCTGTTACCCCCATTCCCACATCCAGTGCAGGCAGTGGCCTCCTGGGAATGTCTGGATGGGTTTGGGGTGACACTGTGACCCCCTTTTCCCCCTTGTGCCCACGCTCTGGTGATGGTAGGGCAGGCACTGGGCACCTGGGAATGTCTGGATGGATTTGGGGTTGCCCTGTGACCCCCATGGCCCCTCCATCCCCATACCCAGTGCAGGCAGTGGCCTCCTGAGAATGTCTGGATGGATTTGGAGTTGTCCTGTGACCCCCATGCCCTTCTGTCCCCACGCTCTGGAGCAGGCGGGGGCCACCTGGGAACGGCTGGATGKGTTTGGGGTGACCCCGTGCCCCCCGTGCCCAGGCTGGGYGCGGGCAGGGGCAGGCAGCAGGCGCCTGGGAATGGCCTCTGTRTCTTTAAGCTGTTGGAAGGGCTGGCCATTATCACACAGGATGTGGCTTCTCTTGCAGGGGCGAGATATCACACGTCGCCCTCGTGAACTCTGGTGTTAAAACCAGTTTGGGAAGAGCAGGACGGAGCTTGGGCGGGGGCGCGCTGGGAGAACGGGGGTGCGGGGGGCGGGGGGGGGAAGGTCGGCCTCGCCTGGAACGCTCGGGGGCGCGCTCCCCGTGAGAAGCGCGCTCCCGGCTGGCAGCGCGTGCCCGCGGAAGCGCGCCCGGTGCGTGCCTGGAGCCAGCGACGCTTCCCCCCCCACCCCTCCCTCCCCACCCCGTCCCCTCCTTTCTCCACCCCGCCTTGGCTGATCGTTTGCTTAAAGCAAATTAAGCCGGGCCCTCGTTACTATGGTGCAGCCAGGATCTCCAGCCTCCCTCGCGCTCCCGTAATAGCATTTATTAGCCCTATTTGCCTGCAAGCATGTCTTCCCGGATCTGCTAATGCATCAGCGGAGAGGGGATGGGGGAGATCCTATCGGGCGCCTCATTACAGCCCGGCGAGGCCGGCGTGGGGGGGATTTAGGGGCTCAGAGAGGATTTTTGGTGGGGAGGGGGGGGGAGCGGCAGGAGCTCACCCCCAGCCCCCCGCGCCGGGGTTGGGGCAGGCGGCTTTGCTCGCCTGCCTTTTGTGAAGCAGCAGGCAGCTCCCGGCAGGCAGGAAAGTTGGGTTATTTATTGTTTTATTTCCTAATTTTCCCTCCTGAAGCGACTGGGGGGTGGGGGGGGGAGGTGGGTTCCTATTTTTATTTTACATCTCTCT
>CADDXX010000441.1:333954-348230 GCA_902810485.1 Alauda arvensis | reverse complement strand
ATACTGGGGATTTAGGGGTACAATGATGGGGATTTGAGTGTGCTGTGGCATTTGGGGGTGCAATAGTGGCAGTTAGGGGTGCAGCAGTGATGCTTTGGGTTTTGGCAGCACCATGCCAGTCAGGGGACTGGACCTCTCTGCATCAGCRTGCTGAAGTCCCTGTGTCCCCCAAAACACCCTGTCCATTCCTGCTGAGCTCTGCTGAGCCCTCCTGCTCCCTTATCCAGGGCTTCAGTGGGACTGCGATGCTGGGACACGCTCCCCCCCCATTACCTGAACTGGGGGTACATTTTGGGGYGGGATGCTGAACTCGAGGAAAGGTGTTGTCTCTCCCAGCTCCTGGGGGGATATGAAGGATCCTGTCTGCACGTGTCTGACCGAGTTCCCTCCCTGCTTTGCAGGCATGAGCCATGAGCCGAAGTCGCCGTCCCTAGGAATGCTCTCCACGGCCACCCGCACCACCGCCACCGTGAGCCCGCTGACCCCGTCCCCCCTGAACGGCTCCATCGTCCCCAATGGCAGCCCCGCCGCCAGCAGCACTTTGTCCGTCCAGGCAGCACCTTCCTCCAGCTTCGCCGCCGCCCTGCGCAAGCTCGCCAAGCAAGCCGAGGAGCCCAGAGGTGGGGACAAGGGGACAGGGAGGTGACAAACCCTGCTGCCTCTCCCAGGAGCTGGCATCTTCTTGCCTGCTGCAGGCGTCGTGTCTCGAGGGGGCAGTTGGGGAATTGAATTCATCCGGAGTAATCCGAGTGCTGTAGAGCTGAGTGTGCCCTGGGAGGGACCAGCCCTGCTCCCTCCCACCACGCTGCTGTTTTTTCCTGGAGCTTCCCCGGATTTGCTGCTTCCCCAGCCAAATTTCCTGGCTGAGCAGTCCCAGGAGGTGCCCAGATTTTGTCACCCACACCCTCCAGCACAGCCCCTTCTCTCTGTTTGCATGTGGGATGCTGGCTGTGAGCGCCCTGAGGTCCCCCCTGCCACGTGGAGTGTGTCCCATGGGGATCACTGGGGCTCCCACAACCCAGATGGGGAAGCAGCCAGTCCCCAGGCTGGGGAAGTGTTCCAGGAGATGGCTGGTGTCATCAGTTTGGGATGAAATAGTCTTTATCCCTGCTGTTTGCTCCCCTTGGATCACTGCCCGCTGCCTGGGCACCCAACCCCTTTGCAAAGATGTTTTCTGGAAGGCCCTATTTAAAAGGCCCCTTTGGCGCAGTCCTTTCCCCAAAATCCCTTTTTCAAGGCTCTTTTTGGAAAATCCCTTTTGGAAYCACCATCTACAAGACCTTCCTTGCAGCCCTAAAATCTCTGGCACAACCATGACCTGAAGCATTGGCTGCTSCCAAGAAATCCAGGTCCCTGTAAGTGTGAGGGATCCAGCTCCTGGTGATGCTTCATCCTCACTGGAACCTCCTGGTTTTTTTCCAGCTGCTTCCTCTGGAACCCATCTGCTTCCTTTGGAGCGATTGATTGAGTTTGGGGAATGATTTTGTTCTTTTTTTCCCCTCACACCCCACAGCTTGTGCCCTCCCTGTGCTGCTCAGCCCATCCCAAGGGTCATCAGCAGGTTTGGGCATGGGTTTTGTGGCACTGGAGAGAAGCAGCCCCATTCCCTTTGGATTTCCCCTTAATACCTGAGTAGTTTGTTTGCAAAAACCCCTCCTGTGCCCATTTGGGTGCCTCAAGTGACCCATCCCAGAGGTTTTTGATCCCTGTGGATTTGGGTGTGTGTTGGGAAGGGGCTTTTTCTCCTTGCTGTRGTTTTTAGCACCAGGAAATGAATTGCTTTTCCCCTCATTTCCCACACCAGGAGATGCTCACTCCACTCCCCTTCCCACCTCGGGGGATGCTTGGCTGTGGCAGATGCCAGACCCACACAGGATCGCTATATTTTTTCCTGCTGTATGAGCTCACAGGTGTGCTGGCACACCCCCAGGGATATCCTGCTGCTCCACAGCATCCCAAACTGCCAAGGCTCATCCTGACTGACCCCTTCCCAGCAAAACCCCCACAAAGCCACCTTTGCCTGCCTGGGGGCTGCTGCCTCTTGTCCTGCCCGGGGCTGTCCACAGGGTGGGTTTTATTCCACCCCTCCTCCCTTTTTTTTTTTCCCTCAGTTCTCCGTCAGGGTCTCAGCTGTTAATTACATTTGCCTGTCAGCCCGGGCTGCTAATCTGCTATCGCCGAGCGGGAAGCAGGAGGTCAGAAAACAAAGGTGACACCATCACACTGTGCCTCTTGTCATCTCCAATCCAGATTAGTTTCATTGACTAACTCCTGGCTGAATACCACCAGTTAATTATAACGATCACAAACCCTCCCGTTTAAAGCCACACAGCGAGAATTAAGGTTCTGAAGTAAGACTTTAGCTTCATTAATTGCCGGGCTCATTGTGATGGTATTGATTGTTAACGCTATCGCGTGGTGAGTAATGGCTTCCCAGCTCAGAGGGGATTAGGCTGCTAATTGTTGTTGGCCTTGCGCTGACAAGATAGACTTCAGTGGGTGTCAAATCGGCCTCCTTTGTCGGGGACAGCCTTTCTCCTTCCCCCCCAGCCTCGCCGCTCTTCAAATGAAAGCGATTCGGAGCGACTCGGGAATCATTAATCAGGGAAGGGCGGCCGGCAGCGGGATGGCCTCTGCTCCTCGGAGCATCCTTCCCACCCAGTGTCCTTCTGGAGCATCCTTCCCTGCCAGCATCCCCCCACCCCGTGCTGCCCGGGGATGCTCCTGCTTCCCCTGGCGTTCCCAACCTCTGGATCCCTCCTGGTGTGGCGTGAGGAGAGGGCAGGGGGATGGAGGAGGTGGGGTGCAGGGTGAGGAGGTGCTGGCACCTCCGGGAGCTGCCTGCTGTGCCCACAGGGACAGGAGGTGGCTGGCACACTCAGGAGAGGGGCCTGGCACACCAGGAAGGTGAGGAGACACCCTGCACACACTCAGGAGGTCTAGGGGCTCTCTCTGTGCCCTGCCTTGGAGCATCACTGTCACCTCCTCTGTGACCACAGCCCCACTCCTCACTCTCCAACAGCTGATCCCTGCTGGCSTGTTGGAATCTCCCTCTGACCCAGACTCTGGGATGGAGGGAGCAGAGTTTGGGGGTTTGGAGCCCCCCAGCTGGGTTTGAGGGGTGGGAGGTGTTCTGTGGAGGAGACACCAGGCCCTGGGAGTGCCCTGGTTTAATGTGGAATTTGTGTTTCTCTGCGTTTCCCGTTCTCCACTTTCACTGCGTTTTTATTTTTCCTTTGGAAATACGGCCAGCATCCCTGGGGTGGGGATAAGTTAAAGTACAGATGTATTATGCAAATGAAACCAAAGCCTTGCCCAAGGGTTTCAGGGAGTCACTCCTTCATCCCAGCGTCTCCAGAGGCCCTGGCTTGTCCGTGGCAATTTCTGCAGCTGGATTAAGGAGTCTCTGGGATTGCCTTGGGAAGAGGTGGCCATCTGAGGCCAGCATCACATCGGTGTCACTTGTGCCTGGGGCCTTTGGGGGGCTGAGGGTTTGGCAGTCCCTGTTAGGTGGSAACAAGGGGCTGCCCCATCCATCCCACCCTGCTGGGTGGAGCCTTCAGCACCACTGGCAACATCCGGGATGGGAGGATGGGGGCCAGTTTGGGAGTCTGGCAGGATGCTGAACGCATTGCCAGCGCCCCACCCCTGCTCCCTGCCGTGAGGCATCCTGTCAGGAATCCTCCAGCTCCTTCAGAGGGTCCTTTCATCCAGCGAACTGCCCTTTCCCTGACTTCCTTCCATTTCTGATTCAATTCCAGGGTCCTCACTGAGCAGCGAGTCGTCCCCGGTGTCCTCCCCGGCCACCAACCACAGCTCCCCCGCCAGCACCCCCAAACGCGGCCCCATGGGCCCCATCATCGTGCCCCCGGGGGGGCACAGCGTGCCCAGCACGCCGCCCGTCGTCACCATCGCCCCCACCAAGACGGTCAACGGGGTCTGGAGGAGCGAGGGCAGACAGGTATGGCTGGGCTTGGGGGCTGCCCGGCGCCCCCACTGAAGGATGGAGGGTGTGGGATACCCTGCAGGGCTCCCAGGGCTGCCCACATTTGGTGCTTTCCCCTCCCTGCTGTGTCCCCGAGCTGGCGTTGTCACCGGGGCTGCCATGGTCCCCCTGCTGCCATCATCCCCGGGGCTGGCATCCGGAGGGGAGTGCGAGGAAAGGAGGAGGAGGAGGAGGGGACGGGAGCGGGGGGAGAGCAGCTAATTAAGAAGCATCGTTAGTGGTTCTCCTCTCCTCCGCATGCTACAAGCAGATTCCCGGGGGGATTATGCCACTTGGAAAGACTAATTAAACCACAAAGCGGGAGAGGCGAGGGTAGGGGCTGAGAAACGCCGGGGGCGGGGTGGGGAAATCAATGGAGCCGCGATCCCCGGCAGCTCGGGAGGGGTGCGCGGGGATGTCGGGGTGCTCCCCAGCCCCGTGTCACCCCCGTGTCCCYGCCGTGTCCCCCCCGGGCTGGGGGTTAACGGAGCGTGGGGGTTGTGTGGCGGAGCGGCGCTCGCAGCGTGGCGCCGGGGACGGGAGGTAATTAGAGCAGMGCCTGGCACGCACAATGAGCTCCGAGCAGGCGGCAGAGGTGGCGGCCGGGGAGGGGACACGGCACCCTTTGTGGTGACCTTGGGGCTGGCCCTGCCCTGGAGGGGCTGGGGCGGGGAGGGATGCGCGGGGTCGGGGGTGCTGTGTGTGCTGCCATCCTCCTCCTCCTCCTGAGCTGCTGAATGGAGGAGGTGCAGTGAAAAATAATAACAATTTTTAAACCAAAACCGGCCTTGCTCGCCCCGCTAATTGTCAGATCCTGTGGGGTGTCTTGTCACGCCAAGTTGTTCYCCTTTGCTAGGGGTGCTTCCCCGGCTGGAGGGAGTGCCCTTCATCCTGACACCAGGGCTGGGAGCTGATGGAAAGCGGCTGAGGCCCCGTGGGAGGGAGGGTGCTGCTGCCGGGGGGTGCCGGGGGGATTGTGGGCTGACCCCTGGGTTATGGCCCTTATCAAAGGCCGGCTGGATTTCCCCCGGSCGTGTCACTCCTCCCTGGATGATTTATAGCCCGGGAGAACAAAGCAGCCATAAATCTCCAGGCAGGTAATGGGTGTCTTGCCCTCRGCTCTGCCCCGGCTTCAGCACCTCCTTTCCCGCTGGGGCCCCCCTGCTGTATCCTCCCAGACCCTCCCACCCCTCCCGCTGCCCTTCCAAAGCCTGGCTGCAGGAGATGAATCCTTCCCCGGGTACTGGTGACATCCAGGGCATGCTGGGGACTTACTGAGGAGGGGACACGGCAGGGATTCCCCATCCCCTGCTGTCCCCTCATGCCCACCTTGGCATTCGTGCCCCTTTGCCTTCCAGCAGGAAGCAGGGTCTCGAGGCAGCAGCAGCAGCGCCGGCCGCGAGCGCCTCATCTCGGAGCCCCCCCTCACGCAGGAGAAAGCCGGGGGTCCCACCGTCCCCTCCCACCTGCTGGGGACACCCTACTCCTTCGGGCTGCCCCCCAGCTCCGTGGTSCAGGACTCCCGCTTCCCGCCTCTCAAGTGAGTGTGCTCGGAAGGGACGGGAGCGTTTGCGCGACGCGGGCGTCCCCTGCGAGCTCCGGGGGAGGTGACATCTCCCCAGGGAGGGSACAGGGGAGGGATGGTGACCATCTCCTTGCCCCCCAGCCTGCAGCGGCCGGTGCACCACGTGGTGCCTCCCAGCGCCGTGACCGAGGATTACCTGCGGAGCTTCCGTCCCTACCACACGGCCGAGGACCTCCGCATGTCGTCCCTGCCGCCCCTCGGCCTCGACCCCGCCACTGCCGCCGCCTACTACCACCCCAGCTACCTGACACATCACCCCTTCCCTCATCCTGCCTTCAGGTGGGCACCTCCGGGCCTTGGGATGCCTGGGAGATACCSCTGGATGAGCTTTGGGGTGTTGGGAGGTGGGAGCATGATCCACCCATGTTTTGGAGCCTCTCCATGCCTTTCTCCCTGTAGAAGGCAGCCCCCACCTGGCTCCTGGGAGGGGAGTTGGGGGGTTCTTTGCCCGTCTGAGCATCCCTGTCTCCCCAGGATGGAYGAGTCGTACTGCCTGTCGGCACTGAGGTCCCCCTTCTACCCGCTGCCAGCGCCGGGCTCGCTGCCCCCCCTGCACCCCTCGGCCATGCACCTGCACCTCTCGGGGGTCCGGTACCCCCCCGAGCTCTCCCACTCCTCCCTCTCGGCCCTGCAGTCSGAGCGCATCTCCAGCCTCGCCGCCGAGAGGTACGGAAGGGTCAGGGGGATGGATGGGGCGCTCCAGAGGGTGCTGACAGAGGACCAGGGGTGGTTTTGGGATGCTTCAGGAATGCTGACAGGTGACTGGGGGTTTGGGAGTGCTGCAAAAATKCTGGCAGCTGCCCAGGAGTTGTTTGGGGGAGCTCTGGAGGTTCAAGGGTGTTCCAGGGGATGCTGACAGGMATCCAGGGTTGATTTTAGGGGTGCTCCAAGRGGGATGTTTGGGRTTGGTGCTTTTCTTTTTTGGTTTTTCCCTTGCAGGCTGCAAATGGACGAGGAGCTGCGGCAAAGGGAGCGGGAGCGGGAACGGGAGCGGGAGAAGGAGCGGGAGCGAGAAGCCGACCGGGAGCGGGAGAAGGAGCGCGAGCGAGAGCGGGAACGCGAGAAGGAGCTGGAGAGGGAGCGGGAAAAGGAGCGGGAACGGGAGCTGGAGAGGCAGCGGGAGCGTGCCCGGGAGAAGGAGCTGAGCATGGTGAAAGCCATGGAGGGGCCCTTCCTCCCCGTGGCGGAGCTGCACGGGCTGCGGGGGCACCTGGCCGAGGAGCGGGGCAAGCCGGTGGAGCCGCTGGCACCCAGCAGAGCAGGTAACGCCCGCCTTGCAGAGCTTGCTTTGGTCCCCTGTCCCCTCCAGATGGCAAAGCCGAGGGGGTTGGTGGCCCCGGGAGGTGGCTGGGGACGGGGATGGGCTGTCCTGGYTGCCAGATTGCTKTGCCAGGAGCCCAGCTGCGGCAGCTCGGAGCGGCGGCGCGGTGCCTGCGCCATCTGACTGGAGCCAGGCTGGCACCGTGCCCGGTGCACGCCAGGCAGCTGGGCTGGCAGCGAGTGGGCAGCCCCCTGCGCTGAGCTCTGACCCGTGGCTGCCCCGCAGCTCTGGGTCCCTCCCGCCCACAGGGATGCTCACCCCAAAATACGCCCCCCTCTCCCAYGCCCTGACTCTCCATCACCCCTTTTCCCACCGCAGACAAACTCAAGGACGCGGTGCTGCCCACGCCGAAGCCCATCCAGCACCCGCTGCACCCGCCACCGGGCTCCCACCACCCCGTGCCCAGCCTGATCCCCAACCACAGCGTGTTCCCACTGCCCGGCAGCAGCGCGGCCACGGCGCTGCTCATCCACCGCAACAACGAGGAGGAGAAGTGGCTGGCCCGGCAGCGCCGGCTGCGCCAGGAGAAGGAGGACAGGCAATCCCAGGTGTCGGAGTTCCGGCAGCAAGTGCTGGAGCAGCACCTGGACATAGGGCGTGCCCCGAGCCAAGCCGAGCCCGAGCACCGGCCCGAGCACCCCAGGTAGGGATGATGCTTTCTCCCAAAACTGAGCCGTGTTTTGCCATGTCACAGCTGTGCCTTAAGCTGGAGAGAGACTTTGGAACAGGGAAAAGAGTGATAGGACAGGGGGAATCTCTTTTTATAGAAGGATGGCAGGGGTATATGGGATATTGGGAAGGCAYTCTTCCCTGTGAGGGTGCTGAGGCCCCTGGCACAGGTTGTACAGAGAAGCTCTGGCTGCCCCATCCCTGGAAGTGTCAAGGCCAGGTTGGATGGGGCTTTGAGCAATCTGGTCTAGTGGAAGGTGTTCCTTGTCCATGGCAGGGGGTGGAACAGGATGATCTTTAAGCTCCCTTTGCCCCACACCCTTCCGTGATCCCATGATATGATGATTTATAGATTTTCCCCCAACCTATGTCTGTGCCCACTCCATTCCCCACCTCTGCCCCCCACCAGGCATCCCCCACCCCACAGCCGTGCCCCTCACACACCCCATGAGCCGGAGCCACGGTGCCTGGCCAGTGCCAGCGGGTTCCTGCCACACGGTGCCAGCCAGGCCGGCTGTGCTGGCAGTGCCAGGCGCTCCCGGTGCCCGACATCTGCGYGGCGGCAGGCGCCGAGCCCGGGAGGTGGCAGGGGGCCAGCGGCGAGTGGCCAGGTGCTGCCCAGCCACCAGCACTGCTAATTGCAGCTCCCCCCTCCCGGGCAGCGGATGCCTCGTTTGGGGGGCACCTGCGCCGAGCCTGGGCAGTTTGGGGGGCAGCAGAGCGTGCCCACACCCCCGGATTGATTGACGGGKCTTTGCTCGCCCCCGTGGCTGAGCACTTAAGCGGTGCAGGCTCATCCAGCCAGCTCTGCCGCCTGCTCCCTTTGTTATTTTTGGGTATCCAGGGGATTAGCGCGGCTCATCGAGGATAATAAGGAGCGGATCACGGGGCGGCACAAAGGCGGGCGCCCGCCGCAGCCTCCCTTCCCCATCCTCTCCTCCCACCCCGGAGAGGAGAGGAGACAGCAAGGTCACCCCGAAACACCTGCAGCTGGGGATGTTCCATCCCCATCCTTTTGCTGCATGCAGAGGGATGGATCCCAGGGGGCAGGCGGTGCTCCCTGCCGTGGTGACTCGATGGCGGCGCTGAGCTGAACCCGCTGCTCCGTGTGCRGAGCTCCGGGGGCGCTGGAGCGGAAAAGTGTTAAATGCACAGCTTGGGCACATGAAATATTTATCCTGCAAACGGGCTGGCTCCGGCTCAGGCTGTCAGAGGAGGGCTGCACTGGGGTGCTGCCCTCGCCACTGGGTTCTGCTAGGACTGGTGGCTTGCATGTCCCCACACGGGGGTCAGGGCTGGGGTCTTCAGCCCAGTGCTCCCGGGATGCAGCCACATCCATGCTCAACCCGCCTGTGCACAGCTTTAACTCTGCCCCCATCCCTCAGGTTTGTGGCATGGAAGGGCCAAGTGTGGCAGCCCCACGTGCACAAACCCCGCTGGGTGTTCCTAACAGGCGTATTTCTCCCCAAAATGCCCCGGGGCTGGAGTGCTGCCAGCTCTCCGGTGGCAGTGCCAGCTCCTCACCTCTGCGCTGCTCTCCTCTCCCCGCAGGTTGGGATCGAGCCGCCACGAGCCGAGCAGCCGGGAGCCAGGGCAGCACTTTGGCGGGCCCCCGCCCCTCATCTCCCCCAAACCCCAGCACCACCCTGTCACCACGTCCCTCTGGAACCCCGTGTCGCTGATGGAGAGCCCCCCTGACCCTCCCCGGCGCCTCCCCGAGCCCCACGCCCTCCACAGCCACCCAGCCCCCTTCGAGCCCGGCCGCCAGGGCATCCCTCTGGTGAAGGTGGAGAGGGTCTTCTGCCCCGAGAAGCTGGAGGAAGGGCCRAGGAAGAGGGATGCTCTGGAGAAATACCCCCCGGGACGGGAGCCYGGCGCCACGGAGCACGGAGCCTTCACCCACACCCCTTTCCTAGCTGAGCTGGAAAAGTCCACTCAGAGCATCCTGAGCCAGCAGAGAGCCCCGGCCACCCCGTTCCCCGAGGCCACCAAGCCCAGCTCGCCCTACCGGCCCCCGCAGCCCCGCGCCCAGGACCCCATGTACATCTACGACGAGTTCGTGCAGCAGCACCGCAGGCTGGTCAGCAAGCTGGACCTGGAGGAGCGCCGGCGGCGGGAGGCCCGAGAGAAAGGTGAGGGAGCAGGGATTTCCCCACCCCTGGCACCGGGGCCTGGCCGGGGTCTCCCGGGGATGCTGAGGTTCCCGCATCCCTGCGCTTSGGTAAAGCCCGCGCTCCAGACGCGCCCGATGAATAAATGATGAACTGGAGCTAATAGGAGGGTTTTAAATATTGATGGGGCTGCTGGAGTGGGGGTGAGGACAGCGGTGAGGAGGAGACAGAGCTGGGAGGGGCTGGAGTTGCTGTSCTCGCTCCAGTGGGATGGGGGCTCAGCCACAGCCTCCCCAGCCTGTGCCCTTGCCACCCATCCCACAGCAATGCCAAGAGGGTACACAGGGATGGGTGATGCCCTCTGAGGTCCCACAGCTGTTGGAGAGGGGACAGGGCTCCCCCCACCCTGTTGCCCACATTGGACCCACATCACTCCSTTCTGACATCCTACCCTGCTGCATCCCCATCCCCAGCGGGGTTCCTTTGTGTCCCAGAAGGTTCCCCGGGGTCCCAGCAGGTCCTCACGGTGTCCCCAGCCTCATTCCAGCCTCTCCCCATCCCAGGGTACTACTACGACCTGGATGACTCCTGTGATGACAGCGACGAGGAGGAGGTGCGGGCCCATCTCCGCTGCGTGGCTGAGCAGCCCCCGCTGAAGCTGGACACGTCCTCTGAGGTACTGCTGGCACCCCCTGTCCCCTCCCTGTCCCCTCCCTGTCCCCTGGGGGAGCAGCCCCTCCTTTACAGCAGCTCCCAGTGCCCAGTACAGCCACCATCCACACATGTCTGCAGAGGCATCAGGGGGTTAGAGGTGGGGGTGATGAGGATGGGGATGGAAATGGGGATGGGGGTAAGGATGGGCATTGGAACAGGAATGGAGGTGGGATGAGGATGAAGATGGGGATGGGAACAGGAATAAAAATGAGGATGAGAGGAATGGGGATGGGGAATGGAGATGAGAATGGAGATGGGGATGGTGGTAAGGATGGGCATTGGAACAGGAATGGAGGTGGGATGAGGATGAGGATGAGGATGGGGATGGGAATGGGAATGGAGATGGGGATTGCAACAGAGATGAGGGTGGCCATGAGAATGGGAACAGGAATGAATATGAGGATGACAGTGGGCACAGGGATGAGAAAGGAGATGAAGGCCAGGATGGGGGCTGACCCTGCTCTGCTCTCCCCCCCTGGCCTCCCCAGAAGCTGGAGTTCCTGCAGCTCTTCGGCCTCACCACGCAGCAGCAGAAGGAGGAACTGCTGAGCCAGAAGCGGCGCAAGCGGCGGCGGATGCTGCGGGAGCGGAGCCCGTCCCCGCCCACGGTGCAGAACAAGCGCCGCACGCCCTCCCCGCGCCTCCCGCTCTCCACCCGCTACAGCCCCGACGAGATGAACAACAGCCCCAACTTCGAGGAGAAGAAGCGCTTCCTCACCATCTTCAACCTCACGCACATCAGCGCCGAGAAGAGGAAAGGTAACAGCCGTGGCCCGCGCTCGCTGGGGTTTGGGGGGGTCTGCCTGGGGCCCTGAGCTTGCTCTGCTGAGCTGAGGCTACACTAAACCTCAGCTTCCCATGCCGCAGACAAGGAGAAGCTGGTGGAGATGCTCCAGGCCATGAAGCAGAAGACCACGCCGGCAGCCGTGGTGGTGAAGAGCTCCCCGCGGGACAGCCCCGGTGCCCCCAGCACTGGTAAGCGCCCCAAATCCTTCCCTGGGTCTTGGGTTGGGGGGCACGGCTTTGCCTCGAGGGGTACRCGGAGTCCTGGCCGCAGCCAACTGCTCCTCTTCCCGCAGAGCCTCCAGTGCCGCCGCTSCTGCTGGACCTGGATAAACCCGTGGGCATCGCCGTGTCCGTGCCGGAGGTGCCCAAGGCGGCAGAAGCCTCCAGGTTAGAGCAGCTGAGAGCCCAGGAGCCAGCGAGGCCCAAGGAGTCGGGCACGGCGCCCGAGAAGCCCCGGCTGAGCGACGGGCACCCCGGCAAGAAGGCTCTGAGCATCCTCAGCTACGTCAGGGGTCCCCTCCCCAAGGACATCCCGGTGCCGCTGTCCCACAGCATGAATGGCAAGAGCAAGCCCTGGGAGCCCTTCATTGCGGAGGAATTCGCCCACCAGTTCCACGAGTCGGTGCTGCAGTCCACGCAGAAGGCGCTGCAGAAGCACAAAGGTGAGGGGAAGTCATTAGGAATGAGCTGTTTGGAAGTCGCTTAAAGAATCATCAGCAAAAGTATCAGCAAAACCACTGGTTTAGTGTAAAACCAGTATCATGACAAAGTTCGTTGGCAAGGTTCACTCTCCTGTTTCTTAGAGCACCCTTAGGAAAAGCAAACAAAAATCCAAAATCAATAAATAAACCCCAAATAATCTGTGTGGGGGCTGGAGGAGGGGGAAAGAAAAGGATAGGAAAAGGGTCAGGACAGAAAGGAATATGGGAGACCCTCGTGTTGAGTCACAGGTTCAGAGTAGACCCCTGTGCTAAACTGAGCCTGGGCTTGATCAACAGGTTATGTTCAAAGGCCCAACAGCACTTAAATTAAACTTAAAAGCACTCAACAGCATTTAAACTTCATTCATAACATAAACAATTTAGCAAGGGATTAATGCAGAGTTTGCTATACCACACAACAATAACTTCCTTACAGGCCTAGCTTTACAAATCTGAAGTGCCTAAGAATCCAGGAGAGTGAGATTCTGCACTGAGCCCCWCAGTGGGGTCTCCACCACCTCTCAGGGCAGCTCCTTCCAGTGCTTAACAACCCTGCCAATCAAGAAATTCTCCCTGATGTCCACAAAAACAAGCAGGAAGCTGGTTGGGTACTGGGATGTCACCCCTTTGTCCCCCCACCAGCGTTTGGCACTGGCAACCTCATCGGTTGGGGCATCCCATGAGCTCATTGCTGAAGCTAAAAATTAGGGATAGCACATCTCCAAAGCCTCCAAACTCACTCAGCTGAGCGATCAAAAGAAATAAAAACTCCTCCAGTGCACAAGGAGGGATAAAAACGCTGTGAGCCCCCAAAAAGTCCGGGCAAGGGTGGAATTAATGCCCCGAGGGGCCGTGGGGGGAGCAGGGCAGGGGCTGACTGTGTCTGCCCGCAGGGGGGACGGCGGAGCAGAACCACAAACTGGACACCTCCATCCACTACAACATCCCGGAGCTGCAGGCATCCTCCCGCCTGGGCGGGCCCCCGCACAACGGCACGGCCGAGGGGCTGCGGCCGCTGCCCGCCCTGCCCCGCGACTCCGCCTCCGACGAGGAGCAGGACGAGGACGAGGAGGAGGARGAGGAGGAAGAGGAGGAGGATTACCCCAGGCCCAAGTGGCAAGGGATCGAGGCAATTTTTGAAGCTTACCAGGAACATATAGAAGGTAAAAGGGGAGGTGAAGGGTGGTGGGTAGGGAGGGTGAAATGCCGATTTGTGATTTAGTTTCTCGTGGGAGGTGTCGCTGGTTCTTGCTGGGATGGACTGGGGAAGCATTGGGGGATCTCCAGCTATGCAGGAGATAGCATTGGAAGCAACAGGCACTGTTGTTTGTCCAAAACTTGATGTTATGCATGGAAAATCGAGGAATTAACAACTACCCAGTGTCCTCCCAGTGAGACCTGAAGGTTCCCCACAGGCAGTGCCAGGGTTGGGAATGCTCTGGGATGCTGGGGGCAATCACTGCTGTTTGGGCAGAGCCTAGGGCAGGGCTGGCACCTTCTGTGGGTGGAGCACGGAGCCCGAGGAGCTCAGCCCTTGTGCTTTGGATGTTGCAGAACAAAACCTGGAGCGCCAGGTGCTGCAGACACAGTGCCGGCGGCTGGAGGCGCAGCACTACACCCTGAGCCTGACAGCGGAGCAGCTGTCACACAGCATGGCGGTGAGTGGGGACAGGCACCCAGCCCCTGGGCACATCAGCCCTTGGGCACCCATCCCTTGGGCACCCATCCCCTGGGCACCCATCCCCTGGGCACCCAGCTTTCCTGGACACCCATCCCCATGGCATTCAACCCTCCTGGGTACCCAGCCTTCCTGGGATCTGACCTTGAGGCGCCCAATCCTCCCTCCCATGCCACATCTGTTACATACATTGCACCCATCCTGTGCAGTGCCCAGTCCCTGCAGTGCCCAAACCCCCAGTGCCCATTCCCTCCAGTGCCCATCCCCTGYTGTGTCCCAAACTCTGCACTGCCCATTCCCTGCAGCACCCATTCCCTGCTATATCCCAAACCCTGCACTGGCTGTTCCCTGCAGTGCCCATTCCCTGCACTGCCCCGTTCCTGCACTGCCTATCCCGGGCTATATCCCAAATTCTGCACTGCCCATTCCCTGCACTGTCCATTCCCTGCCGTATCCCAAATTCTGCACTGCCCATTCCCTGCACTGTCCATTCCCTGCTATATCCCAAACCCTGCACTGTCCATTCCCTGCAGTATCCCAAACTCTGCACTGCCCATTCCCTGCACTGCCCATAACCTGTACTGCCCATTCCCGCACTGCCCATTTCTTGTACAGCCCCATTCCCTGCACTGCCCCATCCCTCCACTGTGCATTCCCAGCAGCCCTCATTCCTTGCATTGTGTATTCCCAGCAGCCCCTATTCCCTGCACTGCCCCATTCCCTGCA
>CADDXX010000441.1:247158-332317 GCA_902810485.1 Alauda arvensis | reverse complement strand
GGGCCAGAAAAAGACGTTGAAATGTTTTAAAAAGAATTGAAACCCAGGAAAAAATAAAACCCCCTTTTCCACTGGGGCAGGTCCTGTCCCACCACCTCGAGAAGCTGAGCCCTTCCACCTTCCTCTTTTTTTTTATTTTTTTAAATTTTTACCCTTTTTCTTTGCTTSCTGGGGCTTTTTCTGCTCCAGCTGGGTGCTCGTGGGTGTCCCGGTGCTGGGTGGTGTCYGAGCCTTGCCCAGCCTCCGTCTGCCAAAGGAAAAATCCCAAGGAATTGGGGCTGGGAGGGTGGGAGGTTGAGGGGTGGGGGTGGCACTGGGGGTGTCCTTGTCCCCCCCCAAAAATACCAAGACAATCAGAGTGGCTCTAAGGCAGTTTGGGCACAGGGAGAGGGAGTGCTGTGGGGTCTCTTGGTGGCACTTTGGGGACAATCCCCATGCCTGCAGGCAGGCAGGGATGTCCTGGTGCCACACCAGGGTCAAGCTCGGTGCCATTTTAAGCCACTTGCTTAAAAACAGCTCCTCCTTCCCCCTGGGGGGAAGCCTTTTTTTATTTGATTGTTATATTTTTTMAATTATTTATTAGAAATTGTTTTTAATTCGCCACGAGACCAGCTCACATCTCCGGGAAAAGGTGACCTCTGCTTCCTGCTTTAAATTCCCTCGTTGCACTGGCAAAGAAAAGCATTAACCCCCCCTTCCCCACACACACACACACACCTCCCCTGCTCCCTGCTCTCTCATTGGCTTCACCAAATAAAAAAAAAAAGAAAAGAAAAAAAAAAAAAGCTGGGTGAGATTAAAAAGCAAAATGCCCTTGTGACAGAAATTAGTTTAATCTTTTTTAAATCCCCAATTGCCTCGCCAGCCTCTGGCCTCGCTGCTGCCAACTCCGGGCTTTGAAGGGAATTTTAACACGAAATTCGCTCGTTGCTCTGCTCCTTTCCCTTCCCTGTGTGCCGTGGCAGAGGGAGGGGGGAGAAGCCAGGGCTGGAAAATCGCTGGCAATTTATCCCTCTCCGTGCTGAGGAGCCTGGCTGGGATGCAGCCTCGCTCTGTAGCAGCTCCTGTGCTGCCTTCCCCTCCTCACCAGCCTGGATTTAAGGTTTTTGGACTGATTTCCACCCCCCAAACCCCGGGGTTGTGGTGAGCATTTGTGTCCCTGCAGAATTGCTGGAGCAGCTGTGCCAGAGCCTGGGAGGGCTGGGAGGAAGGAGAGGAAGGCAGAGCCTGCTGGACGCTGTGAAAGAAAAAAAAAAGCCCCCCCAAAAAAGGAGAAAAACCCAACCCTCAACATGTTCCAAGTGTACTTTGTTGGAATTAATTGTAATGTAATATATTATTTGTCGAATGTAGTAATTAGGTATTTATGGATATATTGCTGTAATTCCTGAAAACATGCCCCCCCAAAAAAAACCCCAAAATAAACTCTTCCACAACGACGGCRAGGAATCCTTTCTCCGTGGGGAAAACACAGCCCTTGCTCCGAGCATCCCCAGCCCTGCTCCGAGCACTGCCGGCAGCTCCTGCCGTGGTTCCTGCCATCGTTCCCGCTGTGCCAGCCCTTCGGGCACAGCCCAGGCGGGCAGGGCACAGATGGCAGCGGCAGCCCGGCCCAGATGCTCGGGGAAGGGCAGCGCTGGCAGCCTCGGGCGCCAGGAATAATTAATTACAGCTGCCATCAGCACAGCCCTGCTCCGGCCAGAGCCCGCCGGGATCCTGCCTGGATCCTGCCCTGGGTCCTGCCGGGATTACACCAGGATCCTGCTCGGGATCCTGCCTGGATCCTGCCCGGGATCCTGCCCTGGGTCCTGCCAAGATTCCACCCGGATCCTGCTTGGGATCCTGCCCTGGGTCCTGCCTGGATCCTGCCAGGATTCCACCAGGATACTGGTCGCGATCCTGCCTGGATCCTGCCCGGGATCCTGCCAGGATTCCACCCGGATCCTGCCTGGATCCTGCCCTGGGTCCTGCCTTGATCCTGACAGGATTCCACCCGGATCCTGCCCAGGATTCTGCCTGGATTCTGTCCTGGGTCCTGCCCTGGATCCCACCTTGATCCTGACAGGATTCTACCCGGATCCTGCCTGGATCCTGCCTGGGATTCTGCCAGGATCCTGCCCAGGATTCTGCCCTGGATCCTRCCCGGATCCAGCCCAGGATTCTGCCTGGATCCTCCCTAGATCCTGCCCGGGATCCTGCCCAGGATTCTGCCTGTATCCTGCCTGGATTCTGTCCTGGATCTTGCCTGGATCCTGCCCTGGATTCCGCCTGGATGCTGCCCAGGATCCCGCTTTGATCCTGCCAGGATTCTACCCGGATCCTGCCCTGGATCCCACCCTGGATTCTTCCTTGTATCCTGCCTGGATCCTACCTGGATCCTGCCCAGGATTGTGCCTAGTTCCTGCCCGGGATTCTGCCTGGATCCTGCCCTTGCCTGTCGCTSTGCCGCAGGGAAACGGGGCCGGTGCCAAAGGAAAAGCTGCAGGCTTTTCCAAGCATTGTTTGTGACACAGCCCAGGATTAATTTGACGCCGTTCTTCAGCTGCAATTATTTATTTATTATCGTTATTTTTTTTTTAACAGACAGCTTCACATTAAAAAAACCCAAACATTACAAAAATAAAGATGGATGATACGCTGGCATTTCCCCACAGCCTGGTATCTGAGAGGGAAAACCATTTCCTTTTGTCCTTCTCCAAAGAGCAGATGGATCTGCTTCCCAGCTGATCTCCCCAGCAGACACCTCATTGCCAGCACATCTTCCTTTTTTTTTTTCCTCTCTTTTTTTTTTTTTTTCCATGGCTCTAAAGAAAATCCACGGAAGCACCGCCTCCGAATTTATGGCTTTCAAGGCAGTGTGTGGCCTGTGCTGCCCTCAGAAGTTCCCTCGCTGAAGTACAACCCGAGAGGAACGCCCAGCGAGTCACCGCCTGCACCGAGGCTCCGGGGATGCTCCCGGCAGCTCCGCAGCAATTCCCACCCGGCCCCGAGGGAAGACTGGAGGGCTGGGAGGTCCCTGCGGGGAGGTGGGAGCTGGCCAGATGAAGCACGGCCGGATGAAGCACGGCCGGATGAAGCAGCTCCTTCTCAGCTCCCTGTCAGAAATCCTGGGAGTGGGAGCTCTCTCCAGGCTGGAGGTTAGAACGGAGCTTGTACATGTGATCCAAGGCTTGGGTGAGGAAAGCCCCCGCCGTGTTGATCTCCATCAGGGTCAAGTTATCCAGCTAAAAAAAGGGGAAATAACAGGATCTGGGAAGACGAGGTGCTTGGGAAGCAGCTCACAGCCCACAGTTCCCTTTGGGGACAGCCCTGGTCAARAGAAGCACCCAAGCACCATTTCAACAGCATTCYCCAATCCTGGAAGTGTTYAAGGACAAGCTGGACGGGCCTTGGAGCTGCCTGGTTTAGTGAAAAGTGTGAAAGGGAGCGGAATGAGATCTCTAAGAGCCAACCCAAACCATCCCATGACTCCTCTGCTTCCCACAAGGCTCAGGGAGCTGCCCCAGGCCCACGAGGTTCAACTGCAGCTCCCACAACGCAGGACAAGCATGCCCCAGGCCAGCCTCTTCCCTGATGGCCCAGGGCAGGTCCTGGCWCYCACCTTGGCGTGGATCTCCTGCTGCCTGACGAAGCTGTCAGCAGACAGGCGCAGCTTGGCCATGCGCGTGTCCCACGTGTCCTTCACCAGCGTCCGGATCTCGTCCGCCCTGGGGATGTTGTCAGAGGCACTGGGGGACAGGGACAGGAAAGGCAGGGTCAGAGCAGGCTCTGAGGGGTGTGTGGTTGTGCCACTGAGTGCTGGTGTCACCCAGTGCTGCTGTCATTGAGGGGTTGTATCACCCAGTGGTGTTGTCACCATTTCACCCCGCCCCGAGGTGCTTGCAGGACAGTTTGATAAAAACCTGTGACTCCACACTCAAATCCTCTCTGCTCCTTGTCCTGCTGGGGTTTCTGCGATGTTTTCTGTCCCCCAGGAATGCTCAGCTCCAAYGCAGCAGCTGGCTGTCACTAGAATCCTTCTGCTCTTTAATTGCCCAGCTGGTATGAGGTGCACAGAGGGCCCCAAACCCGGCCAAAGTCACGGCCAGCTGGGGAATCCAAGGGCTCAGGCACGATGAAATCCCCAGCTGGGGGCTCCCAGGGCTCCATCAGGGAGAATTAAGATGGAATGGGCTGCATGGGATGTGCCCCATCACCCCATTAAGACCATTCAGTGCTGCCACGAGGGGCTGGGGTGGTGATCCATGTGCAGGGACAGAGCTGTCAGGGYTGCTGGAGCGTGCTGGGAAGGAGCAGCACACCAGGGGCCTCCTCTCCAGAGGAAAAGYCAGAGCTGGAATGCCCACCCTGCTTAATCGAGGGCTTAAAAAGTCAGCAGAGCCCTCGCTGAGACAAATAGCAGCCAGCACATTTTACAAGTGAAATGCCTCAGCAGGCAGGAGCTCAGGCTCGGAATATCCCTGGCCTCCTGCTTCCCAGGCTGAGGGAAGAGGAGCTTTCCTCCTGAAGGAGAGCCAAGGAAGAAGCCTGGAGGCTCGAGGCTGCTGAACAGATTGCAGCCGTGGAACGTGTYGCGGATCCTGCACGCCGAGCTGCTGCTCAATAAAGCAGCACAGCCCCAATTAYGAGGCCGAGGGAACAAGAGATCCCCAAGTTCCTGAGAGGCTGAGCTACCACGAGGGAAGTGCTGCTGTGAAATCTTGGCAAGGCTGAGGGAGAAACCTGCCTCAACTCTCCCTTTCCCTTTCCCCGCCGCCCTCCGGGGGCTGCTGCCAAGCAAAGCTTGAAAAATCCTCCGTGCTCACACCAAGTGGGGTGGAAAATGGCCCAGCCCAGCTCCTACTCACTAGTTCAGCAGCAGCTTGGTGAGTTCCATGTAGTAGGGACTGGGCATGGGAGTGAAGGTGTCCTCTTTCCTCTCCTGATCCCGGATTTCCTCCAGTTTCCCTAAAAYACAACCAGGGGTGCTCAGGTTTTGTCAAGCCCTTCAATGCTCCAGGTGTGTTTTTTTTCCCCCTCCCCGGGAAAAGCCATGTTAATTCTGTAGGATCAGTGTCCAAGCCTCCAAAATGTGAGGGCAGGAAAAGGCTCCTGTGAGGAGGCACACAAGGGACATGGACACCTCCAAGGTTTCCCCCCTCAGAGATTTTCCCAGGGAATTAGKGACAGGATGAGAGGAAACAGCCTCAAGTTTTTCCAGGGTTGGACTTCAGAAGGAATTCCTGGACTGAAAGGATGATGAAACACTGGAAGGGGCTGCCCAGGGAGGTKTGGAGTCCCCATCCCTGGAGGTGTCCAAGCAATGGCTGATGTGGCACTCAGTGCTCTGGGCTGGTGACAAGGTGGGCACAAGCTGGACTTGATGAGGTCTTTTCCCACCTAAAAAATTCTGGGATTCTGAGACCCAAAGTCCCTAAAGCTTCTTCTGAACAAKCCTCACCACCCTCAGAGTAAATAAAGGATTCCACTGGTGTTAAATGAGATTCTTCTCTCTCAGTTGCTTTGTGTTTTTGAATTTAGCTCCCCACTAATGATGAAAAATGGGTTATTTTTAATGTCACGTTTCCTCTGCACCCACTGAAGGCCAGAGCTGAAGGCAGAGCCTCCATCCTCACCRACATCCATCCATTCTGGGGGAATGAGCCGGCACTTCTGCCTCTGCTTCAGATTAATGGCCAACCACACYGGCACCTCCACCGGCAAACCGGGATTGAAGGGACCCAGATCTCCCTGGAAAACAAATCAAGGATGAGAGGCGGGCAAGAAGCAGGGCTTGGACTGCACAGAACTCGTCTGCTAACGTGGTGAGTTTCCAGAGGATTTGGAAAAGCCTGAGCTGAACATTTGATCCTGCATTTCCTCCTCTCGCTTCCCAGAATTCTTGCTCAGTCTTTTCCTCATCCCAGGGGAGATGAGGTCCCCTCCCTGCCTGTCATTCCCGAATCCCTTAATCCCTGCATCCCCACCATCCCAAATCCATCCCCATCTCCTCCCCCTGTTCCCAAACACCCCAGACCCATCCTAATCCCCCCCAGACCCTGCACCTCAGTCCCAATTCCTCAAACCCAGCTCCCCACACCCTGCCCTGCCCCAGACTTGTTCTGGGTCACCCCAAGCCGTGTCCCCMAGGCCCCGGGCCCCCTCCAGCCCCTCCGGAGCCCCCTCAGCCCCGGCCCGGCCCCGCCGACCCCGATCAGGTGAATCCGGTCCAGGCTGAAGTTGGGCACGATCGTCACCAGCTCCTTCTCGGCCAGGAACTCCACCTCGGCCGGCTCCATGGGCCCGGCGGGAGCCGAACCGGGATCGGGGCGGGATCGAACCGGGATAGGGGCGGGATCGCACCGGGATCAGGCCGGGATCGAACTCGGATCGCACCGGGATCGCACCGGGATCGGGCCGGGATCGCACCGGGATCGAACCGGGATCGAACCGGAACGGAGTTCGCCGCGCGCCCTCGCTCCCTATTGGCTGCCAAGCCCCCCGGCCCCGCCCACCGCTCCCCGCTCCTGCCGTTTTCGCGGTCTCCGGGAGGAGGCGGGGTCTGCCGCGGCGCGGCGCACGCTGATTGGCTGTCCCYTACTGTTGCCGTGGCGCACGCCTCTCTGATTGGCTGTCCTGCGCGCGGCGCGCTCCGGCCGCGGCCCCGCGGGGGGAGGGCCGGTTGGGGACGCGGGGGCCAATCGCGGCGCTCCCCGCGGGCGCTCAGCCAATCAGCGCTCGGCACTTGTTGCCGGGGCGCCGAGGGAGAGGCTGGGCCCGCCGCTGTCGCCGCCTGGTGGCCCCGAGCGGCAGCGCCCCGCGGGAACGCGCGCGGGTCCCCGCGACCCCCGGGGCTGCGATGGGTGACACTGGCTGTGGGCGGGGGAGCCTGGCTGTGCGAGGCTGTGCGAGGGTGTGCCTGGGCTGTGCCCAGGCCCCAGCAGCCGCGCTCCTGTGCACGGACCAGCAGCAGSGTCCGTCTGTCAGTTCAGTGGCCCTTGTGCAGACACCCAGGCTCAGGGACCTGCCATCACTCACCTGTCCCTTTCATCTGTTCCTCATCCATCCATGTATCCATCCTTCAATCCACACATCCACCCACTCAGCTATTCATCCATCCATCCATCCGTCCATCCATCCATCCATCCATCCATCCATCCATCCATCTACCTATCCACTCCTCCATCACTCATCTGTGCTTCCATCCATCCATCCATCCATCCATCCATCCATCCATCCATCCATCCATCCATCCATCCATCCACCCATCCATCCATCCATCCATCCCCCTCCCCACACCCAGCTCAGCCAAGTGGCTTCTGAGTGATTTGGGGGGGGTCTTCATCCCATTCCAAGTCCCCATAGAAACCCCCGTCACCAGACAAATCCACCTCTCCCCAATCCCTCTCCCAAACCACCCTGGGACCACCCATGGAGCAGCCAGGACCCTTGGGACGAGTGTTACCCCCAGCCTGGGGTGGGAGCCAAGCCCTGGGGACCCCCAGCCCTCCCCTGCCATGGGTGGCACAAGGAGGGTYCCCGAGCCCCCGTTCCCGGAGCAGCCCCCGGTGCCGCCGGCACGTGCTGGGCGCTCCGGGAACGTCTCCCCCACGCTGCGCCTCCCCTCGCGTGTCTTTTGCCATCTGCTGCTGTCATTAAAAAATTAAATTTCCATCTGCTTTCACACTCCCGCCTCTCCCGCCGGCTCCGGGTGCCGCCGCTCCGCGGGAAGCATCGCCCCCGGCTCCCTCCCGGGATGCGGCCGCTCCGCCGGGATGCAGGTGACGGCGCCGAGTTCATTTTCCCCGGTGCTCTTCGCTGAAATGGATTCTTCAAATCTCTGCTGCTGGAGAGACGGGGGGGCCCCACTTTCGGCCACCCACGGGCAGGAGGGCGGCTCCAGGGGGGTGGTGCTGGGGTGTTTTGGGGGGCACAACCCACCCCCCCCCTCCCTGTGCTGACACAGCCAGACCGGGGGTGCGGAGCCTCAGGGGTTTTATTCATGGTGGGGGGATCCCCCTCCCCAGCGCTGTAAGGGAAAGGGACAAACCCCRATCCCTGGCGTCCAAACCCCAATCCCTGGYGTCCAAACCCAAATCCCTGGCGTCCAAACCCAAATCCCTGGCGTCCAAACCCMRATCCCTGGCGTCCAAACCCACCCACGTGGGTGCTCCGTGTGTCCCTGGGAGCTGCATCCAGCCCATCCGCACCCTGGAGGCTGTGGCTTTGTCCCGACGGAGCGGGGACAGGTCCTGCCGGTGTCCCCTGTGTCCCSGCTCAGCACTGGCTGCAGGGTGAGGGGCCCTCCCCACGCCTCCCCAGCGTGGTCCCCGTGGGCGTGGGAGGTGTGACAATGATGGAGGGCACGTGCAGGTGCTTCTGTCCCGAGGACGCCGTCGCGCTCCCGTCGCTGCCGCTGCCGCTGCTCACGCACATCTTCAAGCCTTGGGGAAATTTTGGGGGGATAACAAAAGCGGATCAGGCACCGGGGCTGCAGCATCCCCCAGCTCCCCGCCCTCCTCAACCCTTTAATCCTTTTTCTCTCCACAGATTCCTCGCATCTCCCCTCCCTAGATCCATTTTGGATTTTTGTGGGGGGTTTCATAGGACCCCCTCCCTCCCTGGACCACCTGCCCAGCCCACCCTCCCCTGAGGGGGGCAGATCGCTTTAATCTGCTTTTGTAATCAGGAGAAAAGCCCCGTGCGGCACAGGCAGCATCCAGGGAGGTTTCAGCTCTTCCCAAGCAGGAAAATGCCCGGAGGGGACAGACACTGATATTTTTAATCTCTTTTTAATTAAGGATAAAGCCCTGCCTTATGTAAAGGAACTGGAAAAGGGGGAGGGTCTCTTCTTTTATTCCAGACTCCAAGCTCATCAGAGGGGTCTGGAGGCATGGGGGAATRTTTTGGTGTTATGTCCTGGATTTGGGGCAGGATTGGGATTCCCTGGCTGCTTGCTTCCCCTTTTCACTTATCCTTTGTTGGACAGGGGGGGTTTTGAGGCCCCAAATCCCCCCTGACCACTCTTTCCCAACAATCCCTGATGCAGAGAGAGGTCAGAGCTCATTTTTGAGTGATGCATCCAACTCTGTGCCCATCACAACCAGAATTCCACAGAATCTGGGCTTGGGAAAAGCCAGGGAAGAGGCAGCCCTRCATCCCAGAGAAGGATCCTCATTAAACCCCATCCCTGAAGACCCCAAGGGCGATTACCAGGGATGCAGAGGGATGCAGAGCTAATGGGAGATGCGATATCCAGCCTTCGCCCTGCGAGGCCAGCAGCACTAAAAGCTCCTGCTTTGCCCCTGTGCAGACATCCCTGACGCCATTCCCAGCCTAAATCCATTAAGGAAATTCCAGTTGGGAAAGAAGCTCCTGGTTGGAGTATCCCTGGGGAGAGTGGAGCAGTGAGGGATGTTTGGGATCAGCCTGGGCTGACCCCTGCGTCCCATCCCATCCCATCCACGTCCCAGCTTCTCCCCTCCTGGGGTCTGGGCTGGAAATATTTTGGGATGAGAAGGTCATGGCAGGAGGAATCGGGGTGGTTTTGGGTTGGTTCTTGCAGAGAAAATCCTGAGTCCACACATGGAAAATGAGGGGATGCTCCCAGGATGTGCCTGAGCAGCCCTTTCCTGCCTCCAAGGAAACCCACCTGGTTTCTTGAGGGCTGCCCTTAATCCACGGATTCTCCAAAGCAAAAGGTTTAGGACAAGCACAGGACTGGGAAAACAAAGCTGGGAAAATCCTCTTCGGGGCGATCCAGGTGCAACAGGTCACCCKTGGGACTCCAGAAATTCCACCACATTCCCAAACTCCACCGAATTTTCTCCGTGTACAACCACATCCCAGGTGCCTCCAGAGAGCAGCAGCAGCACCCCAAACCCCCGTCCCCAACTCACCTTTGAGGCAGGATAACTTGAGCCCCATGTTTTCATCCTCTCAGCGGGACCCGGCTCTCCAGCTCCGCCGCCGGCCCTCGCCGCTGGCGCTGGGGAAGAGAGGTGAGGGCTGAGGGGAGCGATCCTGGCAGGGAGGGAGGGAGGAGCAGGAGCTGGAAGCTCACATCTCCCCGTGTGTGTGTGTGTCTGGAGCTACAGGAGCCCGGGCRCCACAGGAAACGCGGCTGCTCGCTCGCAAAACCACGAGTGATGTCACGGCACTTGAGTGACTCAACCTGGTCCGAGGAGGTTCAGGAAGAACTTTTTTTGGGAGGGTGGGGAAGGAGCCTGTTGCTGGGTGAGGGGCCCCCAACCCGGCTTCTCCACGCCTGGGGTCTGGGCTGGAAGTATTTTGGGATGAGCAGGAGGAATTGAGGAGGTTTTAGGTCGGTTCTTGCAGAGAAAGCCCCAAATCCACACACGGGAAACAGAGGATGCTCCCAGGGGTGCCTCCCTCGGGCTGAGCGGGAGCAGCTGCCAGGATCTGCTGGAATTCACATCATCCTGCTCCTCCTGGGCATCCCTGAYGTCCTGAGAGCTTTTAGATGGACGATTCCCGCTGTGGGACATCATTTTTTACAAGATGCTGAAAATATTTATGGAAAAAAAAAAAAATCCCTATATTGGGAAATCTTCACTCCTCCTCCCACAGCTGCTGGGAAAACTTTTTGGGATGAGTGTCAGTGACTCATTTTGGCTCTTCCAAGCTCTGGGCCACACAGAGARCCAAGGAAAGCCTCTGCTCCCCCTGCCTGACCTCTGCATTTCCAAGAAGCCCTGAGGTGAGTTGGCAGCAGCCAGCAARGGGAAGTGAAAATTTGCTCTCTCTGCTTTTAATTCTGTATTTTTATCAGTTCCCCAAATGCAGCCTGAGCTGGGGAGTGGAGTCCCCCCCCCAGGACCTCGCTTTGCAGCTCTCCTGGAGGCTGCCCAAATACCGAGAAATCYGTTTTGAGGCAAATCCTGCGGGTTTTGGCACCTGCTGGTGGCTCACACCACTCAGGGACACAGGAGGGTCATGCTGGGGACTCCCAGCCCCGTGCACGCAGGGATTTGATCCTTTTGGATCATCCCCTGTGTCCAAACCCTTGCAGGACACAGCAGCCCCCCTCCCCACGGCTGAGGGCCAGATTCCCGCTCCAGAATTTGGGCAGAGAATTCCCSCTGGGAGCATTCCAGCGGGATTCCTGCCGCTCGCTGCTGGGGCTCCAACTCCTCCGCCCCGCGCCAGCACCAGGCCARAGAAACGTTCGCAATCCCGACGAGTTCACGCTCCAAAAACCCCCAGACACTCATGGCAGGCGTCACAGCAGCGGGCACCGAGCCGCCCGGCCAGGGGGGACGCTCACAGGCTGCACTGGGAAGGGGGAAAAGGGACAAAGCCGGGGCTCAGAGGGGGTGGCACTTACCCGGTGGCCGCAGGGGCGATGCCCGCGGTCGCATCCCACCTCCCACCGCTCCTGGATGCCGGGGCTGGCAGGGAGGGTTCCCCACAGCTGGAGGTGGCAGCCGGCCGCCTTTGGGYTTGGCCAGGCTGGTTGGGAACCTGGTGAATGAGGTTAGCGGAGCCCCGGCTCCTCCCATCCGGCCCCCACGCCGAGCCCATCCCTGGCCAGCAAAGCCCTTGGGTGATGAGGAAACGCCGCTTTACTCTCAGCCCGCTGCACAAGCCAGTCCAGAGCCGAGAGACTGAGAGAGGATGGAGTGCCCTGGGCTGCAGGCAAAGCTSCCGGGCATCCMACATCCCTACAAGCAGCCTGAGGGCTACCAAGTGCCCGGAAAGGGCCAGTGAGTGTCCACACCCAGCTCTGGCCACACGCACCGGCATCCCTGAGGTCCTGATGCCACCACACATCAACCTCTGGGAGCATCTCCAGCTTCCGGGCAGGATCTTTTCCCCTTCCCAGCCCCAAAMCCCAGCCTGGCAGCGGGAAGGGCAGCGGGAAGAGCGGCGGGTTCCTCACCATTCCCAGGATGAGCGCTCCGGGTCGGGTCCCACCCCGCTGGGAGGATGCCCGGGAGAAGGCTGTGCCTCCGGAGCAGCCGCCTTCTCCTGCATTAGCAGCAGCCAGAGGCTTTTCCATGTTCCCCCTCCTCCGCAATTWAGAGGCGAGGCCCCGCGCCGGCTCCTTTTGAGCCGGAGCTGAAAAGCAGCGGTTCAAATGCAGGGCGCCGGCCCGCAGGGAACGCCGGCCGCACATTAAACACCCCCCGGCTCCGGSAGGGAGGCGATGCAAGGGAAGGAAAGCTTGGAACTTCACCCAGGGGGTCGGGAGAGAAGTGATGCCAGGAGTTTGGGAGGTCTCGGATGGGATCAGAGCCCCACCAAGCCCTGGCTGGGATGGGCATGAAGGGCAGCAGGGAGAGGAAAGGGGTGGTTTCTGCTCCACTTTCTGCTGGTTTGGYCCTGCCATGTCTGATGAGAATCAGAAATCTGGGAAGAGGTAATTTCCTTCCCGATCTGACTCCTCTGATTTGTCAAACAACTGAGTTATTGCAAAGCTGCAGGAGCAGGGAGGGTGGCAGGGGGCAAGGCTGCAGCTCCAGCTGCAGGCACACTCATGGCCAGAGATGTTTGCAACCCACAGCTCCTTTTTTTCCCCAAAAAAACCAGACAAATCAATTTCTTTGTGTGGATTTTCCCCCCTGTTCACTTGCAAAGTCTTAGAGACAAGTCCTGAAGCAGAGCCTGGCAAACCTGATCTTCCAAGATCCCATCCCAAACTCAGAGCACGCAGCACCCCATGGAGCCAGGGATCGCTCCCTGGCAGCACAAACCCGGTCAGAGCAGCACAAATCCCGCCTCCACCTGGAGCTATTTTACTGCCTGTCTCCAAAACTACCTGTTTGCTGCTGTTGGGTGAGAACAAACAGCSCCAAACCCGCGGGGGCTGGAATTAGCCTGGCCTGGAGCAGCAGTTGTTGCTACAACAGTGACAGAAAGTGATTGTCTCGCTGCAGCAGGGGTGGGAAACATAAACACCAGGCTGCTAAAATACCTGTGGTTATTTCTGCGGGTGCAGCACAGCTCCAGCTGCTCTGCTGACACCTGATAGGCACAAACACAGCGTCAAACACCCTTTCCTGTCCTCCCCAGGGCTGGTGAGCAGAGGAAAAACCTTGGCGAAGGTTTAAAAAGTGGGGTTTGTCCAGCTTGAGGTGACTGGGAATGGCCTGGAGGCTCTGTGGTGTGGGGCCCTGGTCCCTGCTGGGTGAGCAGGGTTAGGGAGAGCTGAGTGTCAGCAACAGGAGCAGCCCAGTGGGCTCAGCAGCCCCTTTCCAGGGTCACATCCCTTCCAGGAATTCCTGATTCCTGTCACAGGCTCTGAGCTGTGACTTGCTGAGCATCACCTCAGGRCAAGTGGCYCAGGGAKGAAGAGGATGGGCTCGGTGGGTGGGTATGGAGCCACCTTCACTCCCTGGGGGAAGATTGTCCTTCCAGAGCTGGCCAGCGCCTGCCTGTCCCCTGAGGTGGTCACTGGCTGCTTTCCAGTCCTGGCTGTGTCCCTTTGTGTGCTGGGCTGCTCCTCTCCCGGTGCTTCCCAACCCTCCTGCCCCGGGGCTGCAGCCCTGCTGGGGTGGGCGTGAGGATGGAAGGCAGCCTCCCAAATTCCCTGCGGGGGAAGGGCAGGGAAAGCTGATTCTTCCCAGGCGCCAGAGGAACCGCAGGGACAAGGGACGCGTTGTGCAAACGCTGGCCACAAGAAAAGCTTTGGCCGGAGAGCCCGGAGCTGCTCTGCTGGCTCCCTTCAGGAGCTGCTCCTGCAAACACCAGCTGGGCTCCCCTTTCAGCGGCGAGGGGGAGGAAGCAGCTTTCTGGGTCACAGAGTGCCAGGGCCTGCTAACGCAGGTGACACGTCACCCTGGCTSACGGAGCCACGAGGCCACCTGTCCCCTCCTGCCCCCGTCCCTTCTGGCCCGAGCAGGGTGAGGGCTGCTCCCAGCCTGGCTCTGCAGCTGCCCCAGAAAGGGGCTGGCAGGAGCTGGAAGTGGCAAGCGGCGCTGGGAGCGGAGCAGAAACTCCCTGCCGGAGATCCAGAGTCATCCAGGGCTGGCGAGCGGTGCCCGGAGGGGATGCCAGGCCCGGGGARGGAGGAGGATGTCACGAGGAGGCAGCTGAAGATGCAAAGCTCCGGGGAAACTGGAGCAGCTCCAGCGTTCCCCAAGCACGGGCTCTTGGCAGCACCGGCAGGAACCGCGTGGGCTGGAAGCGCCCCCGGAGCAAATCCAGCGGGATGAGGCAGGAGCTGCTGCAGCAGGGGKTGGGAGCAAGGCAGGGAGCGAGCACGTACCTGAGGCACAGACCTCCTGCATCCAGCACACAGCACCTCTCTCCCGGCATGGATTGAGCCGGGAATCGCCTCAGGGACCTGGCCACGGCTGCCGCGCTTCCCGGCTCGCTGAGCTCCAGGTTAATCTGGGCCCAGCTTTCCCTTTTATCCCCTGCTGCTAAAACCTCGACAGAGTTTTTCAATTAGGTCCATCTCTTAAGCTCCAGGGCGCATTTCTAGGAAGGGCTGGGCCGYTTCCCCGGGCCCTGGCTGTGCGCAGAGCGGGGCCGTGCCTGGCACGGCTCCTGCCCGCATCCCGCTCAGGCGCTGCAGCCCGAGCGGCGCTGCCTGGAAGCACTCAAAGAGTGACCCCTCACCCCCCAACCCACCTACCGGGTGTTTTTAAGAGCTGASTTCCCTGCTTGCCTCATTCCAGCAGGCTGGAAGTGCCACACTCAGGAGCGCTGTCCCCACCCTTGCCAGCCCCTCGGCTCCGTCCTCTCCGAAKCTGCCTCTGCCTCGGGAAAGCAAAGGATGCAGCTGGGGTGTGCTTTCGGAGGAGAAGGCTGCGTGAAGATGTGGTCTAAAAGCGACAGTGGAAAAAAAAAATAAAACAAGGGAGATCGATAAAGTCCTCAGCGGATCCTTGGGCACACAGAAAGCGCTGCCGGCTGCGGGAGGGCTGGGTCAGGGCGCTGGGGGAAGCGAGGAGGGGGCTGTGGGGCAGGACTGGGGTGTGTGGAGGTGTCTGGGAATAGCAGAGCCTGGGCAGGATGGGAGGGAGCAGCCCGACAGGGACCAGCTCGTGTGGGTGCCCCGGCGGGGCTCCAGGAGCTGAATTCCACCCACACGAGGAGCAGAGCTCACGGATGGAGCACATTTCCCCTCGGGGCCATTTTCCGGGCTGCACTCAGCCGCAAGCCCACCCCGCTAAGAGCCTGCTCCATTAGCATTATCCCCGCTCTCCCGGGCAGTGCCCTCCTCCGCCGGCTTCTCCAGGCGCTTCCCAGATCGCGGAGTGCAGCGATTAGGCCGGGAGCCAGCGGGCASAGAGACCCGGCATCGCTTCCTGCATCTGTCACTGTCACCTCTGCCCGCCTGCCGCTCCCCTCAGGGATTCTTGGGGCCGGGGGCCCGCCCCTCTCGCCTGGGGTGGGCTCTGCACATCTGCCTGCTGCTGGCTYCAGCTGTGCCAGGTGATCTCTGAACCGCTCACCTGCTCCCAACATCCTCATCAGCTCCGGGAGCTGGAGCTGTTACATCTCTGCTCGCTTTCCTCGGGGAGGGAACATCCCMGGAGCAGATGGGAAGAGGGGGAAATGCCAGCAGCAGGCTGCTTTGCTTTGCTGGATGGGGAAGAAAGTTTCCCCAAATGCTCATGTGCATGCACAGAAGGATGAGCTCAGGGAGAATGTGGGACCTGGCATTCCCTGGGAACAGGGACCTCACTTGTGAGYGCCCCAGGAACAGCTGATCAGGGATTCCGTGGCTCCTGTCGCCCATCTGCTTGTGGGATGTTTGTCACTGCTCTGAAAAATCGGGCTGAGTGGGGAAAAGGGAATCCCCCAGGCTGGGAGAGCTGGGGGTGCTCACCTGGGGAAGGATCCAGGGAGAGCTCAGAGCCCCTTGCAAGGCCTAAAGGGGCTCCAGGAGAGCTGGAGAGGGACTGGGGACAAGGGATGGAGGGACAGGACACAGGGAATGGCTTCCCACTGCCAGAGGGCAGGGATGGATGGGATATTGGGGAGAAATCCTTCTCTTGGAGGGTGAGGAGGGTCTGGCACAGGTGCCCAGGGAAGCTGGGGCTGCCCCTGGATCCCTGGAAGTGTCCCAGGCCAGGTTGGAGCAACCTGGGATAGTGGAAGGTGTCCCTGCCATGGCAGGGGGTGGAATGGGATGATTTTAAGATCCCTTCCCACCCCARCCATTCAGGRATTCTTTTTTCCAAAGGCTTCAGGTCGTGTGGATGAGGTAAAAAGTTGGGAATGAAAACATCTAGCAGATAAATGCCAAATCTCTAAGTTTTGGTGGATAGGGAGAAAAAAAGTTAATCCTGGAAGTTGTTAATTGCTAAAAAAAAATCAAAAACCAGTAGGACACGCATTCCCAGTGCTGTCTTCCCAGCCTTCAGAAGGCTCCAGCAAGACATGCCTTCCCCAGGATTTCCTCCCCCTGAAGTTTTAAAAGGAATTACCTTGAATTCCTGYGCTGAATCCAGCRGATCAAGCAGCCAGGAAAGCAGCATTTGCTCGGGGCACAGCAGCAGGGGAGGGGAACAGAGCCTTCCCTGAGCCCTGCAGCTTCCTCATTCTTTCAGGGTGGCTGCTTGGATTTATGGAATTGCTTTTGTCCAGCCTTCAATGCAAAYAGGCCAGGGGAGATAAGATCTGCAGGTTTGTCCTCTTYGCTTAAAGCCAGCCCGGGCTTCTGCTGGTGGCACAAAAAATCCTCATTTGAAAGCAAAGGGAAGATTAAAAACAAGGGGAAGACAAAGCACTAAAAGCTGCTCCCCTGCCAGCTCCGTGTCCCAGGTTAGTCACAGGGAATATTCCAGCAGGTTACACACTGAGGAAACAAATCTGCCTAACAGGGGGAGCAGGATTAGCCCGAATTTGCATATTTATGATCAAAGCTGGATTGGGAGATGCTGTTACAAAGAATRAGCAACACATTTCTGCAGCTCAGGAGACACAGCAGCTCCTTTTGACAACCCCACGTGAGGAATCTGGCTAAGATAAMGATCTGCCTCTGGAACAATGCCTTGGATTTCGCCGGGTGTTTGTACCAAGTCCTCTTCCTGCAGCCTGGGTGCTTTGCATTCTGCTCCCTTTTCCTACAGCTGTGGAGTGGAGCAGCCACTGGGATGTGTTATCTCGCTGGTTTTGGGAGCTAAATGCATGTTTTCAGTCAACAAGTGAAAACATTTCCCTCTCCTACAAGCCTGACTCAGCCTAGGGAAGGTTCTTGACTCGGTGCCAACCTCTTTGGTAATCACACCTCAACAATGCACAGCAGGGAGATAAAAACCAAAGCGTCCAAAGCTTCCTCTCCTCCCTCTGACCTCAGCTCACGGGCCCTCACCTGGTGGGATCTCACCTGGAGGGACTCCACAACCTGGGGGCATCCAAGGTTCCATTCCCTGCTGCAAATGGGATTTCAGCCTTACCCCATCCCTCTCCAAGAGCAGGAGCAAAACTTGGGCTTATTGACTCCAAATCAAGAGGTTCTGACAACTCCATTTTGAAATAAGCCCAGGTTGGATGGGGCTGGGAGCAGCCTGCTCACAGGGAAGGGGTCCCTGCCCATGGAAYGAGTTGATCTTTAAGTCCCTTCCAACCCAAACTCTGCTGTGATTTTAACACTRAGATTGGAGACAGGCAGACATTTTGTGGGTATTTGGATCTTCCTTGTAACAGGAAGAGAAAGAAGTCTGGAGGAATTGTTGCAGGTTGAGGCTGTGTTTAACTACAGTTGGGCAAACAACCACGAGGAGAGAGGCAACAAGGGCTTACAAAGAGCTCTTCTAGCCTGGTATAAAGCTGCATTGTCCAGGAAACTTCTCCTTGGAAATAAATATTAATGGAAAAGGCAAGCTGAACTAGGCTGTATCCAGGCTCCCTGGTTCCATGTACTTGGATCATGTGGAAAATGAGATCTGCTGATTAAACCCCCCCTCAAAATGCATGGAATTAATAAAGTATTTAACTACTGTAGACTCCAACTGCAGATTCAAACTCAGCAGTGTGCTTCCAGACCTTTTTATAAATCATTTACTTTGGGTTTTACACATTCAAGCAGTGACTGTGCTTGCCAAGCCCAGGAGAGCAGGGATGCACCAGGCTGTTTGGGAATACTGCTTTAGAACTCTCTGTCATGCTAAAGCACTGCAAAACAGGTGACACATGAGCATGGAACATCCTCAGCAAGTTTGCATTTTACTGTGCCAAGAGAGTTACAACTCCAATCCAGGCCAGAAGAAAACCATTCACCTCCCATTTGATCTATTTGCCCTTAAAATCTCTCATCTGAGGACAGGATTGATTTTTTTCTTTTTTTTTTGAAAGGTATTTCCAGAAATCGTTAAAAAGTAACCTCTCTAAAGATTAGAAAAGCCGAAGTCAAAACTTTGGAATAGGAACAGTGGGGCCAAGCAGAAGCAGTTCTGGGTTTCCATGGAACAGCAACATTCACTACAAGTGGGATGGTGTCCAGGAGGACAGCTGGAAGTGACAGCTGGCAGCTCTTCCAGGGGATGTCACCACCGACACCCCGTGGCTTCACGGACACAGGGACAGGCCACTCCTCTTTTTTAATCAGTCAGCTTTCCACACAAGGTACTGAATATTCATTCTATTTACATTCAAAAATAGCATTTTTTTTTTCTCTCTTCAGTACAGAGTGGGAATGCCCATGGGTTGGCCAGGAGGCTCCCCCCTAGCAGAGGTGCAGCACAGCTTTGTTGATCTCGGGGTTYGTCCAGTCGTTGCGGATGTCGTCCAGGTGATTATCAAAATCCACCAGGGTCTCGTAGGATTTGCTGTCCAGGAGGGAGGCAGCGATCCTCTGGGCTTCAGTCCAGTCTTCACAGAAGTCACTGGCATGGAAAAGAACCAGGCATCAATTGGAATCACCACAAAGGAATCAGGGAAATGAAGGGAACTGGAGGGAACTCCACACTCTGAGGGCATCCAAGGTCTATTCCCTGCTGCTATTTCAGCCTTACCCCATCCCTCTCCAAGAGCAGGAGTAAAACTCGGGCTTACTGACTCCAAATCAAGAGGTTCTGACAATTCCACTKTGAAATAAGCCCCCCTTGTCTGTGTTCTCACACACAGACCAGCTGTTTTCCCCCAAAACCCACGGGATTCCCAGCCCACTCACACGTGAG
Source organism: Alauda arvensis (assembly GCA_902810485.1). Taxonomy (NCBI): domain Eukaryota; kingdom Metazoa; phylum Chordata; class Aves; order Passeriformes; family Alaudidae; genus Alauda; species Alauda arvensis. The sequence continues at coordinate 313,241 of CADDXX010000441.1, read as the reverse complement.
GGTCCTTGCACCTCCACTTGTTCTCGTGCAGCTCGTACACGTGGATGGCAGGCTCCACACACTCCATGGTGAACTTGGTGTTGTCAACCTGGTGTGGGACACACAAACACCACCTCAGTCTCCTCCTCAGCAGCCCAAAACCCAAAATCAGCTTGTAAAAAAAAAGGGCATTTTACAGGCATCCATTGTTTTACCCCCAAACTGCCAAATTTAAGCTGCCAGTGTCCTTTGTCACAGCAGTGAGGAGGAAAAGCCTCTAAACGTAAGAATTTAAGTTGCATGAGGAGGTCTGGAACCAGAAATTGCTGCCTGGACACGTAGAGAAGGCCTCCAGTTCCTCTGAGGTGGCAGAGAGCTCACCACAGCCTCTCTGTGGATTTACTTTSTACTTCASTGCACATTGCAACTCCTCCCCAGAGCATTCTGGAGGGGAAGAGAAACTGAATCCCTCAGGAAAGGAGCCAGAGAACAGCATTTCCCTGGTSCAGCAGCAGGGTCAGAACACACAGGGGAGTGAGGGGAAGGAAGTTCTTTACCATGATGAGAGCAGTGTCCGTGAAGCCCTCGGCAATCCGGGAGGCCACTTTCTCTGCAACCTGGTTTGGGCTGGAGCAGAAGGGAAAAGGAACTGAGTGATGGGAGCCACAAGTTTCAGCTGAAAGCAGCAGGAAATGAGCTCAGAGAGATGTGAGAGTGACTCTGGGTGYTTGCAAACAGGAACAAGATAAAGGAGCTGATGCCACAGCTGATAGAAGGCTCTGCAGCTCAGCTGGCTGCTGGAATGCCTTTGGAATGACATGGAATCCACATYTTGTGGCCTCTTATCTTCTTCCCCCAGACCAAAATCTCTGCCCTGGCAGGCATTTRAAAGAGAAAGTGAGTTTTCTCCCCAGTCTGCACTGAAAACTTGCCCAAAATCAGATAACCTTTGAAAACCTTTTCCATGTTTCAAAGGTGGCAATCTCTGTGTGGTGCCACTTAATGTGGTGACAGTGACAATCTCTGTGTGGTGCCAGTCATCTCCAGAAATCAAACTGAAGTTCTAAAAAACCATCAAGCCTGTGAAATTCTTTCAAATCTCAAAGAGGACAAACTGTAACTTCTCCTTAAAAACGTGTCCAGCAGATTTGTAAGGAAAGGACAATTGAGGTTTTTATCCCTGTTAGATACCTTAGAAGTTACAAGAGTTCCTTAAAAAACATAATGGAGTCTGAATATACACTAACAAATAACTGGAATCAGATCATCATGGAATGGTTTGGGTTGGGAGAGACCTTAAAATTCTCTCATTCCATCCCCTGCCATGGGTGGGAGACCTTCCACTATCCCAGATTGCTCCAAGCCCCCATCCAACCTTGGACATTTCCAGGGACTGGGCATAACACTTTAAACAAGTTGTTCTTATTTAAATTAGTCCCACTGCTGTATTTTTCCAATAGGRGAAAACATGGAATACACAGATCTAAAATTAAACTGTGGCTCCACAGGAAGGCCCCTTATTGTTCAGTGAGTAATCTGAGTCAGCCAGCAGGGAAAAAAATGACTAATCCTGAGGAAAAGAAGTGATAAATAAGAGGTATCACTGCCTGATTGACATCATCTTCCACTTCTTTACCATGCAAAAAACTGCTTTGAAAAAAAATACAACTCAGCGATGATGAAGAAATGTAGAAACAATCAGGTCACTSCTGACTTTCCCTAAGATCCTGGGAGTCCTCAGACTTTCCACGAGCAAACACTCTGCAGAGCCTGGCTTTTTTTCCCTGACAACTGCAATTTCAAGGAGCTGGCACTGGTTCAAAGAGTGGCCTTTTATAGGAGAGCAGGGGATTGTGCAGAGCCTGGACTYGCTGCACCTGAGCAAAGGCCACATCCCCTGCAGAGACAATGTGGGAGCAGCTGACAGTTGTCAGAGTGAATCACACACGCCTCATTCCTGGGGCTGATTGCTGCTGGCAGAGCCCAAGGTACGAGCTGCAAGAGCAAACAGAAGGAAATATTGGCCCAACACACCTGGCATCCTTCACGCGTTCGTTGGCCTGGTAATATCCAGCTATCACGTAGCTGTTCTCCTTGCACCAGGAATCAATCTGCAAAAGCAATGGGAACAATCAGGCCTAGGGGGAAAAAAAAACTCTTCCAGGATTGAGGAAAAAAAGAAAAAAAACCAACCCAGGATGAAGGAAATCTGATGGTTGTCATGTAAAGAAACCAGTGTTGCTCGATCTCTGCCATAATTAATATGAAGTAATATTTCTGTCTGGTTCTGGGTGTGCTCACAGTTGGGATGGAGAAACACAACAGAGCATTTGGAGAAGGATGGGGAGCATCAACCCAATGGAGCAAAAGAGCAAGGAGTTGTCTCAAGTCAAAGCCTGGCCTAAATGTGAGTGACAGGACGATTAAACTCAGCCTGGAGAGGGTTTGGGTCTCACCCACCAATGGTTGGGACAATTTCCTGTCAGTGCTCACCTGCCAAGGGAATTTAGGGAATGTTGCTCTCATGGATGTGTGGCTGCCCTGTCCTGGCAGAAAGGTTTTATTTTTGATGCCACATTTCTAGGGGAAAATGCAACCATCAGGAAATAAAAGCTTGAGGTGAAAGGTAAATGTGAGGCAGAAGTTTGTCCYATTTAACAGCTTTTCAACTGAGATAAAATAGTTTTCATTTGAGTGTTCCTCCTTATTTAATATCTCAATGTAAATGCTTAAACAGGTGTTTTTTGGCATATAATTTACACAAGTYTTGATTTACACAAGTACAAAACTTAGGTTGTTTTGTTGGTTGTTGTTTTTTAATTAAATGAGTTTAAACTCTGTGCTTGCTGCTTTAAATTGGAGCTGAATTCCTCCTGCTGAGTCTGGCTTTGAAAATATCTATCTATATACATGATATCTCTATATATATATGATATCTATCTATATGTGATGTTTTTCATTAGATTTGAGGGTATCAAGTCAGCAAAATACAAAGACAGAAGGGGAAGAAGCAGCTCAAATTTTCCTTTGCAGTCCCTAGAGAGCACGGCCTCAAAAACCTTCCCCAGCTCTATTAAAAAGAACTCCAAAAATACATCTGGTGCTGACCTGTCACATCCTGGGAGTCAAATCAATCTCATTTTCAGCARTAATTGTTGTATTAGACTGCAGAAGCAACCAAACAAAACAGCCATGTGAATAATCCAAGGAATGACACGGATTTAAGTGATTGAAAAGGAAAAAAAAGCTGTGCCAGCCCTGCAAGAGCTGCTGTTTCAATTCCAAACCCATTTTGAGGGYTTAGGACTCTGGCTTTAATTGTTAGTGGTTTGAAAGCTTGGCATTAGAGSCAGCAGCCCTGACTGTAAAATTAAAAATAATGATAATAATTATTAAAAAATCCCCTCCATCCATTTATAAAATTAAAACCCACAGTCCTAAATCCATTTTTGTTCCATACCAAAAATTGTCTTGAAAAGAAAGAAGAGAATGATTTTAAGTTCTCACTTTCCTGACTGGTAATTAAAAATTGCTTCTGCATAAAACAAAGGGAGGAGAAAAAAAAATCTCATTTTGGAATGAAAGCTCTTTCCAGCTGTAATTTTCAAGCCCAGCACTGTCCCCACAGATATCCTACAGCAATTAGCTGCTGTTAGAAATATTAGAAATATTTTTAGTCCAACCCTGCCAAGGAAAAATCCAAAGTGGCTTTGCTTTGCTGCAGCCACCAGGGCTGGAATGAAGGAAGAGAAGGAATAGGAGGAAAAAGGATGAGAAGGAAAAGGGGGAGGAGAAGGAGGAGGAGAAGGAGGAGGAGAAGGAGGAGGAGAAGGAGGAGGAGGAAAAGGAGGAAAAGGAGGAAAAGGAGGAGAAGGAAAAGGAGGAAAAGGAGGAAAATGAGGAGGAGGAAAAGGAGGAGGAGAAGGAAGAGGAAAAGGAGGAGAAGGAGGAGAAGCAGGAGGAAAAGGAGGAAAAGGAGGAGGAGAAGGAAAATGAGAAGGAGGAGAAGGAGGAGGAAAAGGAGAAGGAGGAAGAAAAGGAGGAGGAAAAGGAGGAGGAGAAGCAGGAGGAAAAGGAGGAAAAGGAGGAGGAGGAGAAGGAAAAAGAGGAGGAGGAAAAGGAGGAGGAGGAGAAGGAAAAAGAGGAGGAAAAGGAGGAGAAGGAGGAGAAAAAGGAGGAGGATGAGGAGGAACTGAGCAGTGTTCCAGGAGAGGGAAGTGCTCCTTGGTTTCTCCTTTTTGGAGCTGTGGTTGTAAAACCACATCAATTAGCTGAGAAATTCAGAGGCTTGAGTGCAACTTAATTCAACATTTTCTTAATGACTCTGGCTTGGAGAAGGATTTCAAAGTGCAAATTAATCAYGGGAGCTTCTGCTCTGCCCTCTGGAAATCAGAGAATGCTGGAACATCCTGAGCTGGGAGGGACCCTCAAGGATCATCAACCCAACCCCTGGCCCTGCACAGACACCCCAAAATCCCTCCCTGKGCTTGGGAGTGCTGCCCAAACACTCCTGGAGCTSTGGAAACCTTGGGAATGTGAGAATTCCCTGGGGAATTCAGTGCCCCACCACCCTCTGGAGGTGTTCAGTTGGGGCTTTTTGATTCCTTGTACCCCCTGAAAGTTTCAGGAGGCAGAGTTTGTAAATCCCCCCTCTATTTCCAGATGAAATCTGGAGATTTTTTTGCTCCCATCCCATCCTGGGATGACTCAGGGCAGGGAGGAGGAGGTGAAACTTGTGGGGATGGTTCTAAAMACCCTCCCACAGGGCCAAGGATCAGCAATAATTGAGCTTGGAAAGAACCAGATCCCAGGAAATCCTGCCACAGCTGTGAAAGCCTTCAGAAACGAAGCTGCTTTGCTACAAAAAATTGAGTTTAAGCACCCTAATTTATTCTGGATCCACTCACCAGGTTGTACAGAAGATGTGGAATCACCTCCTTTCAACCTTTTSCATGAGAAAATCCAATTTTCACAGCTGCTCTGACAGGATTTATCTACACCTTTGCCTTTGTTTAAACCCAGAACGGCAGCAAAAGTAAAATTCTTGTAAAATTCTGTGTTTTAAAGACACACACAGAGCTGCAGCAAATCCTAATTATTGTGGGAAACACCAAGAGCTTCCAATCTTTACCTTTTTGCACCAAAAACCAGAAAGTAAATAAGTAAAATCCTGCCACTGCTTTGGATCCAGGATAATTTTCTTCCCGTAGGTGTTGCAAGAAACAGGATTTATTTCCTAATAATCCTACTGCAAGATCTGCACTAGAAAGGTGCACTGAAGGCTGGAAGTTTACCAAAAATCACTGCCACAAACCCTGTGGAAAGAGCTTTAATCCTGATTTCATGAAAACACACAGTGCTCWGCTACTCCTGCACTGCTGTAAATATATTTAAATTGATGAATTTTGTGTGTTTTATGGTAAAACTAACAGGGCCAGCTCCTGCCTCTGCCTGCATCTCATTAATTCCAGGTTCACAAAGATGTCAACATTCCCATGGCATCATCCCAGCTGAAGAAARCTGGAGTTTATTTACGATTAACCGGAAATTTGTTTCCAAATAAAACCTTTATTGGGATGAAAAAGACTGAGGGAAACATTGAAGGCGAGCCTGGAGGAAGCAGAAATTGGTTCTTTTTAATGCTGTCAAAAAGGGATGGATCTTCTTTTGCTCGTAATTATATATTCATGGAGTGGTTTGGGTTGGAGGGCACCTTAAAGCTCATCCCATTCCACCTCCCACTACCCCAGGTTGCTCCAAGCCCTGTCCAGCCTGGCCTTGGACATTTCCAGGGATCCAGGGGCAGCCACAGCTCCTCTGGAAACTCTGCCAGGACCTCCCGACACTCACAGGGAACAATTCCTCCCCAAATATCCCATCTAAATCCACTCTCTGGCAGTGGGAAGCCATTCCCTGTGTCCTGTCTCTCCATCCCTTGTCCCCAAACCCCTCTCCAGCTCTCCTGGAGCCCCTTTAGGCGCTGGAAAGGGCTCTGTGCTCTCCCTGGATCCTTCTCCTCTCCATGCGAGCACCCCCAGCCCTCCCAGCGGAGTTTCCCCAGCCTTTGGAGCATCTCCTCACCCTCCACACCCATCTCCGCCCTCCCTCTGAGCCCTCCCCATCTCCTCACCCCCTGGGGAACACCTCACCAGGGTCAGGGCCACCTCCAGCATGGGAGCGAGCGCCAGGGTGCCGTGGAAGAGCGGGATGCAATCCACGAACAGCGCGGGCTGCGGCGGCCGCGGGGCGGGCGGGCGCTCGGCCACCAGCAGCCCGTTCACGGCGCAGTGCGGGTACTTGGCGCCGTGCAGAACCATCTTGCAGTAAGCCTGGGTGGTCAGCTTCATGGTGCCGTGCCCCGGCCCCGGTCCGGCCCGGTCCCGGCCCGGTCCGGCCCCGCTGCCCGCCTCACGCCGCTGCCCGCCTCACGCCGCTCCCCGCCCGCCGCCGAGCGCCGCCGCCTGTCGGGAAGCGCCGCCAAGCGCGGCCGGCTTTGCGACAGCGGTTTTTGGGGTGGATTTTGGGGTGTGGAGGGCGGGGAGGATCCCAAAAATTGGGGATGGGGAGTGCTGGGTCAGGGGTTTGGGGAAGGTCCCAAAAATCCCTGGGATGGATCCCAGGGGCAGCACGGAGCAGGGCGGGCTGGGTGCTTTGCGTGCAGTGGAATCATGGAATGGATGAGACTGGGGAAAAATCTCTGGGTCATCGGGTTGGAAGAGATCTTTGGGATCATCCAGCCCAGCCTGTGGCTGATCACCTCCATGGCATCGCGGATCGCAGGATGGTTTGGGTTGGAAGTGCCTTAAAGATCATCCACTTCCCACCCTGACACCTTCCACTGTCCTAGGTCGCTCCAAGCCCTGTCCAGCCGGTCCTGGGACACTTCCAGGGATGTGTCATACCAAATAATAAAGGAAAAAGGGTTTTCTATATAAAAATAACACCTCAGATTACTTCAGTGATGCCTCAGCCACCTTTGTCCCCAGCTGTCACACTGAYCCCTGCCCCTGGAAGCTCTCAGTGCTTTTTCCATCCCGGTTTTTGGCTGGGCCTGGCCTCCAAACCTCGAACCCCGTGTCCAGTTCTGGGCCCCTCACAAGAAGACAGGGAGGGGCTGGAGTGTGGGAAGGGAATGGAGCTGGGAAAGGGCTGGAGAATCCTGAGGGAGCTCAGCCTGGAGCAAAGGAGGCTCAGGGGAGATTTCTGGCTCTGCACAACTCCCTGACAGAGGGAACAGCCAGGGGGTGTCAGGCTCTGCTGCCAGAGAACAGGGACAGGAGGAGAGGGAACCCCTCAGGCTGGGCCAGGGCAGGCTCAGGTGGGACAGCAGCAGGAATTTCCCCATGGAAAGGGAGCTCAGCAATTGGAAGTGCCCAGGGAGGTTTGCCGTGCCCATCCCTGGAAGTGTCCCAGGAATCCCTGGAGGTGCCACTCAGTGCTGTGGACTGGGGACAACGTGATGACGGCTCACAGCTCGGATCGATGACCTTGGAGCTGTTTACCCCCTCAGACATCCCGGGATTTCGGGAATTGGGCTGAACCTCCAGGGCCGGTCCTCCCGTATCCCATCATCCCCTCTGGGGACCGCTCCGGCCCGGCGCTCTCGCTGCCCCGCTCCCGGCGTGCCCCGAGCTTCCGCCCGCCGCTCCTTCCGGTCCCGCCCGCCGTAGAGGACGGTCGCCAGGTCGTGGGGCCGGGACGGGCCGGGAGGAGCCCGGCAACGGGCTGGGAACGGGCTGGGAAATGGCTGAGAGGGAGAACGGAGCCCTCCTTGCCGTCCCTATCCGCGCCCGGGCTGGCGGGGCAGCGCGGGTTGGGGGGGGATTGCGGGGTGGGGTGTGAGGGGAGAGCGCCGCGACCCCTCCCGCGGCTTTCGGCCTGTCCGCTCGGGGCTCTGTCACCGCTGTCGTGACATGTCGGGCGGGACGGAGGTGACAGTTAGGGAGGGCAAGGTCAGGGGCGGACAGCGGGTCCTTGCGGGAGTTTGAGCGGCTTTGGGCTGAGATGGGGTCAGCGGAGGACCTGGGATCCCGTGTGGGTGGGAATCGCTTGTGTGGGATCTCGCCCTTCCCTGGGATCCCTCCCTTCCCTGGGATCCCTCCCTTCCCCGGGATGTGCCGGCGCTGCGCCCCTGCTCAGGGGTCGCCGCAGTGGCTGTGGGATGTGCTTGGGCTCAGCTCGCTTGGGGCTCCTGGAATCCGCCCAGGAATGGTTAATTTTGGAATTCCAGCATCCCAGAAGGGTGGTTTAAATAAGGGAATGTCCTTCGCTTCGGGTGCAGGAGGCTTGGGTTAAAAACGGGGAGAGAAAGTCAGTTTAGTGGGAGAATATGCCACTAAATCTCCTTTTCAGCATGAAGTGATGTGCTGCCCTTTGGAGAAGAGCAGGAAATCTTTAGGCTGTATTTTTTTTTTTAAATATCTATAAACTCATGGGAAATGTTCTTATTTCACCTTGGGCACTGACTGTTGCTGCCTGCCCCTGCAGGATGTTGGCCTCCAGAGTGTTCAGCCTGGTCGGGAGGAGATCCATCTCCACCTCCCTGTGCCTCAGGGCACATGGACACGGTGGGTCCCGGCTGCTGGGAGGGCAGGGAGGGAATTAAACAGGGCCTGGATGGGAGAGGAGGAGCACAAAAAGCTCCTCTGGGTGGGCTCTGGGTGAGGGGAGGGTTGGGATGGAAGGAGCTCGGGGAGGTGGCTGGAATCACAATCATGGCATCATTCCGGTGGGAGAAGAGCTCCAAGGTCACCAAGTCCAAGCTGTGCCCCATCCCCACCTTGTCCCCAGCCCAGAGCTCTGAGTGCCACCTCCAGGAATTCCTGGGACACCTCCAGGGATGGGCACTGCAAACCTCCCTGGGCACTTCCARTTCCTGAGCTCCCTTTCCATGGGGAAATTCCTGCTGCTGTCCCACCTGAGCCTGCCCTGGCCCAGCCTGAGGGGTTCCCTCTCCTCCTGTCCCTGTTCCCTGGCAGCAGAGCCTGACACCCCCTGGTTGTTCCCTGCTGTCAGGGAGTTGTGCAGAGCCAGAAATCCCCCCTGAGCCTCCTTTTCTCCCTCAGCTGCCCCTGGAGCATCCCTGGCAGTGTCCAAAGCCAGGCTGGAGTCCTGGGATAGTGGGAGATGTCCCTGCATTTGGGACAGCTTTGAGCTTTCAGCTCCTTCCCAATCCACCCCAAACCACTCCKTACCTCCATCCTTCTGCCGTTAGAACGGGATTCATTCCAAAACCCTTCCACCTCCTGCACCCCTGCCCTTTCACACTGCTGGCATCATGTTGTGAGCACTCAGAGCCGTTTGTGCAGGCCCTTGAGCTGTGTCCCTGTGTGCCCTGAGCAGGCGTGGTCAAGGCTGAGGATTACACCCTGCCAGCCTACGTGGACCGGCGGGACGTGCCCCTGCCCGAGGTGGCCTTCGTGAGGGACCTCTCTGCGCAGCAGCGGGCGCTCAAGGAGAAGGAGAAGGCGTCCTGGAGCGCCCTGTCCGTGGATGAGAAAGTGGAGTGTAAGTGTTGGGGGGCTCTGAGGGAACTCCCAGGCAGCAGCAGCAGCAGCATTTCCATGTTATGGAATGGGTTAGATGGGAAGGGAGCTTGGAGATCATCTCATTCCACTACCAAGCCCCGTTCAACCTGGACTTGGGCACTGCCAGGGATCCAGGGGCAGCCASAGCTGCTCTGGGCACCCTGTGCACCCTCACAGAGAGGAATTTCTTCCTGATATCCCATCTAAACCCACTCAGCTCAAAGCCTTGTTCTGTCACTTCAGGTGCATGTCAAAAGTCTTTTGACAGCTTTTTGTTCCAGGCCATGCTTGGAACAGCTCTTAATCCATGTTTTTCCCAGTGTCTGTGAGCAGAGCTGGTCCATGAAGGAATTTTCCTCTTTATGATGGAGCTCCTTGTGTGMTCCATGGCTTTTACTCCCAAGATCTTTGGTGCTGTTACAGAACAYGAAATGCCCCTGTGCTGTGGCTTCTGGTCCATATGGGAGCTCCATTCAGCCATTCCTTCCTCTTCCAGAARCCAAATAATAATAATCAGATTTATTTCTTGACTCCTATCTGCTTTCAACAAGCCAGGAAAAAAAATCTCTTCAGTGCAACAAGGTGCCACTGTTATCCCAGCTGAGTGAAGTGAGCCCCAAACACAAAYGTGGATTTGAATGTTCATAACCACTGACCTTGGCATGAACCAAATTCCAGCTAATGAAAGCTCCCTGTGGGTGTTTTGACTTGCAAATAAATCTGCCTCATCTTTTCTAACTGCTCTCCTGGTATGAAGGGAGAACCTGGTCTGGGAAAGCTTTAAAACTTTGTGAGGAATTGCTTCTCACAAATTTCTGTTCCTTTGGATTTTAAATTCCTTCGGATTTCAGTGGCAGCTGAGAAGCCTTTTGAGCTTGAAACATTCCTGTAGGAATTATTTRTGCTGGGAAGTTTTGGGGTCAATAACCACACTGGGAATTGGAGGGGAGGAAGGAGAACTCCCAGTTTTCTTTCTTTCAGGTTTATCCTGTAACTTGTGCCCAACTTTAGGATAATCTGTAAAATGGAGGCCAAAATTGATGTGAGGGTGAAACAACTGATTGGTTTTGGTGTGTGCCAAACCTAATTTAACATCCCTCACCTTTTGGGCAGTCTCAGGCTTCGTTCACCTCCTCCTGCAGAATTCCTGGTCACCTGCAAACYCCAGGAAAAGTTAAAAGAGAGGATTTGATGCTTGTTTTTCCCCCCAGTGTATCGGATTAAATTCAACGAGAGTTATGCAGAGATGAAGAAAGGGACAAACGAGTGGAAAACCATCCTGGGGGGAGTTCTGTTCTTCCTTGGTGTCACTGGATTGATCCTCATCTGGCAGAAGCACTTCAGTAAGTAACTCTTCCATGGAGAGTGGCATCAGGAGATGGGAATTCCGTGGGGTCAGGATGGYTTATGGACCAGCCAGAGCAGGAGAGGTCCGTTAGTCCCTGAAAACTCCATCCTGGAGTTGGAGCTTGTGTGGATGTAGCAGAAATATTCAGGAAGCTGACTCACAGAGAGGGAGTGGAGCTTTGGGAGGACAGGAAATAGAAGGGAATGAGTGGTGAGATTGCTGATCCCGGAGCTTCCCCTCTTTTGCTGCCTTGGGTAGTGAATGTTTGGGTTTCTGCCAGGTTTGGCTGCATTCCCAGCTGAGGATCCAACCTGCAGGGAGCCTCCAGCTGCCAGGAGGCAGAGCAGCAGTTAAAGGAGCTGCTCCCTGCCTCGAGGCTCCCCAAAAAAAAAAAACCAAGGAAAGCAGGAAGCTCTTACCTTGGTGCTGAAGGGAACCACTGGAAAATCCCTGTGGGAATGTGGTCTGAGCTGGATGCAGGGAGTGGAGATTTGAACAGATCACAGGATCACWGGCTGGGTTGGGAGRGATCTTGAAGATGATCCCATTTCCCCTCCATCCATGCACAGGGACACTTCCCATTACCTCAGGTTTCTCCCAGCCCCATCCAACCTGGCCTTGCRCACTTCCAGGGATGGGGCAACCACATTTCTCTGGGCACCCTGCTCCAGTGGGATGACTTCAGGGGGAAAAAAACAAACCCTTTTATTAGTGAAACTTAGCCCAAAATTGCCCACTTGCTCATGTGGCATGAGGACATAATTCCMTAATTCCCTTCCCATCCTGCAGTGTACGGCCCCATCCCTCACACCTTCTCTGACGAGTGGATCTCAGCTCAGACCAAGAGGATGTTGGACATGAGGGTTAACCCTGTGGAGGGCATCTCAGCCCAGTGGGATTATGACAAGAACGAATGGAAGAAATAAAGCAACTCAGTGGAACCTGCTCTGCTTGAATATGAAATGATTCCATCACCTGTGTGTGACCTCGTTGCTTGTTGTACTGGAACACCCTCTCCACCTCCAGAAATGCTAATAAATGTCTGGTTAACTTGAGAGGTTGCCTGTTGTTGGTCTCTGGGTGGCTTTGGTGGGGTGGGGCATTGGGCTGCTGAACAAGATTTGCTYCCTGGCTTCATGTTTTCAGGGCTTGGAAAGCTGCTGCCAAATTTCTGCCTTCAGCTGAGCTGGTGTCTCTTGGAATCTGCAGGTTTTTGTTCCAGGTCATGCCTGGAAAAGCTCTTAATCCCTGTTTTTCCCCAGTGTCTCTGTGAGCAGAGCTGATCCATGAAGGAATTTTCTTAATTGTGATGGAGCTCCTTGTGTGCTCCATGGTTTTTATTCCCAAGGTCTTTGGTCCCTTTGATCCCTGCCCCTCTGAAGACTAAACCAAGCTTGGACTGAAGTTTGCTCTTCTCCTGATGGGACAAGAAACCATCARGAAACTTGATTTTGTGGTTTAGGAGCTGTGGTGGGGTCTCAACCACTTGCTGGCCCTTCCTTCCCTTCCACTCACAAATTTGGGAAGGTTTTTAAGGTGAAATAATCTGGTGGGAATTAAGCAATGATCTCCTTACAGCTGAAAAATCCCTTAAGTGATAAATTTATCTCTGGGGTGCTGWGAGGGTGACAATGCCAGGCTGGTGATGGCTGGAATTCTGCCTTTCCCTGCTTTTTGCCCAGCTCCAGCCTCTGGCAGCCAGAGTGGGAGGGATGAGAGGTGAGGGACATGGAGCTGCCAGGGCTTTGTGCCTGGAAAATCGGTGTTTTGGAGCAAATGCTGGAACTTCCAGTGCTGCTGGGACGAGGGAGTTGCTCCTTTCCCAAAAGGCTGTGGAACCCCAGGGAGGCCAGGAGAGAAACCTGAGCCTTGCCATGATCCCAGATCTTGATTTCATCCTCCCCAGTCACTCTCTGCTCCCTTTCCCTGCAGAGCAGCGGCAGGATCCACCGGAGCAGCCTGCAGGTGAGCTGAGTCTGCCAGGGCTCTGCTTCCTCCCCTCCTGCTCTTGGAGGGGGTCAGATCTCACCATCCCCCCGGGAATTTCGGGTGTTTATTTGCAGGTAGCCTTGGAGGCAGAGAAACCACCCGGATCCTGATCCTGGGGAGAGAACAATCCATGGGGAGTGGAATGAGCAAGGTACAGGGGGACAGTGGGATGGTGGCCAGCACTTCCTGTTCGTCTGCGGCCCATGGAGGCACTTCCCTGGTCCCTAAATACGGCTGTCTGCACCTTCCCCTCTCCCACACCCCTTTGGAATGCCAGGCACTTCAAGAGAATTAAGAAAACAAACAGGGATTTAAATCCAAGGTTCACATCCGAGGTGAAGTGCCCAGTGTCTGCAGGTGTCAGAAAAGTGACAGCTGGCCTTAAATGCTCATCCCTGGGRTGGTRAAASCTTGGCATTTACATCCTCAGGGATAACAGGGGTCCCTGCAGGGAAATTCCCCCCTTTTCACCCTCGGGGTGTGCCCCAGCAATGGGGGAATTTTGGTTTCAGTGCTGCTTGCTCCTCCAGGGCTGGAGGAGGGGATCAGTTTCTGTTGGTGTCCTTAAATAACCACTTGGAATGTGAGTTCTGCCGTTTAAAATTAGACTCTGGGACAACARCAGAGAGATCAGATCAGGGCAAACTCCCACTGCACGGCTCTGATGTGGTTTGACATCASATTCACCCACTGTCAACTCAGCCTGACAGGCAAAGTGGCTTTGACAGCCCCCCAGTGCCACCAAACCCTTTGGTGGCTGTTGTTGCCAAGGGATTGGTGCAGGCACTTCTGTAGGATCCAGTTTTAGACTCCATAAAGAAGCAGGGCTCTGCATTCAGGTGTTTGCACCCAGGAATGGGCTGAAAACCCTAAAACTCCTCAAACCTTCTGCCAGAKGGGCACCAGCAAGTGCAGCTGATAATCAGCTCTGTCTTTCTGTGCCTCTGGAAATGCTCTGGTGGGTTCTTACACCCCTGAAACACCCTGAGCTGTCCCTTTGCTCCTTCATAACCCTGCAGCAGCGAGCTGGAGACCGAATTTGCAGCCTTGACATCTCTTAAGTGCAATAAATATAAATCCTGCTATAAATAGAGTCCATCCATCCCCAGCTGGCAGCTGCAACCTTTGAAACTCCACAGGATCACATCCAAACTCCTCCCATTTCTGCGTCGAGTTTTTCTGAGCTCTGCTCTCTCCTGAGGGGTTTGGGCTCAGCCTTTCCTGGTTGGTTGTGAAGATGATCCATGGATTTGGGTGCTTGCTTTGGCATGGCCTGGGCAGTTTGGTGCCAGGTGTCCTGGTCCTGTTGGAACCAGACCTGGAGCTCATTCCTACCACATCAGAGGTACCTTTTACCCGGTGCCATCTGAATTCCCTCTCCTTTTTGTCACCTCCCAGATTGTCACCGGCCTCTACCTCGGGAATATTCGTGGTAAGTGTCTCCCTGCCTCTCCATGGTGCTGTGGGGTCCTTGGGCAGCTGGCAGGGCTGGATCCCTGTCCTTGGCAGCTCCACGTGCTCCCAGCTGGGAATCTCAGCATCTTCCAGAGCTGCCCCAAATCCCCATCCCAACTGCCAGTGATCCCAGTCTAGGAAAGGGATGTCCCCTGGGAGCTGTTCTCACCAGCCATGCTGGAACACCAGCAAATTCATGGAATTTCCAGCATATCTGGAAAGCTGCTCAACAGCCAGGACACTGCAGCCTTTCCTGAGTCATCAGGGTAATTCCAGGTGCTGGGGATGGTTTTAGGAACCTGCTGAGTGCACCCAGGGCATCCAAGGGGGATTTTGCTTGGAAGGAAGTGTCCAATCCCCTGTGGGATGAGAGGCAMCGGGAAGGGCTGGAACGGGGCTCAGGGGGCGGGGGGTGATGGTTGTGGGTGGTCGGTGAGTGCCAGCAGGGCAGGTAATTCCCACGTGGCTCCCATTTCCAGACTCTGAGGACCACGAGAACCTGCAGAGGGAGGGGGTGACCCACATCCTGTCYGTCCACCACCGCGCCAAGCCCGTGCTGGAGGTGCGTGCCTGGGTGGGGGGGGACAGGAGCTGGGAAAGGGACACCCAGGAGCTTCTTGTGGCCTGGGCAGAAGCAATGCTGGGTTTACACCGTTTTATACCAATTTACACCATTTTGTACCAATTTACACCCAGGCAGTGCTGCCCAAAGGAGCTCGGTGATGGATTTGGGGAAGGAGCCGCGGGGTGTTTGGGGCACTCGGCGGTTTTTGGGGGRCAGGCGGGACCCGCAGCGCTGCCGGTGCTGCCGGGGGGTCCCCACGAGAGGGCGGCGGCGCCCCGCGGATGGAGCCCCGGCGGCGGGGAGGGGACAGCGAGGGACCCGCTCCCGGAGCTGGCACTGCCCCGCTCGGTGTCCCCGCGTCCCCGGCCCCGCCGATCCCCGGAGCGCTGCGGGGTCCTCGGCGGGGAAACTGAGGCAGGAGGGAGCTGYCCCTGGGGTGGTGCCAGAGTTCTGCACAAATCCTGCCCGGGTGGTTCCGTGCGCCGGGAGCAGCTGCGGGTTCGGCTCCCGGGATGTGCGAGGAGTGAGGGGCACGGCCGTGGGGTGCTGGATACCTGAGGGGTACAGGGACACCTCCCACTGTCCCAGGTGGCTCCAAGCCCTGTCCAACCTGGCCTTGGACACTGCCAGGGATCCAGGGGCAGCCGCAGCTTCTCTGGGCACCCTGTGCCAGGGCCTGCCCACCCTCACAGGGAACAATTCCTGCCCAAGATCCCATCTAAATCCTCTCTCTGGCAGTGGGAAGCCATTCCCTGTGTCCTGTCCCTCCATCCCTTGTCCCCAAACCCCTCTCCAGCTCTCCTGAAGCCCCTTTAGGCCCTCAGGAGCTCTGAGCTCTCCCTGGAGCCTTCTCCTCTCCAGCTGAGCACCCCCAGCTCTCCCAGCCTGGCTCCAGAGCAGAATTTTTCCAGCTTTTGGAGCATTTCCCTGGCTCCTCTGGACTCTCTCCAGCAGCTCCACATCCTTCCTGAGCTGGGGGTGCTTCACCCCAACGTGGGGATGCTGCAGAAAGGGAACGGGACCACCAGGAGCTCTCATCCTTTTTGGGGCCACCACGGGGAGGGAACCCCAACAAAACCCCGGCTGGAGCCTGTCCCCTGTTGAGGCACTGAGTAACGGGAGGGGGACAGAGCACCGGGAAGGATGAACGGGAGTGGGACAGAGCCACCGGGAAGGACAAACGGGAGGGGGACAGAGCACCGGGAAGGACAAACGGCTCGGGGCTGGGGCCGGGGGAGAGCGGGGCTGGACCAGACGGGGAGCAAAGCACACGGAGGGGCTTACAACGGGGAGCAAAGCGCATGGAGCRCTTACAACACAGAGCAAAGCACACGGAGAGTTTGCATCACGGAGCAAAGAGCACAAAGRGGAAGCAGGAAGGCACGGGGAGGGTTGAGCAATGTGTCAATCACGGCCCCGAGCCGGTGACCGCAAACCCCAGCACTGCTGCCATGGGGACACCGGCCTCGAGATGGGGACACTGGCCCGGGATGGGGACACTGGCTCTGGGATGGGGACACCCAGCATTAATCCAGGTCTAGGAAGTGTGGGTCATGGTTTGGGATAGGTCGAGGTGGTTTTGGCTTCTCCACAGTGGATTTGATGCCTGGTGGCTCTTCCCAGCGTGGGGAGAGTTTGGGATGGCAGCAGGCACGGGGCTGTGGCTGAGGTGATGCATGGAGAGCCTGTCCATGGTCACCCTTCCAACGTGGATCATTCCAGCACAGAATTATCCCCGTGCCCATCCTGTTCTGCCTCTCCCTCCCTTAAATAATCCCCTTTTCCCAGCCTCCTGGCCTGCAGGGTGGTCCAGGGGGTTGGGCTGCCTGAGCCAGGAGGGTCCTGATGGAGATGGGGCAATCCCTGGTTCTTTGGCTGCTTTTTGCTAAGAAATGATTAAAAAACCCACCCCAACACCCTGATAAAAAGGATCTAAATTTAGCTGCGAACAGGGAGGATCGAGGAAGCGATGTTTTAAGGAGAGGAAAGTAATCTGACCTAGGCCAGCAGGCAGCAGATGATTTATGGGGTATCAAAAGGACAGGGAGGAAATAACCCATTGATGAGAGTGGCTCTGTCAGTGCACGTCTTCCTGGTGGGGTTTGGGGCTCCCTGGCTCCGTTTTGGGGGGGCTCCTGAATGTTTTGGTTGTCCCCACAGCCTGGGACAACCCTGTGGGATTGAGAGGAAATTACCTGGAGTGGGATGGGTTCACCCAAAGTGGTTTTCAGCTTTCTTCTCCCCTCGAGGTCAACTGAGAAAGGTAAAAAAAAAGATATAAAATGGAAGATTTTGTGATTCTCGGAGGTATTTAATGATGATTTTATTTTGTGTTGCAGGACATGACCTATCTGTGTATCTCAGCCTCRGATTCGTCCAGTCAAAACCTGTAAGTGATTTCCCATCCTTTTTCCTSTTGGCAGCTGTTGGTCAATAAAAGCTCAGCTTCTGCAGGATGAGGGTTTAGTCCACTCATGCTGTAAAATTTCACATAATCCCTGAGCTTCCCAGAAACTGGGGTTCAATTATTTTGTGTAAAYAACATTTTAGGGGCTTAAAAATCTATTTTTAATGTGTGTTTGCAGTCAGGAAATGTAATTTTTTTTGTCAAGTTTCAGAATTATTCCACTGGGCAGGATTGAAAATTGGAGTTTTAGAGAGATTATTTGTGTCAGTCTCCAAGGCATTTTTTYAAAAAGAGAAATTTATTAAAATACACATTTTTTTCACCATATAAAGCACAGATGCTCATTAGTCTTGGAATGCTGTGTTGGAGATGAAGCTGCTGAGAGGAGCTGGGAGGAATTCCCAGGATTTTGTGGGATGCTGCTGCCTTTGGGTGACGGGCAGCAAATAAATCACCCACTTGCACCAGCAGATTGGCAAATCCACGGGATTTCCCTCTCCAATCAATCCCTAAAAAGCATCCAAACCTCATTTCCAAGGCCCTGCCTGTGGAGGTGCTGTTTTTTTTCCAGCATCCTTGGGAGCAGCAGTGCCTGGGGGTGGAATTCTGCTTGCTCATGCTCCCGCTGAGCGGAAAGAGAAGCTTTACAAGAAAACCCTGCCTCAGCAAGAACTGGGATTTTTGGTTATTTTTTTTCCCCCTTTGCTCATTTCTGGCGTGTCTACGAAAGGGAAAAAAAAAACAAAAAGAAAAGGGAAAAAAAAAAAAAAGATAAGGCTGCCTGCAGGAAGGAAGAGTTATTCAAGAAACTATTTTCTGCTTGTCAGTTTATGCCTCGGATTTCACAATCCTGGTGAACTTTGTGTCCTGCTTGTGATTCGGGAGCTCAGCACTGCAATTCCACTCCCTGATCCCACGCTTTGAGGCTGGAAAAGCACAGGCTGAGCTTGCCCTCTGGAAAAAAAAAAAAACCCAACGTCAGTGGAATGGATGAGGATGGATGGGGGAGCCAGATTCCTTTGGGATGGGTTGGGACAGGGATGCAGGAGCATGGTGTCCTTGGGAGCAAAGAACATTCCTGCTGGTCCTGCCGAGGGGCTGGAGGGGAGGACCGGGACCTGCAGGGTTTGGAGCTGTGTGGGCAGCACCTGCAGGCCCYGGGGGATGTTGTGTGCTCTGCGAAGATCAGCAGGACAAGCAGGGAAATCCCCCGGGACCAGCTTTAGGCGGGGAAACTCCTCCCGAATGGTGATGCTCCATTTGCTGGGGGATCCTCGGACTGACATCTCCTTCCAGGAATGAGACTCGGTATTTTTAGTCTGATCACACGATGGCAGAGACTCCCCCATCTCTCCTCCTATTCCTGGGAAGCAGGACACTGCTATYCCTGAATAAATTCACATCCATACATGTGTTCAGCTCCTYAGRAGRTGCCGAGCCCAGCGCTCCCAGGGCAGGGTGAGGAGCAGCCTTTTCCACGGGCTGGCAGGCACGGAGGAGATTCTGGAGAGTTCCCAGAGGGAGAGCGGCTCCCTTGGCAAGGGACAGGGTGGGAATATCTGTGGGAGGTCGTGCCTTGGCTTCTGAGAAGTCAGGAAAGGCTGCGTGGGCTCACGCCCACCCCATCACGCGGAGCTGAGGAAGTCGGGCACCAGAGCAGAGGTGCTGCCAAAGGGATCCTCTCTTCCTCCTGGAAAACCCAGGGCTGGGAGGACACCAGCAGCACCAGAAGCAGGTTTTCTGCCTCAAAACTCGGTGTGGCTCGAGGGGATGGGCAGGTTTTATTGGAAGGAGACGAGTACCTGGCTCAGAGTGGGATCTCAGTGGTGCAACRGCTCCTGGAATCYCCCATSCAGGGATGAGRTGTTTGTCTYGCCAGAGCCTGTCAGGAACACYCAGCTCTGTCCACTCAGKMCACATGGGATGAGTTATCCTGTTTYGCAGGTCTCCATCGGGAAGGGCTCACACCTGCCCTGTTTTGCTGAGAAATGCTCGGGTTTGGGGGGGAAATGTGCTCCCTGTGCTTTGCCAGCAGCTCCTGGCTGTGCTTTTGGGAATGCAGGCAGCAATCCATGGACATGCCTGTGCTGTGCACACCTCTCTGTGCCTTCCCGCGAGGGGGAGGCAAAAGATCTCCTCCCTTTCCTTTCCTCCCTTTCCCTTCCTCCCTTTCTTTTTCCCTGCATCTCCATCTCTCCCACGGAGGCAGGCAGGTGTTTTTGGCACTGCTTGGGAATGACGGGTGAGGCAGGGTTACCGGGGGAGTTTGTGTCCCTTGGGCACGAGGTGACACCTTTCCCTGCAGCCCGTGCCCCTGGGGCTGGGCTGGTTCCTCCGATGGCATCAGGAAGCAGGAAATCGCCTGGGATGTCTCCCTGGTCATTCCCTTCACCCGGCAGAGGAAGGATCTCCGCTCCCACCCCACGCTGGTGTCCCCAGGGTGGTGGCAAACCCTCGGGGGTGACCTGGCTGCTGTTTGCAGGGTGTCCTTGCAGGCATGGACAGCCCTTCCCTCCTCACCCGCTGCCTCTCTCCCCGCAGGCTGCAGCACTTCAAGGAGTGCATCCAGTTCATCCACGAGTGCCGGCTCGGAGGGGGAGGCTGCCTGGTGCACTGGTGAGAGCTGCTGTGACCCCCCCTCCCGCCCCATCCATCCTCTGGGAGCGGGGATGGGCTCCCAAAAAGTGTCCTTGGAGGTGCACATCCCTGGGGAGCGGGAGGGAGGAGAGGAGGAGGCACAGAACAGCCAGGAGAGCCACGGGAAGGTCTCCACAGGGATGGGTGACCGAGCATCCAAGACGTGGGACAGGCTTGAGGAGGGGACAAGGGAGGGGGGTGACAGCAGCGCTGGGAGCGTGAGGGAGCTCCTCACCCCGCTCCCAGCCCAGCGAGGGGCTCTGCACGCCGGGGCTGATCGCTGCGGGATGCTCCGCTCTCCCTGACGCGGCTCCGGGGCTGTCGCAGCCTGGCCGGGGTGTCCCGCAGCACCACCATCCTGGTGGCATACCTGATGACAGTGACAGAGCTGGGCTGGGAGAGCTGCCTGGCTGCCACCAGGGCCGTGCGCTCCTACGCCAGCCCCAACTGCGGCTTCCAGCAGCAGCTGCGGGACTACGAGAGGACCCTGCTCGGCGAGGTGAGGTTCCCCCCGGTTTTGGGTGCCTTTTGGAGGGGTTTCCAAGCAGGCACGGCTCCTTTGCATGCAGCTCTCTGTTTGCCCCCGCTGGATTTTGGGAATGGCGTTTGTCACCTGGAGATTTGGGGGGGGGGTTTGCGTGCAAAAATAGAAAATTAAAAAGAGCGCCTCGATATTGTGTGAGTGCGCTTTAAAAAGGTCTAAAAAATCCTAGACTCGAAAAATCCTGAAGTTGTTCTCTCGAGTCAGGACGCAGCGGGAGGGATGGGAGGGCAGCTTGTCCCTTGGGAACCTCAGGAAGGAGCTGGGCCGATTCCCGGGAATGCAGCGCGGAGAGGGAGGAAGGCTCTTGGGAGGGAGTTTGGGGATGGCTGGGCACGCTCGGATCTGCCAGGGCTCCCTCTGCCAGCCAGTCCCCTGCTCTCAGGGGCAGGCGACAGGCAGGAGCAAGGGTGGGTGGAGAAATCTCCTATTTCCTCCCCAAAACCGAGCTGGAGGAGCAGGTTCTGGGAGAGCAGGAGCTCGGGCTGGACGCGTTCCCATGCAGGGGAGGGAGGATGGAGCAGAGCCGAGCTGGATTCCAGCAGCTGGGAGAGCGCTCAGTGCAGAGATCAGAGCTGCACTTTTGACCTGGGAAGCCTTCGAAAGCAGAGGGAAAGGCCTTGAAAGGGAAAGACCTTAAAAAGCAAAGAGAAAAACCTTAAAAAGCAAAGAGAAAGGCTTTTAACAGCACAGCTCCCACCTGGCTCTCCAGCAACCCCCAGCCTCCCACTCTGGACTCTGCTCCTTCAGCCATCCCTGGGGTCCCAAACTTCCCATGGGACGCCTCTGCRAGGAAAGGGCAGCCCTGGACAAGATGTGCACAAGGGATGTCACAGCTCGTGTCACCCCTAAAATCAGTGCCCCCCATGGTGCGATGGCCCCGTGGCCAACAGGACCCTGTGGTCCCTTCTGGCTGTCCCCAACCCTTGGAGGGGATTCCTCCCTTCACAGGAGGGAGCAGGGACAGCTCGTGGCACTGTCCCAAAGGCCAGCCCCTTCCCCAAGCCCAAGTTCCCTTCGGCGGGTGCTGTCACATGAGGGATGTGGCTGTGCCCCGTTATCACCAGCTTGCAGAAACGCCCCGTGGAGGAGGGTGGAAAATGCTCCAAGGGATTACAAAACACCCTCGGGTGCTGGAGATTCCCTGCGGGGCTTCCCCTGCCTGGGCCAGCTGTCCCCAGCCCTTCCCACGCTCTGGCYGCATCAGCACAGACCCTGATGTGGGGTTTGTTGTGCCCTCCCTCCATCCCAGTTATTCCTCCCGCTCCCCAAAATCCAGACTGGCCTCAATGGACACCACAATTTCCTCCCTTTCCCTTGGAAGCTGCTTTCCCATCACCTCGCAGCTCTGCCAGTGGCTTTGCAACCCTTTCCCTGAAACACCCAAGGCACAGCCAAGGGTGGGGGCGCTTGGATGCGTTTTCCTGCCCTGTGGGATTTTAGCAAGAGCTGCCTTTTCCTTGAAACTCCCACCCGCGTTCCCTGTGATGTCAGCRCTGGGCAGGGAATGGCCCTCGTGGGTGGGAAAAACCTCAGTCCTTGGTGGTGAAAAGGATCAAGCTGGACCTCCTGGGGCTGTGGTGCCTCAGTTTCCCTCATCTCAGGGGGCTCAGAGGGGAGGAGGGGATGGGGAAGATGCTCCAGCCTCGCTGCTGGAGCGTGCAGCTGCGGTTTCCAGCTGGCAAATGGGGCTTCTCTGGGCTGGAGGGATAAAGAAGGAAGGAAGGGACCAAGAGCAGCAGCAGGGTGATGGGTAAGGTTAGAAAAGGAAGTCAGCAGGCACGGRCAGGACAGTGTGGATGTGACAGAGGGCTCAGATGGGCATTCTGGTGACAGACCTGTCCCCCGTGGTGCTGGCACACCGTGGCCAGGCTGCCTTTTCCCCATCTGCTGCCATCCCAGATGGGCTGGGTGCTCCTGGAGGAGGAGGAGGAGGAGGAGGAGGAGGAGGGCAGTGGGTTGGTGGTCAGCCCTGGAGGAAACGGGCTGGAACCACTTCTTGCTCTGGCTTTCAGGGGAAATGCCTGGCAGCTTCTCCCAGCTCCCCCCGGGATGGTGGGAGGCAGCTCCCAGCCCGGCTGGGTGCCAGGCAGCTCCTCCCACGGAGCTCCATCCCTCGGGAYGGTTTGCACAGAAGGGATGTTCCCCCCGTGACATCCTGGCAGGGATCTCGCCCCAAATCCTGTCCCAAATCCTGTCCCAAACCCTTTGGGTCTCACTCCCCTGGGGTTGTTTTCTAGCAAGGAATGCAGACCTGGCTCTCAGGGCAGGGATCTCCCTGCTTGCAGGTGGCAGCTGTGTAACAGCCGTGGTGAGCCCTGCTGCCCSAGGGAGTGGATTTGGGAAATCCAGCCATTCCCAGTGGAAATCCCCCCTGCCTGAGCTGATTGTCCCTGCCTGCAGGAGAGGGGGATACCACCAGGGTCATTCTAAAACACTTTTTTCCCCTTGTGGCTTATCCAGTGCTGGCAGGAGAGTGCCAAGCTGCCAGTCCTGCTGCCCTGCATCCCAAACTTTTCCTGGGAACTCGGTGGCTCCTGCCCATTGAGGAGGCCAAATCCACAGCGAGGGCACCTCTCCCTGAGGGTGCCAAGGCTGGGCAGCTCATGGGAGCTGCTTCCCTCTGCCCCTGGATCCCCTGGCTGCATCCCCTGTCCCTGTGCCACCCCAGGGCTCCAATCCCCGCACCCTTTGCACCCACATCCCTCCCTCCTTCCCTCGAGGCTGTTTGCTGTTGCTGGCTGTGCTCCTACCACTCATCCCACTAATTCCCTGCTGGAACAGCTGGTTCCCAGCTCCTCCAGGGAGATGGCAGAGCCCTGGCTGTTCCCTGCAGGAATGGTGAATCCTGGCAGAGCTGCCCCTTYCCTGCCCACGCTGCTCCCTGCTGCAATTCGGGACTGTCTGGCTGTTTCCTCATCCCAGCAGTAACGGGAAACAGTTTCTCTGGATCCATCCCTTGCTTCCAGGCCTCAGCCTGCTGCCAGCTGGCCCCYGGCCACCAGGATGCTCCTGCCTCCGGAATAATGGGGATAAGTGGGAYGAGAGGTTCCCCACAGCCTCCCGGTGCTCTGACAAGAAACCTGCCCCACCTTGCGAGGAGCAGCTCGGCCCTGCTGCTTGTGGGGAATTAAAGCATTCCTTACGGGAATTCAGGCACAGGAGGATCGGGAGCAGCCTCTTGGCAAGGGGAAATAAATAAAGCTGCTGTCCCAGCTGCAGCCGGTGCGGGAAGCTGAGGGCTCTGCCAGCTCTGTGCTGGGGATGTGGGGAGTGCTGGGATGGGGGGATGCACTGCATCTGTGGGGTGCTGAGTGTGAGCTCCTGTGGGATTGGGACCTTTCCCGCACGCTGGATGTGCCTGGGGATCCCCCGGCTTTGTGGGAATTGCTTTGCTCGCAGCCCTGCTCTCTCTCCGGGGTCTCTCCGCTTTTCAGCTCACCCTGACARCCTCTCCTGGCGTTTTTCCCGGCAGTACCGCGCCTGGATCCGCCGGGATTACGGCAGGAATCCTTTCCAGGACCAGGAGGAGCTGCAGCGTTTGCTGGGCCAGCAGCAGCCGGGGAGCAGGGAGTGCTCCTGGCTGAGCTCCCCAGCTCCCACCTTGCCTCCTCCCTGCCCCGCAGGTGGCAGCGGCGGTGGCAGCAGATGGATGAACAGATAAGCAGCAGGAGTTGGCCCTGGGGCTTGGAAAACTCCGTTTTCCCTTTGCCAAGCACTTCTAGGGATTCGTGTCTAGGGCAGAAATGCGCCAGCACCAGCGTGGGCTCGGGCTTGGAGCAGGGGGACAGGAGTCACAGAGCTCCCTCTGAGCTGCCAGCTCCAGGGAATGGGTGACAGCGTCCTGCTCTGTCCCATYCCCCCATTCCCGATGGATTACAGCCCCTTTCCCACCCTCAGAGCAGCAGCCAGCCCTGTCCCTCTCTCCTCATGGCAATATCTGAGCACGGGAAAGGTGATGCAGACCTGGGAAATCCAGGGTGGGATGAGCTGGAGAGAGGCCACCTCTGTTTCCCTGAGGGAGGAGGGATGGATCCTGGGATGTAGGGGTGCTGCTGAGCCTCGGCTGGCACCCAGAGGGATGGGGAGAGGGGCTCCAGGTGTTTTGGGGCTGACCCTGGCTGTGCATGGAGTTTCCCAGTCCTTGGCAGGTGAATGCCTGGCATTTTCCTYATCCCAGCCCCAGGGAGGGGGGAAATCCAGCAGTGCCTGTCYCACTGCCACCATCCCTGGAGCCTCAGCGGGTCTGGGTTTTCCCTGAGCCCCATCTGAACGTGCCTGCTCACCAAAGAAGCCAAAAGCTTGGTTGGATTCACTCAACCCATGGACCAATTTAACTCTGTCCCTCTCCAAAAGCCTTTTTAGCACCTAAAACCCTTTTTAACACCTAAAACCCTTTTTAACACCTAAAACCCGTGGCCGTGCCCAGTTTTTCATCCCAACCTTGGATTGTGCTTTTCCAGAGATTTCTTTGGCAGGAATTCCCCCCTCCCCACCTGCCTTCCAAGGAGGGTCCCATCCCATGGATTCAGCCCTCCAACATGAAAACCTTCAACCCATCTCGGCCTTTTACTATAAACACCCGTGTTTTGAGTGTTTTGTCCACTCAAAAATGTTCTGCAATTCCTTCTGAGAAAAAAGGGATCCAAAACATTTCTAGGAATTCTCTTGATGAAGATTTCATTGTGAGACAGCACCGGGGCGGGGGGGGGGTGACTTGCCCAGCTCCTAATAAAGAAGAGAATGATTAAAATCACGAGGGTGCCTGGACTTGATTTGTGGTGTTCCTGGTGGGAATGCAGAGATGGACTGAAATGACCGCCCTGCTTCCCATTTTCTTGATGAGAACCACCGGCAAAATGAGAAGTTTTAAATATTCTGTGTTCAGCCACGATGTATAGAATTCCAGGGGGGGAAAAAAAAGTGTTTTCCCTGTTTTTTTAGATGGAGAGAAGGTCCCTGTGGCTGTTGTTCCACACGGGAGTAATGGGAAAGCAGTTAATGAAATTGAGGCTGGTGATGGAGCAGACGGGATCAATACTGGATTTAAAGCCTCTGTTTTCGTTTTAGGAAGCAGAAAAAATGGAACTTGCACGCAGGAAGAGAAAAGAGAAGAGAGTGGGAGTTAATAGGAAGTCATCGGAGATGGGTGATAAGCAGAGATTAGATTCGCAGCAGGGCTGATAAGCWCCACAGCCCGGCTGGCCCTGCCCCTCCCGGCCGCCCCGGGGCTCAGACATTCCCCAGAGAACCAAAGCAAAACCTGGGAAAACCCCCCGGATTTGGGGAAGCACAGGGAATGCTTCCCCAGGGCAGCAGCACCCTCCATCCCTGACACCACAGCCCAAAAAGCTCCTCCTCACCCACATTTCCCTGGATTTCAGGGGAATCCCAATCCCGGGTGAATATTTCTATTTTTCCACTCTGGCCTCCATCACTGGGACCTGAGGTGGCTTTAGGAACTGTGGGAGCTGGGAGGCAAATCCTATTCGGATAAAACTGGGCTGATTTCCACTTTTTGGGCATTGCCAAGAGCACCTCACACTCGGCTGCTGGGCTCTGCTGTCCCACATCAGCATTCCCAAAAGCCTGGAGCCTCTGGCATGGGGAAAAGGGCTCTGCTGAAGCGTGGCTGAGCTTCCCAGGGTGCTGCTAACACGGGGAAATCGTTCCCATCACATTCCTGACCCTGCTGGTGTGCTCATCTTCCCTTCCCAGCAGCAAACAGGGCTCTGGGGCATCTCCCAGCCGATTTCAAACCCCAAACCCCAAACTGGTTTAATTTTTTGTCCTCCTCACCCCCAGGGARTTTGGATTTACCTTTCCAGGCTGCCTATGAAGCTGCAGAGCCAAAATGAAGCTGGGAATGACGAAGTCACCTCACTCCATTGCAATGAATCTGCAGGTCATTGGTCTCCAGAGGGGATCGAGAGTTTGGTTGTGTGAAGACCCTTTAAAATACCCCAAGTTGTCCAGAATTATAACAAAATAAAGAGTTTTTTACTGGCGGGTCTCTATCTAGCAGGGGGAGGTGGTGATGCAAAGCCCCTGCAAAGGTTAAAATTGTATTTTTGGTGAAAAAAAAAGAAAATTAATCCTCCTGACTGTGTCTGATTGYAGAAGATGTTTTTGGCTCACCCCAAATCTCCTGGGGGGGATCCAATGGGGGGATCAGTGGGGTGTTTAAAAACAAGGAGCATTCCAGCCATTCTTTATTGGAAATGCCAGGGAGGGTTGTGCACCTCAGAGCGTTATTTTTATTAAACCATCTGTGCAGCTCCATACATTTCCCATTTCTCYGTATTACCCACGTGGGAGTAATTATGGTTTTCTTCCAAGAAATGTGTGTGTAATCTGGTAATCCCAAAAAAAAACCCCTCTGAAGTCAGGCTGCAGATGGTCCTTTAGGCTCTGRTGGCCCTGGCTGGGTTTGGCTGGGCTTGGGGACAATCAGGACACCAAATCCACACTGGGAACAGTGGGAACTGCTGGGGCAGGGAGGGTGGGAATGGGACAGGACTGGGGCTGATCCAGAAAGGAACTGGGAGTGGACTAAACTGGGACTGGGGAAAGTGGCCTGGGAGTGGGAATGGACTGAGCTGGGACTGGGAACACTGGCCTGAGACTGGGAAGGATGATTTCGGATAGAATGACCTGGGACTGGAGAGYGACCAGTCTGGGACTGGGGAAAATGATCTGGGACTGGGGACACTGGTCTGGGTCTGGGAACACTGGTATGGGACTAGATTTATTTGGAACTGGGGAGACTGGTGTGGAACTGGGGACGTTTATTCAGGGATATATTGGTTATGGGCTGAGGATGGATTGATCTTGGACTGGGGCTATTGGTCTGAGATTGGTCTGGGACTGGTGACGGACCAGTCTGGGTCTGGGAAGACCCAGGAAACTGGGAATGGATTCATTTGGGACTGGGAACGACGGGACCGAACCGAGCCGGGACAGAYCCGGGACAGACCCGGGACAGGGGTGGGATARCCACGCCCCCYYCYGCSCAGGCCCCGCCCCCTCSGCGCAGGCCCCGCCCCTCCCGGTCAGCTGATTTCGGGGAAAGCCGCGCTTTAAGAGAAACCGCAGCGCGCGCCCCTCCGCGGCGCCTCTCATTGGTCGGCCCCTCACGGCCCCGCCTCCTCATTGGGTAGGGCGGGAACGGAGGGGAGTCGATTATTGGTGGAGCTGGGAGGGGGCGTGGCAGGAGGCGTGGCCTCATTACCGTGCTGGTATATAAGATGAGCTCGGTGACCCCCCGCGGGCGCGGCACCGAGAGCGGGAGCGCGGAAACGGGACCTGCACCGGCACCGGCCGAGAGACAGGTACCGGCATCCTCCTGGGAGGGCAGGGACCGGCTAAGGGACAGATACGGGCACAGGCATCCTCCGTAGTGAGGCAGGGACCGGACGGGGGACAGGTACCGCTGCCGGCATCCCCCGTAGGAAGGCAGAGACCGGACGGGGAACAGCGACCGGCATTCCGCTGGGGGGGACAGGGACCGGACGGGGGACAGGCACCGGCACTGGCATCGGCATCCCCCGTGGGAGGGCAGGGAYCGGCTAAGGGACAGATACCGGCACCGGCATCCCCCGTGGGAGGGCGGGGACCGGCCGGGGGACAGCGACGGGCACAACATCCTCTGTGAGAGGACACCGGGAAAGCACCGGCACCGAGCGGCGGAAAGGCGGGGGCAGGTCTCGGCTCCTRTCCCGATTACCCGCACGCCTGCGGGCTGCGGAGAAGGGCAGGGAGTTTGCGGGATCGCAGGGATGCGGGAAGCCCCATCGCGGTCCTCGCAAGCACCGATTCGGCTGCAGAGCCCGGGAYGGGCGGGTCGGAGCCCCGGGGTGCTGCCAGCCCGGTGGAGGGGGCTCCTTGACGATGTTCGAGCGTGTGACTCCCTCTCGGGGAGGGGAGATGGAGCTCCGACCTCCGGAAGGGATGGGAAGAAGAAGCTTTCTAAAAAACGGGGTGGTTTAGGAGTGTCCGGTTTCTGCGGGATTTCTCGGGTTCTTCCCTTYTGGCATCACTCAGGCTGGGTGCTGGAGCCCCCAGAGAGGCGGCGTGTGCCCCCATTCCTCAGGGACGAGCTGCTCCAGGTCCTTTRGGGCTGTGCCCTCCGTGATGTTTTGGCTGGTGGTGCTGGTTGCTCACCATCCCTAAAAAGCAGGGGCTGTGCTCTGAGTAGCCAGGGCCATCTCTGTGTCCGGCTGGGCAGTGGAGAAGGGATGGAATTTGGTGGCACTGAGCTGCTGGGAGCCCATGGCAAAGCAGGGACCTCTGGCTCTCAGGCTGTGCTGGGAGCATCCTTGTTTTCTCCCCAGAAATATTCCAATGGGGCAGCAAAAAACAAACGAATGAGGGAGAGGCAGTAAAATTTAGAGCCCARAATGCCTGGAAAGTTGATTCAGAGGCTGCTGATCACTTCTGCCAGGCCACCAGCTCCTGCCATGTCATGGAGGTGACAGAAAGGTCTGAGCCTAGAACTTTGCTTCCAGTGATTGTGTGTTCCTTATCCCTGTGAGGATTTGGGATKCAGTTTGGAGCTGGCATCTGCTCCCCAAATAATGCCTGGTGAGAGGAGCTGCTGCCCCCTCCGGGACAAATCCTTGTGCCAGGGACAGCTCTGGCACCCCAGSATGGCCTGCCCAGTGTCCCTTGCTCAGGTGACAGCACGGCTGGGGGCTTTAATCCCCATCCATCTGCTTCCTCTGTGATTTATCCTGCAGCAAAGTCGGAATGAGCAGAGAGCACTGAGTCAGCCGCTTCTGGGAGCGGAACTTTGGTAGAGCTGGAGGAAGAATTTGTTGTAACTCAGAAGGAAATTGCCTTGATAAATTTTTTAAAAATTATTTTTAAAGAAGCAGGGGGTGTGTTTGGGGGTACTTTAATCCCAGAATTGTGGGATCCCAGAAGGGCTTGGGTTGGAAGGGACCCTAAAGACCATCTCACTCAGACGTTGGTGTGTGGGGTTTCCAAAATCTGCAGGCGGTTCCTCTGCCAGCTGAACTCGGGGCAGAGCAGCCCAATCCCTGTTCCCCAGGGGAGAGGGATCCATGCTGCGCTGGGAGGGCTGACAGGACCCCTGTCCCCGCAGGATGTGTGACAGGAACGGCGGCCGGCGCCTGCGGCAGTGGCTGATCGAGCAGATCGACAGCGAGCTCTACCCGGGGCTCATCTGGGAGAACGAGGACAAATCCATGTTCCGCATCCCCTGGAAGCACGCCGGCAAGCAGGACTACAACCAGGAGGTGGATGCTTCTATTTTCAAGGTAGGGATGCCTTTTCAGGTGGTTGGTGCCTTTTCTCGGTGGGGCTGGGTTTGTCCCTCGGTGGGACGTGGCCTCACTGGGTTTTACATCTTTAACCCTCATTAACATCTCAGTGGGAGATGTTGCAATTGGTCTTCCAGCCTTTTTTTTTCGTTTTTGCTTTTTTTCTTTCTTTTTTTTTTTTTTTGATGATTTATTCCTTTTTATCAAAAGTTAAAACCAGTTTTTCAGCATGTTTGAATCGAGGTGTGACATGAGAACTGGTGTAAACTTCTCATCAGTTTCTCTTGATAAAACAATGGATTTCTATTAAAAAAAAACTAAAAAGACTTTGCAGATGGGAAGGAAGGATTTCACTGAGGGGGGTGGTGTTTCTAGTTTTGGAAAAAAATGGGACAATTCCATCCTGAAGCAAAGAGGTCAGGTCTTGCCCAGGAATTCCCTTCCATCTGACCCCACTTCCAGGTATCTGTACTGGTGAAGGAGTTTAATTTCAGGAACAACTGGTTTGGGAGCACTGAGTTRGGAGGATAGCCTTGAACTCAGCCCTCTGAAAATATCCAAATATCTATTATAGAAATCAATATGCATATTTAAAAATACGGAATATTTTTCATTATTCCTTCAGTGGTAAAATATGTTCCACAAATTACATTCTGATCTTAGAGAAACCGTTTTATTTATTTATTAATTCATTAGTGAGAAGCTGGAAAAAGAGATTTATTTTGATTTTTAATTGAGCAGCAATTCCTCATGCTCCCAGCACCTCCTGACCYGCAGGTGCAGAAGCAAACCCACACATRATCTGCTTTTTTTYTTGCARACCTGGSTTTTAAAAGRCCTYTCTGCATTTGTGAGGCAGGCAGTGCTGCTGTGCACCCCAGAACCCCTGCCCAGGTGTGGTGGCTGTGCAGGTGGCCGCAGTCGAGGAGCGAAACAGCAAAGCCCCAAGAGATGCCCGAGAGGGGSTGCAAGATGCAAAATGCTCTCTGCAACCTCAGCTCTTCCTCCCTGAGAGGCTTTGTAGAGCTCGCAGGGAGGATTTTCTTAGGTTTTGCATTTCCTTCTTCGCTGTAGGCCTGGGCTGTTTTCAAAGGCAAGTTCAAGGAAGGTGACAAAGCCGAGCCGGCCACGTGGAAGACGCGGCTCCGCTGCGCCCTCAACAAGAGCCCCGACTTTGAGGAGGTGACAGACAGGTCCCAGCTGGACATCTCCGAGCCCTACAAGGTCTACAGGATCGTGCCAGAGGAGGAGCAGAAGTGTGAGTTCCCCAGGGAAGGGACTGAGCCCTGCTCTGGGTCCATCCTGTGACCACAGCCCTGCACCTGAGCTTTGTGCTCTGCCTCTTTGCTKGTCCTGCTTTGCAGATGTCCCCCTGGGGTGACAGGGAGGGGAGGACAAAGGCCAGGCTTTGTTTTTTAACCCCTTAAACCCCTAGGAAATAGGGCCCATCTGCAGCCTCGTGGGAGCTCCCATCCCCTAAGGATGTTGTAGGGGCAAATTCCACCTTCCCTGCCTGGGGGAGGGACAGGAACCTCAACCCTTTATTTCCTCCCAGCCCCTACTCCATGAGGATGGTGAGGAGCTGCAATAAATCCCTTTTCTTGCTGCAGGAGCAATGATTTTGCAGAGAGCTGCTCCCTGAGTGTGTGGCTCAGGTCACACCAACTATAACTCTGGTTGTGGTTAGGGCAGCCTGTGTGCTTTGCCCTTTTTTTTTTTTCAGTTAAAAACTTGCAAAAAAAGAATGATTTTGCACTCAGGAAATCTGCCTTTAGCATCTCCAGCCCGTTCACACAGGGGCTGGGCTGCCACTATGCAAATGGCACTGCAGGTTCCCACCAGCAGCACCCCTGCCCTGGGGTGGCTGGTGGAAAAAGGAGAASCAGCAGCCCCAGCCCCAGTCTCTGGGGTGCTCAAAAAAATAACCCCAGACCCTCTCCTCTGCTCCAGCTCTGTCACCAGCCAGGCTTTTGATTTTTCTTGCTGCTGGTCCCTGTGCATGGGGGGAAATGAGGTGTAAAGTGATTTTTGGCCCCAAAAAAGCAGCTGTGGAAGGGCCGTGACCCTCTCCAAGGTGCTGTTACACGGCTCTGCTGTGCTTCTGGGTTTCATGGCTTTCACTGGGTGAAAACCGGGTTTGTAAAACCCTTCAGGATGAGCAGTGCTTGGCAAGTGTGGGTGTTCTCACTGCAGCCCCACCTCTCCTTGCAGGCAAGGCGGGCATTGCCAGCGGGAGCAGCCTCAACGATGTCACGGACATGGACTGCAGCTCCTCTGCCATCGATGAGCTCATCAAAGAGGTGAGGCCTCACCTTGGCTGCAGGTGCAGTGCTTGATTCAAGCCTCCTGCCCTCCCAAAATTCCACCTGCAGAGCTGCAGAGTTTGGWTTTGCAGCTCCTTCAGGTGAGCCAGCAGCAGGGCACGGTTCTGCTGTCGGCTCCTGCTTTCCATGTGCATCCAGCTTCACTGGGGATGGGGTCTGTCACAGCTCTGTGCCCCTTCTTGGCCTTGGCACACCTGGCTGCTTCCCCTCAGCAGCCCTTGAGGGTTTTAATCAAATGCACAACCCGGGCAAGGCCAGACTTGGTCTTTCCAATCCCCAAAAATTGGTTGGCATTGCCATTTGGACCCACCCTGAGCCTTGCTGGAGGCATCAAACCTGCTCTGATCCCGGTGTSTGCTGTCCCACAGCCCTCCTGTGTGGATGAATACCTGGGCATCATCAAGAGGAGCCCCTCACCCCCTCAGGAGACCTGCAGGAACCCCCCAATACCCGACTGGTGGGTGCAGCAGCCCAGCCCTGGTAAGTATCCAGCAGCTTTTGGGTGATTTGGTATTTGGGTGATTTTTGGGGCAGGAAAAATCTTCCTGTTCAGGGATACAGAATGGGGAGCAGTTTATTTTATCTTCCTCATTAAGAATGTTTGAAGTGCTTATCAAGAAACCCAGCTGGAAGCTTTTGCTGGCATTTCCCAGCTGGGAGCTGGGAAACCTGGGACAGAGAATGAGCGGAGAGGTGGGGGGAACTGTGGGATTGGGATTTGGGAGCTGGGAATGCAGGCTCAGCTTGGCTTTCTGTGCCCACAGCGTTGCCCCTGATGAATGGATACTCCAGCTACGAGCAGTATCACTCAGGTAAGGCACCTCACCTGGCCAGCAGGTGCCCCTCTCTGTTTGTGGTGGCAGGAGGTGGCTCTGGCTCTGTCCCTCACCTTGAAGGAAGCTTTGCTTTGGGTTTAGGGGGTGCTGCAACCTCCTGATTGTCCCCATTTCCATGCTGGGATCAATCCTGCCTGGTGGCATGGGGGCACAGGGCAGTTGCTTGTGCTGCTGGGATCAGCCAGCCTTTGGAACGGGGGGAATCTGCCCCTGGCATGRGGGGAGTGTGGAGCAAAGGCAGGAGGAAGAGGTTCAATATAATTCATGGCCCTAAGCTAAACCACCAGAAGTCCCACCTCAACATGAGGACAGACTTCCCATAGGGGTTGTCAGTGTTGGAACAGCTCAGGGAGCTGTGGAATTGCCCTCACTAGAGACATTCCAACCCCACCTGGATTTGTTCCTGTGTCACCTGCTCCAGGTGACCCTGCCTGGGCAGGGGCGTCTCCAGAGATCCCTTCCAACCCCAACCATTCCATGATCCTGTAGCATTGGAACCTCTCACTTGCTGGACCAGGCTGGGAGGGGAGATTTCCCTCCACCAACAGAGAGCCACTCCCAGGAAATCTGGGATTTGGGCAGCAAGGAACACCTTTGTCCCTTCCTGACCCGCCCGTCCCTCACCTCCCAGGTTATTCCCAGATGGTGATCAGCTTCTACTACAGCGGGAGGCTGGTGGGCCACGTCAGCACCTCGTGCTCCGAGGGCTGCAGGATCTCCCTGGGGCAGCCCTCGGGCCACGGGGAGAAGCTTTACGCGCCCGACGCCCTGGAGCACGTGCGCTTCCCCTCGGCCGACGCCATCCAGAACGAGCGCCAGAAGCAGATCACCAGGAAGCTCTTCGGGCACCTGGAGAGGGGMGTCCTCCTGCACAGCAACAAGCAGGGCATCTTCATCAAGAGGCTCTGCCAGGGCAGGGTCTTCTGGAGTGGCAACACCATGACCTACAAGGACAGGCCCAACAAGCTGGACAGGGACGAGGTGGTGAAGATCTTTGACACCAATTTGTTCTTCCGAGGTTTGTAGGAGGCTCCTGGTTTTTGGTTTTGTTGTGGTTTTTTTTTGGTGTTAGGGCTTCTGCTCTTTCCTGTGGGAAGTAAATCCCTGCATTGGTTGGTTGAAGGTGATCAGCCAACAGATGTGGTGGAAAAGCCCTGGATGGCAGCAGTTTGGGGTTGGGGGAAACCTTCAGGAGGGCAGAGGAGGGGATGGGATAACAGGGATTGTTATCCCTAACTCTGGCCAGAAACTCCCTGGAAAAGCTGAGGCAGTTCTGGGATCCCTTGGGACAATGCACCAAGTGTTTCTGCAGCTTGAACCCAGTGTGAGACCCCCTTGGGCCCTGTGGTGGTGTTGAAAGGGTGCAGCCCTTTCTCCTTGCCCCACTTTGAAGCCATCACTGCTGGGTTCCCAGGTGCTCTGGGTGAGCAAGTGACACCACCAGACCTAGGRAGGAGAATGTGGCTCTTTGGGTTGTGTGGCAAACTCCAAAATTYGGAGGCTTGGCTTGAGCCCACAGCTTCCCTGTGGGGTGTTTGATCCCAGGGATGTGTAACAAAGGCTGGAGGGTGAATTCCAAGTTCTCCTGTGTCCTTGCAGAGCTGCAGCAGTACTACAACAGCCAGGGCCGCTTCCCAGACAGCAGGGTGATGCTGTGCTTCGGGGAGGAGTTCCCAGATGCGGTGCCACTGAGRTGTAAACTCATCCTCGTCCAGGTATGGGGGCCTGGGATGAAAGGGACCCAGACAAGGTGGGAATTCTGCCAGCAGAGCTCCAGCCCCTGGAGCCACGGGGCGTTTGGGTGCCTGGATTGGGGGTGGAAGTGTGTGGTGCTTTTCCACAGCCTCCTGAGAGGGGCTTGGGCTGCTGATGATCAAATTCCTGGAGCTGGGTTTGCAAATGAAACTCCCTGATGGCACAAGGGAAATCTTTCCTTTTCCTCCTGATCCTGTGTTGGCATTGGGACTTCTGCCTTTTCCTGTGGGGAAATGGGGAAGCAAATCCCTGGACTGGTGGATTTAGGATCTGCCAGTGATGTGGCCAACAGCCACGATTGGCAGCAGTGGGGTTGGGAAACCTTGGGAGGGTGAAGGAGGGGATGGGATGTGGGGTCAGGCCTCATGGCTCTGGCCAGAAACTTCTCCTTGGAGAAGCTGCAGCAGTTCTAGGATGGAAAAGGCTCAGGACAGGGCRTTTCTGGAGCCAACCAGGCTGTGGCAGCAGGGACATGACAGGGAGGGCACAGCAAGGGTGTGGCATCCCCTCTTGAGCAAGCAGGGACCCACTAGGTCTGTGGGGCCCTGTGAGGATTTTACAGGATCAGAGGCTGCTCCTGTGCCTCCTGCACAACTTCTGACCTTGCCACCTCTCGTTGTCCTGGCTGTCTGCCCCAGTGGATCGCTCTGGGTGTGCTGGGACACACAGCCTGTCCTTGCACCTCAATATCCCTGCTGCCAGGAYCTCCTGGGGCTGCTCCTTTATTCCTGGAGGTGYTTGTGGACTCRGACCCGCTGTCCTGGCAGGACCTGYGCTCTGCTCACCCCATCTCCGCTGGATGGAGCAGCAGGAGATGCCCAAAGAGAGARCCCTCRCTCMATCCCTGCCCTTTTCCCTTCGTGCCAGGTGGAGCAGCTGTACCTGAGGCAGGTGGTGGACGAGGCTGGCAAGAGCTGCAGCTCCAGCCCCATGCTGC
This sequence comes from Alauda arvensis, assembly GCA_902810485.1. Taxonomy (NCBI): domain Eukaryota; kingdom Metazoa; phylum Chordata; class Aves; order Passeriformes; family Alaudidae; genus Alauda; species Alauda arvensis. The sequence continues at coordinate 277,657 of CADDXX010000441.1, read as the reverse complement.
CCATGGCAGAGGAGCCCCAGCAGGAGCAGGGCTACCGGATCTTCCAGGACGTGTGCGCCGCGCGGCCGCTCTTCCGAGAGAACCAGCAGATCGCAGTCTGAGCCCTGCTCCCCTCACAGCCTGCTGGTCTGGGCYWARCCACACCCAGATTAGTCCCACCAGTGCCTAAAATCCTAAAATCCMCCCMCCTTTTTTTTTTTTTTTTTTTTTTTTGAGAGTTTGGTTTTGTTCTTTGCTGTTTCCAGAGCCTGTATAAATCCGGTGGTGGAAATTGCCATGAGCGAATAGATTGGATGTCCAGTGTTTGTTCCTGTAAACAATTGATGATAAAAGTGACTTTTCTGGTCCCTTTAGCTCGTGGCTGGGGGGACAAGGGAGCRTCCAAGCTGTGCAGGAAGGTCAGGGCTGGCTTTGCTTTGTGTTGCCTTTTGTTCATGGCCAGTCAAGCAGAACCAAAAATCAACAGCTGTGACCACCTGCCCCAACAATGTGAARCTCTGACCTTGCTGACAGCAGCAGCTTGAGAAGGGGTGACTCTTGGAAAAGCCTTAGAATGCTCCAATTTAGGAAATGATACCCAGGAATCAGCTTTCCCCCTTYCAAGAGTCCTGCTGATGGAAGGCAGGGTGTGCCTCCCAAAGAGAACTCCTGAAATTCCTCTCTGTGTTTGCTGTGAGATTTATGTGTTTCTCTTTCATGCCAAAGTGGAGTGAGATTTGGAAACCGATGCAGAGATTCTATATGTAAATATTGAATATGAAAACTTAGGAATCTTCATTTTTTCCTGACCAGAGCCAGAGTTTATATAAATATACAGAATTTTAATTTTTCAAGATTGCAGCCCAGTGTGAATAGCTTGGCTTCACCCTCCCAGACACACGTGTGGGGCTCTCCCAAGCGTGTCCAGGCAGCGCCATCCATGTGTAAATCCTCCTTTTCACAGCCTCTGTGTGTGTGGCCYCAGCTCTGGGGAGCTGCTGGTGCCTCCCAAAGCAGGACTGCACGTGTGTTCATGCCACCAAAGCTGCCTATTTATTGTACGCCTGAGGTTTATTAATTTTTTTTTTGGTAAATTTTTATATCTCCCTGCAATTAAAGTGCTATATTTTGTACTTCTCTTGCAATGTGGTTTTTGGGTGCAATGAGTGGGGYCTCAGAGCTGGTGGGGAGAGTTTGGGATCTCTGATTTGCCCCTAATTTGGTTTTACCTGTGGTGGGGGGGGTCTGTGTTAAGCCTCTGTCACCTCCTTCCTCTTCCAGAACTTCCTGGATTCATCTCCAGGCAGGAAAGAAATGAGTCAAAATGCTGTAATTGCAATGGAGGGAGGGAAATGGGATCACTTGGAGAGCCTTCATTCCAGGGAGGAGGAAGACATGTCCCTGCTCCCCTGCCACAGCACTGAGCTGGGTGTGACACTTCAGGGTCACGGGGTGGGGGCAGTTTTTTACGGTTGTGTCCGAAAACTTCCTTTTTTCCTTTTCYCGTGGGAAATGGGAGCTTTTCCCCACGGTCCTCTTGTGGTGTAATCCCAGCTGACAGGCAGGTGCCTCCCTCATTCCCTGTTACCCCTTCAGGGGGAGGGGAATTGGAAAGAAAAACCCTTTGATTTGAGAACAGTTTCATATTTGGAACAAGCTCTTTGGGAAGGAATTCCTCCCTGTGAGGGAGGTGAGGCCCTGGCACAGGYTGCCCCATCCCTGGAAATACTCCAGGCATGGTGCTTGGAGCAATCTGGGATGGTGGAAGGTGTCCCTGCCCATGGCAGGGGGTGGARTGRGRTGAGTTTTARGGTCCCTTRCAACACAAACCACTCRGGGATTTCAATTATAAAAATAGAAAGTGTAGTAATTGAAATGAAAAGGAAAGAGGAATAAAAGTGAAGGGAAGAATGTGATGCACAATACAATTGCTCATCCCTACTCAGAAGAAAATGAACTCTATCCCAGCAGAAACCAGGACACTTTTCCATCCAGATTTCTCAGGGGTCTGGTCTAGTGGGGATGGGAGAACCACCTTGAATTTTGTGATCAAACATGAGGATGAAGGGAATTCCTCCATCCTTGCCCCAGCCCTGTTGGTGGGATGCTGGTGGCCCTGCCTGTGCCCTTGTGCTCATCCTCTGCAGGCATTTCAGCACTTTGATTTGACGCTTGTGAGAAGAGCTGGCTGCACACTAAGATATTTTTTTTTTAGGATGCACCAGGACCCTAAAGGCAAAGGCTCCTGTAAGCTTCAATGGGATTCTGTGTCACTGAGGTGAGGATGGCACCTGTGGGTGCACTGTGMGCACTGCTCAGCCTTCCTCTGCTCTTCCTGAAGATCCCACGGGCTTTAATCCTGCTTTAATCCTGCCCCAGCCCTCGCTGCTCCCTCGGAGGGTGAGGGAGCCTCACCTCCTGCAGGTCCTGGCAGGGTGAGGTGGGAGTGACGCCCGCTGCGGGCTGTGCTGGAACAACACGTGAAACACACGATGGGGCTGGAGCCTGGCACACCAGAAACCCCACTCGTGGTTTCCCCAGATGTGCAGGGCCCAGTCCTTCCTCAGAAACCATCACCTTGTGCTCGCCTGGAGCCACCTGCTCCTCACCCAGGGCTCTTTCGATTTCCACCCCAGACCGCGGAAGAGCCGTGGGGAGCTGAGGTGCCTGTCATTGCACGGGTTATTTTTAGTGCTGCCAGCGTGCCCCGGAGCCCAGAGCTTGGTTTGGGACCTTAAACAGCACCGTGGTTTCCTTCCCAAAGAGATTCCAAGAGGAAACAGCTGGTGGGTGAGGAGGGACTGGGGAGGAGCCTGTGGGATGCAAGAAAGGTAAYGGGGTGGGAATGTGATTGTGGGCAGGGGTCCTGTTTAGCTCAGGTAGGGCTGGCAGAAGTGTTGGGCTTAGGTTTAAYGCCTGGATTTGCTTTGGGTTTAGGCCTAATCTGGTTTTCCCCATCCTGCAATCCATTGTGAGGAAACCTTTGAGGCTGATGTTCCAGAACGGATTTCAAGGTAAGTGCATTAATTTCACACAGAATGTTCGTGGCTTTTGTGAAATTCCACAAGGAATTCCTGCACATCTCTCACTTTTCCTGCAAGCCAGGCAGGAATGGCCCTGCCACCCCCTCCTGGGAAGCTGGTGGGGTCTGGAAGTCTGGCAATGCCCCAATCCAGAGGCAGTGCCTGCATCCTGAGCACCCATCCCTGCGCCTTGCCCAGCCCTGGGCAGCTCCAGGGAGCTGCTGSTGCAGCTGTGCCCTGTCTTTGGTGGTTTTGGGTGACTGGTGACTCAAACACTTTCGTTGGTTTCTGTTCATTTGGGTTCCTCTCTGTCACCTCCCTGAAGTGAAACCTCAGTGCCAGCGTGGGCTCCTCTCTGTCAGCGTGCGCGTGGCAAGTCCCAAAAGTGGCCCAGGTTTTTCGGCTGAGGACCCTGTCCCCAAACCCTGGGGGTGATTTATCCCCTCCACTGAATGGTGAATCCTCCTCCTGGTGTAGCAGGACACTGGAGCATAAATGAGAAGCTCAGGCCACCCTCCACAAAATTCTTGCTGCTTTTTTTTCGCTTTTTTCCCCACTTGGAGTCAGAGCAGCAGCACCATGGAACTCCTGCTTGCTGTCAGGATATCTCCTTGCTTCCCAGGGAGGCCTTGGGAATGGGAGGGGAATTTCTGGGAGCTGCCCAGGCTGAACTCCTGCCTTCAGGAGCAGAAGGTTCCACATGGGAAGGAGACTGGAGCTTGGTTTCCACGAAGGAAACCTTAACTTGCAGGGCGTACAGGGTTACATCCCCTCAAGAATATTTTGGGAGGAACCATGTGCTTACCAAATYCTCCTGACATCTGGCAGAGAAGGGTGGACCAGGGCAGGAAATTTGGGGGAATTTCCTAAGATTTTCCAACCTAAAGACATCCACTCCATGGTGGGCACAGGAACATTTTGATTTCTGGGTGCTGCAAAGGATCAACACTGCAGCCCTTTGATGTTTTGTTCAGTGACTCAGGGATGCCATTTGGGCTCAAAGGCAACCTTTCTCCTGAGATTTGTGGCTGGAAGGCAGTTGGGTCCCTGGGAAGCATTTTCCATGGGAGAAAATGAGCTGGGTTATATCCTGGGCTGTATTAAATCCTGTTCATCACGTGTTTCTGGAGTTCCCCAGGACATGCCCCTCACCAAACCCCAAAAACACCACTGTAGGTGGCTTCAGGAGAAGAATTCAATGTCCATGAAGATAATAAATGTCTGGTGTGAGGAGTTACCTAGTGCCAAATCTGYGTGAAGAGCAAGTTTGGTGGGCTGGGGAGGAGGAAGGCGAGGTTTGCCCCAGCTCAATCCTGAGATTTACCCCAGCTCAACCCGGGGAAAAAGAGGAAAAGCTCTGCAGGCRTCTCCATCCAGCGCCCTGCGACCACAGGCCAGTGGCAGGTCCCAGCTCACAGTTGAACTGCTGGGGAATCCAAGAGCCACCAGCTCCAGCTGCTTCCTCCAAGCCGCCCCCGCTGGGCTCCGGCCCCCCCAGGYGCCTCTCCAGGCGTTAGAAAACAAACAGTCACTTTTTATTTCTAGACACCAGGCTCTCCAACTGGTTTGATTGCTCAATGCCCCCCGTTTCAGCACAGCGGCCTGGCCAGAGCTGAGCTTCTCCGGKCTCTTCCTGTGTTGTAATGTGGGAGCAGCCCCCTCCACACGGGCTCTGTCTCCTTGGGGAGGCAGGAAAGCTGCATGGAGGCTCCTCCCTCCTTTTCCAAAGGGATTTATGCCCCCTTGGGTGGTTTTGTGGCCAAGGATGATGATTTGGGATGGAAACCTGGCAGGAAAACCCGTGCAGAGCTGACTTTGGTGGATCTCAAGGGCCTTGACCCATTTTGTGATTTGTTTGTTTTGACGTGGTTTCACTTTGACACTTCTCAGTTGTCTTTTGGTTTGGGTGGATGGTGGCACTTGGTTCAAGGGCCAAACCATGAGGTCAGACCCGTGGAGGCAGCACMAGGACCGGCCAAAGGCGCCTCCCCAGCTCTGAGCACCTCAGCTCCACCAAAAGAGGGAAGAGGAGGTGGTGGGAAGAGCTGAGCCTGAGGAGCTGCAGGATTTCCTCAAGCTGGACTTGGCCGCAGGGAGGTCTCGTGCAGAGGAAAGGAGATCCCAAACCCCAGAAGATGTGACAGCCACTTCATTTTCAGAACCAGCTTTTGACAGACGCCCTCTCCCTCGACAAGTCTTTGCCTGAACACCCAGACACCAGGTCCTGAAAACAACCTCCACCCCAGCAAAGACAGCGCAGGGGCGAGGGGAAACGTGGCAATATTTGTGCAGAAATCTGGGTTTGTTGTGAGACCAAGCCTGAAACCTGGCTGAAATCCCCTCCCTTCCCCCTCAGCCTGCTGTGTCCTGCTCTGACATGTTTTTATTGCAGGTGATTTGTTTGCAATAACCAAACACCCGGGTGCACCCAGGAGCCATAAAAGCCAGTCTGAGCTCTGTCTGTGGCTCTGGCTGACCCMGAGCCACCAGGTAACCTGGGCCTCYGCTGCCCTTCCCTAGAAGGACTCGCTCTCAGCCCTAAAATGGAAATGGGAAGAAGCAMAAGGGCATTTCAGGCCATTGCACCAGGAGGCCTTTGCAATGTGATGGTTAAAAAAAAAAAAATACTCCAAGCTGGAGAAATATTCTTTTTCCTTCTTTTTCAACCCAATGTGTGAATGTATTTGGGTGTTCAGAAGAGATGTTCCAGCTCTTGCTGAGAGAATAATTCACATGGGTTATGTAAAACCTTTTTACTCTGTTGCTGGGTGTTTTTCAGAGAAATGCAAATCATAGAAACATGGAAGGATTTGGGTTGGAAGGGACMTTAAAGCTCATCTCATTCCTACCTYTCCCTAGAGRYTGGRRTACCTTCCACTGGACCAGGCTGCTAAAAACCCCAAAAGAATGACAAGATTTTTAATCTTTGGAGCAATTGGTTTCAATAATATCAATTTCCAGCATCCTGTGGCTCCTGCTTTTTCTTCTGTTGGGCTTCAGAGGGAGGACTGAGGCATGTGGAAGCAGCAGTGGTTTGAAACAAGTGAATCCCTGCCTGTGTCTTTCTGTTCTGTATTTGAGAAGCAACCACTTCTCCCTGAGATAAATCTGGCTCATGGACAGGGTTGGTCTTCCCAGGGATCACGGCTAGAAAACAGCAAGAGAGATTATTTTGGGGAATGTTTTCACACCTCTGCCCCATAAATACGGTCTGGTTTGGTTTTGGAGAAGGTCTGGACACCTCCTTTGTAAAAATACCAAATATTTCAGGTTTGCTGATTTGCTTTGCTGCTTCAACCCAAGTTTTCTCTGTTTGTTCCTAAATACTCATGAGCAATGTGTCCTCCAGTCCTYCCTCAGGCAGAGGGTGTGGTCTGAAGGAGACTTGATCCAAGGAGAGATGGGATCTGTCAGCTCTGTCTTCAGGTGGAGGAGGGAAGGGACCACTTGCTTGCGTTTATGGCAAGGAAGGACAAATCAGCAGGAAACGTTCATTTCTGGTGTCAGCAGCGAGGGCAAGGAGAGCCTGGAGGAAGGAGGCTCGTGGTTGGGAAGGTGGGGAGGGTGGTCTGTGGTGCTCACCACTGAGCAGGAGATGGAAAAGGTGGGGGAAAGTGAGAGATGGTGATGGTTGAAGAGAGGTTCATTGCTGRTGCAGGAGAAGGGTGAACACCTGCCCTGCCAAATGTCCTACACAACAAACAAACCCCAAAACCRGCGGCTGAGGGAAGCCTGGGCCAGGGGTTGTGGCTGCAGCATGGAGCCCCCAGCACAGCCCTKCTCCAGGGACACCTTTAATGCCCTGAACCCCCTCATGGCTGTGGGGGCCAACCCCCAAAGCCAAGAGCTGGGTTAGGCGGGGATGGGATCAGAAAGGAGAGAGGGGCTCTACCCCGTTGGGCAGGACACAGCCCCATCTCTCCTGGAAGAGGGGGAACACTCCTGGGTTCCTCCTGAGGAGCATCTCTGGTGCACGGTGTCTGCTCCATTCCTCCTTCCTGCCRGTGACAGTGCTGAGTCTCCTTTTGTGGGGCTGAGAATCAGGCAGGAGGCTGACACCAGGCTGAACTGGGGGAGAAACAAACCCCCCTGTGCCCACCCTGCCCTCGGGGTGGATGTGGGAAACTCTCGGTCTCTGCGAGACTCTGGAAATTCTGGGGTAATTTTAACCTTTGCCGTGGGTTGTGAGAAACCCTGGGGTTTTACAGCTTGSCTGGGCTGGGCACTCAAAGTCATGGGGTGCAACTCCCCCAGGAGAAACACCAAGTCCCAGCTGGAGCAGGGCAGGGTCAGTGTGAGCCCTCAGGATTGTGATCCCCTGGAATGGCCTTTCCCATCTGCTCAGGCTGAGAAGGGGAAATTAAAATAATCTCAGGCTCAGGGGAAATTAATTTTCAAGGAGGGCAGTGCTTTGGGGTGATTAGAAAAAGCACAATTTCTTAGTTTTCCCCCATCAGGTTTTCTGGATGAAGCTTGTTGCTGTAAGCACGAGTCAAGGAGCCAGGAGATGTCATTGCAGGRGGGTTTGGAGCAGCAGGGAGGATTTTGTGTAGCAGGCAGGTGTTTGGCCAGGCTGATTGGACAGCACCCATCCCATCTGGGTGGCCTGTAGGCCATCTAATTTGGACTAGCTGACTTTTAATAATCCCTTCCATCTGAAATGATTTTACCTGGCCTGGAACTCTTCCTGCTGTGAATTTGAAACTGTAGGAGGTCTCAATGTGAAAGCAAAACCTGGCCTTGATTTTGCCTTGTTGAGAAATTATCCCTTATTTCTGGTAAAGCGACATAATCTTTTGGAGCTGCTGCAGGAAAAGGGGTCACTGGGTAATTTCTGGTCCTCTCTCCTCATTCTGGTTCTTCACAGAATCCCAGAATCCCAGAAGTTTTGGGTTGGAAAGCATTTTCAAACTCATCCAGTCCCACCTCCTGAGGGGGCAGACACCTCCCACTATCCCAGGCTGCTCAAAGCCCTGTCCAACCTGTCCTTGGACACTGCCAGGGATGGAGCAGCCACGTCTGGAAGAGTTTAAACACTTAAGCACAACAGTGGAAAACTGGGGATTTCACTGTAATTTTTATGAAACTGGTGGAGTTTGTGGCAGTAGTGAGAAATGCAAGGAAGGCAACAAATGATGCCTGGAGCCTCTGGAGCATTTTTGCACAGCAGCAGCAACCCCAGGTRCAGGAAAATCTCTGCCTGTCCACGRAGGTTCATTTTCCAAAGGCTGAATACCCCGGGGCCGGTTCTCACCCTGCCCCAGGGTGAATTCCTTCATCTCCAAWCAACCAGGGGCTGCTCAGGAGGAGCTCATTCATCCCAACCCAGTCCTTGAGACATCCTGCTCCTTATCAGCCCCGCAGGGCTATCGGGAGAGGTGAGGCTGGAAAGGAGCCCGGTGGATTTAATAATTCACCCCTGATCTGTGCAGCCGTCGCTGATGGACGCTGAGGTGCTGCCAGAGACGGGGGCTGATCTCAGGGCAGGGCCGGGCCTTACGAGAGGAGGATGGGAATGAATGGTAACRTTTGTCTTCCCTTTTTATTGGCGTGCTGTAAAGGCTCACCTCCAGCCTGAGCTGTCAGTTGGGCACGATTCCGGTGTTCCAGGAATCCAGGCCTTGTGGACCTGTGACCCCAATCYGAGCTGACTTCAGCACACCTCTGTTTTCTCTTGAGATAAGAAGCAGTGGTGAGTTTGCTGGTATGTCTCCTGTTCCTTACCTTTCTGTGGTTTTACCTGTTTTATTGGGGGTTATTTTGGGTCACAAGTTGGGGCTGGCAGAGTCAGAGCTGCTGTCCTGTMCATTCCATCAGCTTTTCTCAGGCTGGATTTGGGACAGAGCCAGTTCTCCCTAAAACCAGCAGCTTTTCCATCACGTGCTTCAGCTTTGGAATCTGCAGGTGTGATCATCTCATCTGGTTCTGAGGCAGCTCCACTGCCTACMAAAGGCAAGTGCTGAAGCTTTGAAAATTCACAGAGCTGCAAAMAAAGTTCCCCAACTCCTTTCCCCCAACACCAAGAGCTGCTCTCGGTTTTGTACAGGCAAAACCTGGAGTTTCASTGAAATGAGCTGAAAAAAGCCCTCCCCAACCTGTAACCCCTCTCCTTTTCCAGCTGTTTATTGTGTGCTTGTGTTACAGCCTCCTCCCGAATCTGGACTTTAAGAGGAATTCTGGCTTGAGACCGAACTTTCAAAAGCAACTAGAAAAAAAAATTAGACCAATGAGCTGCAGTTCACAAAACCCATGTGCAGAGAAAAACAACATTCACTAAATAAATATTTGCTTTATTSTACTGAAGCTTCCTGAATAGTTAAGGAGGACTTTTCCTGCTGGGATGAACCAGGGTGAGATCCATTCCCCCTGGCAAAACAAGCCTTGAGCTTGGACTTTGGCTTCTGACGAGAATTAATTAATCTGCAGCAGCACCCTGCTCTTAACGAGATCTCAGCCCCTGGGTTTCCCACYGTGGGACGCTGAGCACGGGGGTGCCCCTGCTTTAAAAATCAGAATTTCCTTGCAGAAATTCTGGCCGAAAAAGCGATGAGAGCCGGGGTGGGTGCAGGAGTGGCCTCGGGGCTCATTTACATCTCGGCGGGTGAGAAGTGGGGCGTGAGCTGCTTTCCTGTCAGTGCCCTGAAACCCCCTGTTGGTTTTGTGCCTCTCAGGGCTGGAGCAAGATCTTGAGGGGGGAAAAGCCCTGAGAGCTGCCAAACCTCTTTTATCTTTCTCTTTTCCTTGTGGACAAAGGAATTAGCCGGGAAAAGGATTCGCTGATGTCTTGTAATGGGGTTGAGCCTCTCCTTTGTCACCTCTATTYGTGGTGGCCTTGCCTCGTTAAACGTCTGGACTTGATGATCTTAGAGATCATTTCTGACCTGAATGATTTTATTGTTGTATTTGCTCCTCCCAGGAGGTTTGCTCCATTCTTGGAAGCGTTGGATGGGGCTTGGAGCAAAMAAAATTCTCTAAGAGAAATTCCCCAAGGTRTTTTGTCCAAGTGTTCATCTTTGGACCTGAAGGAAATAGAARGAGCTGGTGTTCCAGCCATGCTGGGAGATGGATTCCCTTGGTCTGACCCTGGAATTGCTGCAGGATCCCATGTCCCTGAGGCCACAGCTTGCTGGCCATGGGTGCAGGAGCTGAGCTTGGGGACAGTCACATGGAAAGGGGCACGTTTAATAGAGCCCGTAATGAAACAGCTTTTTTTGGCATCCCAAACTTTCCTTAACCAATAACTGTGTCAGACAAGCTGCAGGAGGGTTTATTCTGCCATGTTGAGTATGCCAAGGAGTGAGAGAAATCTGTTTTTCCTGCTTTATTCCCTTTCTCCTGCTGTTCCTGATGGACCCCTTGTCCCTTTTCCCCCAGTTTCTTGTGCAGGAGGTTGCAGGGTGGAATGGGACATTAATCCTTGTATTCCTTCCACATCTTTGTATCTAGATCTAGGTGGAAGACAGAACTGAACATCCCTTTAGGGTGTTTTATAGGAACAAACAACAAAAAGAGAAAGCAAACCAGGCCGGAGATGAATCCAGGCCTTGTTGGGGGTGGGAGGATGGGGTGTTTGCAACAGAGCTGGAAATCTCACCAGGCCTCGCCGCGCCTCATGAGATTTCTGATACTTCCCACTTCTGCCTGGGCCAGAAATACCGCAAGAACAACGCTGCATCATCATTCTCAGCTCTGGCTCTGCTCTTCCCACACTCCCAAAGGCAGGGATCAGCCTCCCAAAACCTCCTGCGGGCCCGGGATCCGCCGGCAGCGGCAGCGGCTGCGGCAGGCCCGGCGCTGACTGCGGCCGCCTTTYCCTTCCAGCCCCGTGTGCTGAGCAGGGAGATATTTTTGGTCGAGAAATCAAAATGACTCATTTTGTGGATCCCGAGGACTATTTTAGGCCCGGGGCGTGCGCTCCTCCCTTGCTTGATGCTTGCCCCGGGCATCTTCAGTGGCGCCGGGGCAGGTGGGTGCAGGAAGGACGCTGCGCCTCCGTCCTGCAGGTCCAGCTGGATCACGGGTGGGCTGCCAGGGATGTTGTGCAATCCCACTGTTCACGTTTGCAGCTCGCTCCTTYACCCTTTCCGCCCTCCCGGGCCAGCGTTTGTTAAGCAGAGGAAGCTTCTAAAGGAGCCCCGACAAACAGACAGGAAACCGAGTCTTTCGCTGCGCGGCGGACACATTGTCTGCCCGGGGCTAAATTTGAACATAAAAAGACCTTATTTATTTGTTTTATTTATAAATCCCGAGCCTGTGTGCTTTGAAAGACAAGCCCCGGTTGGGGAGGGTGCAGGAGAGGGTGAGGGGAAGGGCGCAGTGCGGACCAAAGTCCAGCTCTGGTGTGTGGGGTGGGATCAGGGCAGGCTTGGATGCTCCATGCCATGGGCTGGAATGATGTCCAGGTGGGAATGGCCAGCTGAGATGGTGGGGATTGAACGGGACAGCTCTGGGTGACCAGTTTTGGGGTGGAGCTCCTCCACTCAGGAGCTTGTGGGCCTCCCCTGTGTGGGTGATGGTGAAGGTGGTGCTGGGATCCAACCTACATTGCCTGGCTGAGGCTGAAATCCTGGCTGGCTCAATGTCCCCACAGAGGATGGGTGATGAGGGGTTGATATCCAGGATTGCATTCCTGGAAGTGTTTAAAGCCAGGTTGGAAGGGGTTTGGAACCATCTTGGAGAGTAGAAGCTGTCCCTGCCCACAGCAGGGGTTGGAATGAGGTGATCTTTAAGATCCCTTCCAACCCAAACCATTCCAAGATTCCTTGATCAGCAAGGGCAGGTGACCACTCCATGTCCACACCTGCAGCCACCACCACTGGCCTTTGGCCACCACCTCTCAYGTCCCCAGCAGCATCAGAGCTGCCTCCCACCCAACCCGTGGGCTCCTGGTGCCACCAGTCCCCAGGGAGACCCTGGTGGGACCACCAGAGAAACCAGAGGCTCCTTTGGAGATGTTTTTTTTTGTTGTTTTCCGTGCACCAGCGGGTATTTCCAGGCAAAGGTGGTGTGTGAGAGGCAGGCAGAGCTCGGTCACCGCAGCAGACTTTAAAAAGTGAAAACACGAAGTCGAAAGCTGCCAAACCTGCAGCAACTTCTCGAATCCCACCTGAAATTTAGCAAAAGGCGCAAGGAAAGTAAAAGTTCCAGTGCTGCTTTTTTGGGGGGTTTGGCGTTTTTTTTTTTCATGTTGATGTTGTTCTTGGAGAAACATCACCCTTTGTTCTGAGAAAGGGGAAGCGCTGGGGGCAGTGGGTTCTGGGCAGTTGTGAATCTGCCCCTCAGGAGAGCAAAATTGGGGTGAACCCCAGTACCCAGAGCTGCATCAGGGCTTGGGCAGTGCAACAGCGATGCTGAGGTTCCTGTGGCAGAGCCAGGAGCCTGCAGGAGGAGATCCAGGGGTGACACAAAAGAGGAGAAACCTCTCATCCTCCCTCTCTGCCCCGTTAGGAGCAGGGATGGGTTTGGGCACGGAGCTGCCCCGTCTCTCCCCTCCGGCTGGTGAGGTCGGGCTCAGCTGCACCAAAACCCAACTGGTCACAGCCACCCTTTTTCTTCATGTCACCCTCCCTGACCCCAGGATGGAGGAGCCACTTCCACATTTGCTGCTGGCCACGGCCAAAAAAGCCCTTGGAGCCGTTTCTGCGCCTCCTGCCCGGCCTGTCTCGCTTGCAGATGCTCAAACCACACCTTCCTTCAGCCAGCCTGGCCCATCACAGATGGACACAGCTGAAAACGCCCCAAAATAACGCCTGGCCACAGGAGCCCTGCGAGGGTCTCCCAGCCAGAGCAGCTGGGGCTCGGAGGACAGGCTAAAAATAGGGGTGTGGTGCCAGTTTCTGAAGATCCCAGAGCGTGAGGTGAAACTCATGAGGGTCTGGGTTAACTGAAAAGTTGAGGGTATCTTTGGGGTTATTTCTTTGGGGTTATTTCTGCTTTAGGGGGGAGCTCAGCAGGAGAAATGGGGGAGCCTTCTTGGGCATGGGTTCAGTGGGGTGTCCCCATCACCTCGGGGCTTCACCTGTGTTTGCTTTGTGGGGTCACCACCCTTGCAGGGAGCTGCATTCTGGGGCCCAAAGGTGCTAAAGCTGTGCTGTAYCCACAGATTTTAATTTTTTGGGGGAGAAATCTGCAGGTTTGCCTGACACAGAGGGCCCAGCCCAGCATCCCAGTGTGGCTGCACACTCTGAGTGAGCCCCACCCTGCCCAAAGCCTCCATCCTTACACAAGGACAGCAGGTGGGGCATGAAAATCCCTCTCTGACACTTCCATCCATGATCCACGAGCTGAGGACACACCTGGAATTGTGTGTGGTCCCATTTGGGACCCCTCTGCTCCCCACCAAGCCCAGGGGAGCCCAAACCATCCCCGTCCTCCCACCTTGCACAACCCTCCGGGCCCTTCTCCTTCTCCTTCCTCACCCCGGGTGAAATCAGAGCTGTTATTTCAAAGAGAAGCTTGTGATTTATCGCTGTAATCTCAACCACAAGCTGAGCTGGCAGGAGTTAGGGGAGCCACGAGGAATAGCAGAGGGCTTGGCCATTCATTTCAGCATCCTCTGTGCTCTTGAGGTTTTTATTTCTTCGCTGCAGCAGCGGGGGGAACGCGAGTTTCTCGTAGAAAGAGGAGAAAATGAAAAGNATCAGCAAGGGCAGGTGACCACTCCATGTCCACACCTGCAGCCACCACCACTGGCCTTTGGCCACCACCTCTCATGTCCCCAGCAGCATCAGAGCTGCCTCCCACCCAACCCGTGGGCTCCTGGTGCCACCAGTCCCCAGGGAGACCCTGGTGGGACCACCAGAGAAACCAGAGGCTCCTTTGGAGATGTTTTTTTTTGTTGTTTTCCGTGCACCAGCGGGTATTTCCAGGCAAAGGTGGTGTGTGAGAGGCAGGCAGAGCTCRGTCACCGCAGCAGACTTTAAAAAGTGAAAACACGAAGTCGAAAGCTGCCAAACCTGCAGCAACTTCTCGAATCCCACCTGAAATTTAGCAAAAGGCGCAAGGAAAGTAAAAGTTCCAGTGCTGCTTTTTTGGGGGGTTTGGCGTTTTTTTTTTTCATGTTGATGTTGTTCTTGGAGAAACATCACCCTTTGTTCTGAGAAAGGGGAAGCGCTGGGGGCAGTGGGTTCTGGGCAGTTGTGAATCTGCCCCTCAGGAGAGCAAAATTGGGGTGAACCCCAGTACCCAGAGCTGCATCAGGGCTTGGGCAGTGCAACAGCGATGCTGAGGTTCCTGTGGCAGAGCCAGGAGCCTGCAGGAGGAGATCCAGGGGTGACACAAAAGAGGAGAAACCTCTCATCCTCCCTCTCTGCCCCGTTAGGAGCAGGGATGGGTTTGGGCACGGAGCTGCTCCATCTCTCCCCTCCTGCTGGTGAGGTCGGGCTCAGCTGCACCAAAACCCAACTGGTCACAGCCACCCTTTTTCTTCATGTCACCCTCCCTGACCCCAGGATGGAGGAGCCACTTCCACATTTGCTGCTGGCCACGGCCAAAAAAGCCCTTGGAGCCGTTTCTGCGCCTCCTGCCCGGCCTGTCTCGCTTGCAGATGCTCAAACCACACCTTCCTTCAGCCAGCCTGGCCCATCACAGATGGACACAGCTGAAAACGCCCCAAAATAACGCCTGGCCACAGGAGCCCTGCGAGGGTCTCCCAGCCAGAGCAGCTGGGGCTCGGAGGACAGGCTAAAAATAGGGGTGTGGTGCCAGTTTCTGAAGATCCCAGAGCGTGAGGTGAAACTCATGAGGGTCTGGGTTAACTGAAAAGTTGAGGGTATCTTTGGGGTTATTTCTTTGGGGTTATTTCTGCTTTAGGGGGGAGCTCAGCAGGAGAAATGGGGGAGCCTTCTTGGGCATGGGTTCAGTGGGGTGTCCCCATCACCTCGGGGCTTCACCTGTGTTTGCTTTGTGGGGTCACCACCCTTGCAGGGAGCTGCATTCTGGGGCCCAAAGGTGCTAAAGCTGTGCTGTATCCACAGATTTTAATTTTTTGGGGGAGAAATCTGCAGGTTTGCCTGACACAGAGGGCCCAGCCCAGCATCCCAGTGTGGCTGCACACTCTGAGTGAGCCCCACCCTGCCCAAAGCCTCCATCCTTACACAAGGACAGCAGGTGGGGCATGAAAATCCCTCTCTGACACTTCCATCCATGATCCACGAGCTGAGGACACACCTGGAATTGTGTGTGGTCCCATTTGGGACCCCTCTGCTCCCCACCAAGCCCAGGGGAGCCCAAACCATCCCCGTCCCTCCACCTTGCACAACCCTCCGGGCCCTTCTCCTTCTCCTTCCTCACCCCGGGTGAAATCAGAGCTGTTATTTCAAAGAGAAGCTTGTGATTTATCGCTGTAATCTCAACCACAAGCTGAGCTGGCAGGAGTTAGGGGAGCCACGAGGAATAGCAGAGGGCTTGGCCATTCATTTCAGCATCCTCTGTGCTCTTGAGGTTTTTATTTCTTCGCTGCAGCAGCGGGGAAAACGCGAGTTTCTCGTAGAAAGAGGAGAAAATGAAAAGGAAAAAAAAATTAAATAAATAATTGCCCCAGGATTTGTGCTGAAGGAGCTCAAAATGGGGCTGTTTCTTTGTGTTCTAAAAAATCAGATTTTTTTTGAGCTTTAAAACCTGAGATCATTGCAGCAAGCAGAGGAACCAGCCCTGCCTGGCCAAGGGGGACACCCTGGGATGGTGCTGCTGGTCCCAGGGCAGAGCTGAGGGGGAGTTGCTCCTTATTCCTCCCGTTTTYCCCTTCTCCACAAGTCACTTTTACAGCTCCCAGCAGCCAGCCTGGCAAGCACAGCTTTGCAGGGACGTTAATGACTCTTTAAATCAAAGGTTGGTGGTGGCCAAAGCACAAACCTGGTGTCTCCTTCCAGAGAGGGACTGCACAGAGAGCTCCCAAACACGGCCTGCCTCTGAAGGAACAGCATTTTCATCTTTGGTATTTCACTTTTGCCTCATTTATATCTGGTTTTACACTTTATTTAAGGCTTTCAATCCTATTTCCCTCACTTTTGAATGGACCTGGAAGCTGATTTTTTTTTTTTTTGCTAAATATCAGAGAGATGCACATCATCTYATGAAAATTTCAAACCCTGGAGAGTCACTAAACCTGCCAAATTTCCCAATTTTCTCAACACTTGAGCTCTTTGCATCCAATATTCCAAGCTCCYGGTGTGCTCAGGAGAAATCCATCAATTTTTTATGCCTTTTCCTTGTTTTACAGAAGAAAAAGCTGTTTTTTCCAGGCTAGCTGCAGACTGTGGGGGAGTCAGACAGATTTTAACTCACTCTGAGGAAATGACAAAGCATTAACTCCCCTGCAAGGGAGAAGGAGTTTTCACTCAAGCCAATCTTTGCAAAAAGTTGTTTTCCAAACCTAAAAGAAGAACAAGAGAAAAAAGAAAAATAAATAAAAATAAAAATAAGAAAAAAGTAAAAATAAGAGAAAAAGAAAAAGAAAAAGAAAAAGAAAAAAATAAAAAAGAAAAAAAGAAAAAAAGAAAAAAAAGAAAAATAAAAAAGCTTGCTCTTTCTTGGCCTTTCTTGGTTTGCTATCCCACTTTGACATTTATTAACAATTATTTATTTCCTTCCCTGTTGGCTGTTTATGGTGCAATTTTTCAACCAAATAGGCATTACTCAACAATAACCCCTGCAGAAAGGCAATCAGGAAACGTGCAGTGGGTGGTTACAGAGATTGTGGGGCTTTTCCCAGCCCCAAAATCTCAWTTTTTGCACCCAAACAAGAGCTGGAGATGCCTCTGAGGACATCAGAACCCTTCCAGGCTCTGGGATTGGGGCACCACAGCCTCATCCCATCCTCACCCCGGGTTTTRCCCCTGCTGTTTGCAGCTTTTGCAGGGAACCAAGAGCTGCAGAGCCCAGATTTAGGAAGGCCCCACTTTCGCTGTCTCCTGGGTAATAATCTTCCTTCTTCCCTTTGGGTTTGGGTGATGAGGAAGGGCTGCACAAAAGCAGGATTCTTGTTCCTTAATGAAAATGCTGGGTGCCCAGCGACTCCCCCGGAGTTCCCATGAAGCTGCGAGGTCGTGCAAAACTGAAAAGAAAATTAAAAAAAATATTTCAAAAACCGGCTCAGCCTTTGGGTTTTTTTTTTTTCCTGCAGCATCTCAGGAGCGTTTCCCCATGCCAGCCCTTTGTGGGGACAGCTCAGGGCCGGTTGCCCACCCTCCCTGAGCCATGGCTTTCCCATGAAAACGCTCTTTGCGTGCAAGAAGCCACAGTGAGGGGAAAAAAATAAAACCAAACCAGATTTGAGWTGAAATGATGGAGCTTGTAAGGAAAAWAAAGAGACTTTTTCTGGCTGTGCCTTGCACTGATCACCCCTTGATCTTCCTGGGGGTGCTGAGGGGAGTCAGGGCGTGATGCTGGTGGGGTTTGGGCCCCTCCCTGGTGCCACCCGGCTGGGGATGGGTGACAAAAGCTGGGCACTGCTGGCAGGAACCACGCTAGAGAGGGGTGAGAGCACAGAGGCTGCTGCTCGAAGGTGGGGACAGCCCAGTGCTGGTTCTGCTCGGCTGGAGCTGCCACCCAAAATAATCCGACCTCAGCCCAAGGCTTTGTGCTGCTGAGGGAAACTTCATTTTCATTTTCCGACCGCTTTCCCGGCCGGGAAACAGGCGAGGGCTGCTCGGGGTGGGGAGGGCAGGGGTGGCTTGGCTCTGAAATGCCACCTGGCTGGGCTCTGGGGTGGCTTTGGGCCAGGGAGGGTGAGGTGGGGAGGGGATACAGGCACAGCAGCGCTGGGAGTGGGGTCAGGAATCACAGATTGGTTTGGGATGGARGGGATCTTAAATCTCRTCCTGTTCCAYMCCTGYCATGGGCAGGGACACCTTCCRCTGTCCCAGGSTGCTCCAAACCCTGTCCAGCCTGGCCTTGGGCACTGCCAGGGATCCAGGGGCAGCCACAGCTTCTCTGGGMACYTGTGCCAGGSWCTGCCCACCCTCMCAGCCAGGAATTCCTTCCCACTATCCCACCCATCCCTGCCCCCTCAGTGCGAAGCCRTTCCCCCTTTCCTGTCACTGCAGCTCCCAAAGTCTCTCTCSRTCTTTCCTGTGGGCTCCCTTCAGTTAAATAATCCTGAATCTTCCCTTTTCCAGGCTGAGCRATCCCGACTCTCCCGTCTTTTCCTCAGGGCAGAGCTGCTCTGATCACCCCGGTGCCTCTGGACTCGCCGCAGCAGCTCGGGTGGAGCATTGTGCTGCTCCCAACAAACCTAGGGAATCACAGATGGATGGGAAAGGTGTCCCTGCCCATTTCCAACCCAAAGMATTCCATGAATTATCCACCACCCCCCCTCCAGGCTGTGACAATGGTTAAATCATCCCCCCTCTAACCCATAAACCCTCCACAGACACCAACAGCTCCTCCAGACAAGATTAAGCTCTCCAATAACAAATCCAGAGGGTTTTCCCCTCTCTTTATGTGGATTACCAAGGCTTGTGGCCATCCCCTCGTGCATTCCTTGATGTCTGCCATGAATCCCACATCCAAACCCCTCCCTCCGTGTGTATTCAATATTTCCTTGGTGCTTCCAGGGGCTCAAAACGTTCCTCTGCGTGGAWTCCTTTAAATTCCACCCCCAAAGCAACCCCCTGGATCATGGGGAGTGGGAATGTTTGTACTGAGGGTCCTATAGGGAGCCTGGGAATTATTTTGCTGCTAACGAACTTTGCTCACGCCTYAACAAAATGCAAATATCCCAATTCCCGTGTTGCTAAAACACAGAGCTGGGATCACGGGGACTTGTTCGGGGTGTTGATTTCTTGTTTGGCTGCTTGTTCTTGGTGTTTGCTTGGAAAAAAATATGGTTTTCTGTTTGTAATAAATAGAACAGTGTGAAAAACATGACTTCTAAGCAAATCTCGGGAATTAAGAGCTTCAAATCCTCCTGGATTTGCCTCTTCATGGGGGGAAAAGATCTCGCTGGAGATAACAAGCACAGCCTGGGAACAATGGGAATATTCTGTCTGAACAGGAAGAATCCACAGCCACGGAGACCCATTAGAGTCAGTGTTAATTAGGGCTGATTGACTGAGARCAGAGTCTGACACGAGCCTGGCAGAGGGGCTGAGAGCTTGTGTGGAGTCACTGGGAAAACCAGAGGCTGTTGTTAGAAGGGAAAAATATTAACAAAAAATACAAATACACGAGCAGGTGGGATTTTCCACGGTCCTGAGTGATGGAGGGACCTGGAATTGGGAATCAACCCTAATTACTGGAGGTGGTGCCCCTGTTTTGCAGATCCAGCTCCGTTTTGCACCCTCAGAGGGCGATGGGGAATCCTTTCCTGGGAGATCCCATGTCTCTGCCAGGGATGTGCATCCCAGGGATGTGGCTCCAAGTCCCCAAAAGGCGGGGAGGAGGGAATGGAGGAGCCTTTCTGCTCCATCCCATGGCTGCGTCCAGCCCTGCCTSGGAGAGCTCTTCCCTCCAGAGAAAGCTGTAGGGCTGTGGAAAATCACTTCCCCAAATCCTCGCTGCTCTTTCACCGCTGGAAGGTCCTGCAGAAACCACACGAGCACAGCGTGAGTTCCTGAGGGAAAACGTGGAGAAAGCAGAGAAAATCCCAGCGAGGGAGGGCTTTGGCAGCCTGGGAAGCAGCTCCAGAGGGCCTTTGGGATGTGCTTTCTGCAGCTCAGAGGATGGAGAGCCTCAGGGGCTTGGGGCCATTCCACTGGGAACCATCTCCCTGCCCCTTCCTCCAAACCCCAAAACTTCTGATTTCACGACTTTTCCAGTTTCCTTTTTGCTGCCATGAATTCCCACAGCTTTACCGACCCTGCTGTGACACCAGTGACGATGCCAGCCGGGGCCTCTGGTGCTGGAGCAACACCCGGAGCAAATCTCCATCACCATCTCCCACAGCTCAATTAGGGGCTGGCAGATAGGAAAAAAAACCAAACAAAAAAAACAAACCAAAAAACACCTTCCCCCAAAAAAATAATAAAAAAAAAATCCAAAAAAACAACCAAAAAAACCCCACAGAAAACAAACAAACAAAAACCCCTCCACCACCCCTTGCTGCGGTTTTTCGCATGGTTCGGGGCTGGTTTGCCTCTGTCCCCCCTCCCCGCACACCTTGATCCCCTCGCCCACGTGCTSCGGCCATAAACGTAACGGCACGGTCAGAGTCTCACCGTGAATGCTCATCCTGCTCTTACACAGTAACCAGGTTCGCTCTTTTGACTCGCCGACTGCTCCCTCCAGCAGGAATTGTGCCTTCAATCCATCCAGTTAATGCAGGGAGTACTCCCTCGGCATGGAAAATTTCAAATATTCAGTGGGCTGGGCTGGTTTGCAGGGCACGGATTTGGGTGGGATGCTCCGCTGCCAATGTCTGCTCTGCTCTTTGGGTTTTGTTTTTTTTTTCCCTAGAAAAAGAGATTTTTTTGTGCTAAAATCCACTCGGTGCCCCCGGGAGCTGGTGGGAGGCAAAGGGAATGGGGTTCCTCGCTGGCCACCAGTACCGGAAACCTTGGAAAAGACCCCTGAGTGCCAAATGGAGCTCTGGGGGGAATTGCTGCCCCCAAGCCATCCCAAGGAACTGCCTCATCGGCTGCTTAATCACCTGTTAATCACCTGTTAATCACAGCACAGCTCTGACTGTCCTTGCTCTGGGTTTATAAAACTCTCCCTGCCTGCTTCCCTGGGAGCAGGGACATGGGTTTGGAAAGCTCTCAAGAACCTGATGTGATTCCCGGCCTTGTTCTGCGCAGTGTGGGCGCGTTTGAACTCAGTTTATGCCAGGAGTGCTGTCCCTGTGCTCCCAGCTTGGTGTCCCCTGCCATCCCTGAGCGGTGGCTTTGGCTGGGTGGCCGTGCCCGGGTGTGCATCCAAGCAGGGCTGCAGCTCAGTCTCCCGGCTGAGCCCTCGAGAAAACCGGATCCCACAAATAAATCAGGGTTTATTGCACCCAAACAACCGGGAATTTGAACCCAGCCACCGGAGCAGCAGATAAAACCTGAAAGAGTCCCAGCAGCAGGAGGGAGAGCTTCACCTCCAACCATGACCCTGCCCTTCCTGCCCAGCGTGTCCAAGGGATGCTCCCCAAAACCGAAATCCCTTCTCTCTGTTTGAGCACAGCTTTTTTTGGGGTGCTGGAAGCCAGAGCTTCTCCCTGGCCAAGGTAGAGGTGGCAGAGGAACAGAGAAAAAGCTCCGTATTTAGGAAGTTAAAGCGGGAGCGAGTTCCCTTAAAGGGATGGACTGAAGGTGAGGAGACGGTGAAGATGCAAAAACCACGAGGCTGTGGAGCCACAGGGACCTCTGTCCCCAGTGTCCCCAGTGTCCCCAGTGTCCCCAGGCACCAGGAGCTCCCAGCCATGGCTCTGCTGAGCCCAGGTCACCCCCAGCCACATGATCCGCGAGGTCGGAGCAGCGACAGCAACAGGAACAATCTGTGGGAGAGGAACTTAGGGATGAACCCAACTTCTCTAAAGTATAAAAAGAGTCTATGGTGGGGGATGAGAGGGGGGGCCTGACAAGGCTTTGCACGCCCTCCCCTCCCCTCCCGCCGCCGCTGACGGTTGGGAGCCGGCGCTGGCCCGGGGGTTGTGCAACTGCACTTGTGAGCTCTTGGCATCGCCTCCGTCGCCCTCGCAGGGAAGGAAACACGGCCCCAGCCGGGCCTGGAGAGCATTTGCCGGGGCTCTGCCCGCTGGGTGGCTTCACCTGGGCGGTGGTGCCAAAGCTGGGTGAGCAAACCTGMGGAGAGGGGCAGCAAACCCCGCTGAGGAGCAGCGGAATTGTGTCTGTGCTTCCTCTGTGTCAAAGGATGCTCGTGCGCCTCAAAAAATTCAGTTCAAAGTCCAGCAGACTTTCAGCTGGGGGAATGAGAGCTTTTTGGGTCCTGTTCCCATCAATTTTTCCTGTTTCCTTTGATTTATTGGTGTTTCCATGTCCTGGCCCAAACCAGAGGGGGAAGGATGAGTCCCTGGTGCACCTTGGCTTTCAGAGCACCTCCCTCTCTCTCTCTGCAGGCACCCTGAAAATAATYACACATTTGAAAGCCTATTTTTGGCTTGGGGAAACGCTATTTCTGCCTGAAACCTTCCAAAGAACAGAAAAAACCCCACAGAAGATGAAGGCAAAACTTGTGAGGTGGCCCCATTCCAGACCACGAAATGCCAGGCTCCAAGGCAGACCTGGTGGCACTTCCAGTGGATGGGGCAGATGCTGGGATAGCATCAGGTACATCTACAGATGTCTGGGATTTTTTACCATGGGTTATGAGCTATAAAAAATTGTCACCCCATGTAAAAAAAATCTGTTTCAGGTGTCCTTTGGCCCCCAGGATGTGATAGAGGCCCTGCACGGTGTGACATTTTCTCCTCATCTAAAGGAAAGCGTTTGGCTGATTGGAGAGAGGGGAATAGCAGAGGAGAAAATGAGATCTTAAATTCCAGGTGCTTGTGGTTGCTGGAAAATTGGCCTTTAGTRTTAAAGCAAACTGATGGGAACAGAGGGAGAGAACTCAAAACGTGATGGGATTTCACAACTGCAGCTCACTCAAATGAGCGAGGAGCTGAGATTCCAGGAATTCTGGTTTTATTTGACTGAGAGGAAAGGAGGAAGAAACAGATGGAGTCACTGCTCCTGAACTAAAAATACTGTTTAGAGAAGGACATCTGCAATGCAGCTTTGAACGCCAAGGTCCTCGGTGTTTGGGTTGTTCTTCAAACGTCACCTCCTGATGTTTGGAGAGGCTGGRAAGGCAGGGATTGCAGGCATTCCCTTCTTCCCTTAGGAACACTTGTTCACCTGGAAGCTTTGCAATGAAATGGAGAGGAGATCACATTCTCATTTCATTTCGTCCCCGTGGTGCAGGGATGGGGATGCCCCTGRCCTGGCTGCCCCACTTTGGGATCCCTGAGTGCTGGATCTGGACTGGTCCCAGCTGCTGGAGGYTCTCTGGGGCCGTGAGAGTCACCAAGAAATCTGACAAGTCATTCATAAAACTTCTGGGAGAGTATTTGTGAAAGCCAAGCAAATTCTGCCCCTCCCAGCACGGAATTGAGTGACCTTTGTCCTGGCTTTTATTTTCACTTTCGAGCTCTTGCCTGCTGAGGTCAAGCTGTTCATGAGGCTTGGCAGAATTAAAGAGGCAGCATTAATAAAATTAATAACCCCCGTTATTTTATCTTGCTGGTCGTCATCTCMCTGTGCTCTTGCCAAGGTCAGGAACTACGCAAAAAAAAATCAAGATGTCCCAGAGTGCCACAAGTCAGCCCTGAGAGAATGCAGAAAATTTGGGTTAAAAGGCACAATCTTTGTAAAAAATACCCGTTTGTGTCTTGTCCCTCCATTCAGGGAGCCTGGGCAGTTCTTGTTTCTCAAAAAAAGGAAGAGTGGTATTCTCATGTAATGACAGGACTCCGGGAGCTGGAGATTTAGAGGGAAAAAAGAAATTCGTGAGTACTGTACAGCTCATCCTAAAAGGGTGAATAATCACCTGTGCTTCCCTCTGCTCCTGGTAACCACTGCTGCAATGAGGGATTCTCACTTTCCTTCTTGGTTTATAGGATGATATCAATGTGGGGCAAAGAGTGAGCAGCTCAGGCCATAAACTCCATCAGCTCCGGTGTGTAATTTAACCCCTGATTATTTAATCCCCGATTATTTAACTCCTGGAGTAGGATGTGCTATCTCSTATCGGGGCTCAGGGCAATATTGTCTTCCCTCCGTGCTCTGATAGCAGCAAAACCTCCTGATCTGGAGTTAAACATTAACGAGCTGTCACAGCGCCGGATTCCCAGAAATCTGCTGAGTTCAGGTCATCCACGGGGATGAATAATGGGCTTGATGTGGAATATCTGCAGCACAGAGTGGGTCAAGGCTGTGGGGGAAGGCTCCCGTGGGTGTCAGCTGTGGCTGAGGTCCCTCTTGGTCAAAGTCAAGACTTCAAGTTCTGGCTTCAGTCTTGCGGTCCAGCAGCTGCTTCCCTGCAGATGTTGAGAGGAAAAGAGCAGAGAGAGGAGGGGGCCGGGCTGGGTSYCTGAAAGCCCTCTCAGAGCAGCTTTTGTTGCTGTTAATGGCAGAGCGCWCGGAATTCTCGCTGCTCTCAGTGAACCTCTTCAGACGGTGGCTTCAGCCTGARCTCCCCGCTCTAATTACCTCTGCCAAGTGCAAGCGCTGCCCTTTGGGGGGGTTTTGATTTCCCATCTATTCCTTTCCTCTAATGGTTCCTTGTTCTCAGGGTCCAAMCCATGAAAACAGCTCTTAATCTACCTCCCGCCTCCCACCAATTATTTAATACCTGCGTTTTATTCCTTCTCATTTGTCTTTCTAACTACCCTAATTTCTCCGCTTTCCCTCATCAGCGTTTTCCCGAGCTCTTTATTGTTTTCTGATTGCTGTAATTCTGCAATATCTTCTGGCACTAAAGCCCGGCTCCCCAGAGGAACGGGCTCATGAATTTATACAGTGACATTACCCAGGCTCTGCAGACGAGTCCCGGGGCTGATTTGGCTGCCCAGAAATGCTCCTTCTGTTCCTGCCTCTCCCGTCGCTGCATCCCTTTAACGAGCAGGAGTTGGCAAAGCAGGAATTTGCGCTCTTGCCGTGAAGAGCCGTGAAAGTCTGAGTCAAGGATTTTGGAGATTAAGAGCGGATTAAACACTCGGCCTCCCCCACCCTTCCCCACTCTCTGTGCCCGTGACTCGGCAGAGCGTTTCTCTCTTCACTCGTCAAGGCAAGAGTTTCAGCCTGGGAGGAAATTTTCCCCATGGTATCAATTTCTTCTACTTCTTGCAACTGAGGCACATTCGAGAATTCGTTCCTGAAACTTCCCATGTTCTAATTTTACATGACGGGACTGTCAGAGGCAGCACATGAGAGAAATGAGATCTCTGCAGCTCTGGGGTGCCTGTGCTGCCCTGGAAGGGCTGGTGAAACTCAGAGCTGCTCCCCTGCTCATTAATACCAAATTTCCTGCCTCACTTACAGAACTTTTAAGTGACAAAAACTCCGCCACGACTTCCATTAAATCCTCTTTAAGCAATGCCATCTCTTTTTTTTTTTTTCCCTCCTTGGCAGATGAATCCACCTCCTAACCAAATACTCGAAGGCACTCGTGCCAGGAGAGGAGATTTAAATATGATMAGTATGAGGAAATGCATTGGGGTGCTGGGAATAAACACGTTCCAGGGCGTTTATCTGTTTGTCTTACAGGGCTGCCCCAGASTGAGGATTGGCTCGGACAGGAGTCAAATGTTGCTCTAAGGGTGCTTTGCCTCTTCCAGTAATTTGTTTCTTTTTCTGTCTGAGAATGGAATTAGGAGCGTCACAAAGGGTGACGAGGGACTGTTTGTGAAATGCTCTGCATTTGTTGAAGGGCAGGAGGAGGCGGCTGCATGGTGAGTGCTGGTGGGGATCCTGGTCAGAGAGCAGGATTTGGGTCCCTGATCCTCCACGGCTCCTTCTGGGAGTTCATCCTGCTTGAAAGGAGCAAACAATTGCAAATCCTGYCAGCATCCAGCGCTCCTAAAGGCCCCCAGGGAGGCTGCTCAGGGTCAGAGCGTGAAAGTGCTTTCCTTTCTGGCTCGTTGGTTATCGGCCTCCTCTCGAGTGCAGGATGAGCTGAGCAGAGACTGATGTGCAATCACTTGGTTGGGAACCAGGARGAGCTCAAAAAACACCTGAGGATCCCAACACCTCTGATTCTGGGAAGGTTTGGGTTGGAACTTGGGGGTGGGGTTTGACCTGTGTTGTCTTCAGCCAGGACTCTGRATTTGCAGACAAATCTCAGATCAGGGTTGGATCATGAATTGATCCAGGTGGGCCTGAGGTGCTGCATGCCAAGGCCTTTGGGGCTGAGGGCTGGAAATGCCATCAAAGTGTGAACTCCTGAACAGGAATCAGTGTCTGTCAGTTCCCATGATCATATCTGGGAGGAGGAAAACCCTTTCTGTCCTCATTGGATCAAGCTCTCTCTGTTATATTTCCCTTCCCATATTAGTTGGACGACAAGAGCAACAAGAAGGACCCAACTCTGGGCCAAACCTTGAAAGTCCCCCCAGAACCACACCCAGTCCCAGTCATGGTGCCCAGTGCTGTTTTCCAGGCCCCAATTAATGAGTGCTCATTAGCAGGGGTGGTCAGAGGGGGCTGACACCACACCCCCAGGGCTCTCGGTGTCTCACCACCTCAGATGCTTGTTGAGACTCTGTTTTTTTTGAACCCAAAAGTGTCACCACCTTCTGCCCGCTGGGTTTTTTGCCCCCTTCCTGGTCCTGCAGTGGCCTGATGGGAGCAGGTCACGGGACAACCTGTCATGTGGAACCAACCGCCCGCACCTCGGCGTGGCCCGTGCCCACCTTTTTTTAATCTTTGGAGAGACCAGATCATGACCATAAAAGGGAAGAACGGAATTTTGGGCCGGGAGCCCCGCTCCGATTGGCTGGGCGCCGATCCGCGGCGGTTTCGGGGGGAAATAACCAGATGGGAGTAATTTTTGGGGCCCGAGAATAAAAACAATTCAACAAAACCATGTGGTTCACCATTGAAACCAAGACAGGACTTTCGGTGCTGGTGCCTCCCGTTGCTCTTGGTTCCACCTGCACGAAACTGCAGGAGGGCCCTCACTTCCACATGGGCACGGCCGCACACAGCTCCTGGTTCCCATAAAAGCTCTCTGCACACGCAGCCAGCTGATGCCAGCTGAGATAACATCCCCTGCAGGTTAACGGGAAGGACCTGGTGGTCGGGTTGGTTGAGAAAAAGTTGTACCCACCTCCTGTGAAGCCATCTCTGCGGCCACGGCCAGCTGATGTTACCTGGGGTAACATCTGGAGGTGGGACTGGAGGCCCAGGTGGTCGGAAAACAGATCTGCAATCAACCCTCTGTCGTCTTCCAGAGGGTTGGGAGAGCCTGAGCAGCAGTTTGTTGTGGTTGAGTATCTGCAGATCYGTGCCTGAAAATCCAGCAGAACAAAGTCCCTTGATTCCTGAATATCTTCCACCCAACCCTTGTTAGATTCTTGGCATGGGTTTAAAAGCAGGGCTTTAACCTCCCGAGACACTCTCCTAAAATGTGCCACTAGCACTGAGGTACAACACTGAGTAAATRCGGCAAAAAAAGGCTCAGAGGGTTTCCTGGAAACTTTGGCAGCCRTACTTTGGGAGCAGATGTTGGTGACCAGCAAAGTGCTTGTAAGCCATGGARATGTTTTTCTGTTTAGCACTCAGCATGAGAAATGTGGCAGCTGATTTAGGGCATCTGTGTCCAGGAGTGCGGAGGTGTTCGCCTCACCCCTTCTGGGAATGCCACGCCCATGCAAATCCCTTCACTGGTGCCTTCATCCAATAAGAGCAAGATGGATTTTATGGTTAATGTTGTTCTTGGAGCTGGAAGTGGGCTCTTGTCACTGAGGTGATGACAAACGTGCTTTTCTTGTGTGCTCAGGGTGACAGCTGTGACCAGGAGAGGTGAACCCAACCACCCGAGGAGCGAGGCAGCCTGGCTGCCATGCAGGGGGAGCTTTGCTTTATCCACCTCCCAGGAGAAGTGAGGCTGCAGCCTGTGGCTCCTGCCCTAAACTGGAGTGGGCTGTGGCTGTCCCCTCCCTGGATGCTCCAGGCAGCACTGAGTCCTTTGTTGGCTTCTCCAAGCCCACAGAGATGCACCTCGCAAGTGACTGCACGGATGTCCCACCTTGCTGTGTTCATCTCTTTTTCATCTTTCCTCCCCATTCCTCCTCGTGTCCACCCTTCCCTCCAGCCTCTCCCTTTTCCCCATTTCAGATAAGCACCAGCAACCCTGGAGTGGCCCAGCACCACCACCCACCTCTCCCTSTCCCATCAATGCCCCTTCCTCTGCCCCAGCCCCAGCCCCAGGTACCTTGAGCTGTCCCATGGCAGCAGTTCCTTGGTTCTCCTGGCTCCACCACCCGCTGCAATCCCTCTGCCTGCTCCTCTGCCCTATTTCTCCAGCGCTGACCTCAGCGGTGGCTCCCGGGACCTATCGCAGCATCGCAACCATGGTGCTTGGCCCCACAAAAACCAGAGGGGAACCACAGCCTCTTACTCATTGGCACCTGAGWGAGGCTGCCCCATCGCCTCCTTCCCCCTGGGCAGTGGTTTGGGGACAGGGGGAAGAGGTGGCTCAGGGTGTTCTGCTCTGGGCTGTCCTCCATGGCCACCAACCCAACGTCTCGGGGCTCTCCAAACCCAGCCTTGGCTGCACAGTCCCAGGTCTGGTTGAGGCAGGGATGAATGAAGGTGGTGGTGGCAGGTTTGTTGTTGATGTGGTTCRGGGATGGAGGTGGTGGTTGGAGGTTCCTTGTCAGCGTGGTTCAGGGATGGAGGAGGTGGTTGGAGGTTTGTTGTTGCTRTRGYTCAGGGGAACACTGGTGGTGAAGCWCTGGGAGCTGCACTGGAGGCCYGGGCAGGGCCAGCCCAAGGAAWGGTCTGTGTGCTGGTTTGCCTCTTGCTGAGTTAGGCTTGAATCACCAGGGTTTGGGTCTAAACTGGGTTGTTCTGCAGGGTAAGTGGCAAAACTTGCTGGGAGTACAGCTGAAGCTCTCTGGGTGTTACAGATACTCCCTTGTGCTCAGAATTCCCCCCTGGGCCAGAGCTGTGCTGCTGTCCCTCTGCCCTGGCTGTGAGCACAGGCCAGGGCACGCACAGCAGCTCAGCCAGGGCTGCAAGGGAAGCCTGGCCAGGAGCTCAGTGAATCCTCCCCAGCTCCCACCCCCAGCAGGCTCCAGACTCCCAGACCACAGGTTTCCTGCCCAGTCCTTCAGTCCTAACCCCAAACCAGCCTGCAGAGAGCCAGGAGGAATTGCACAAACGCCTTGGCTGCATTTCAGAGCGGCCTCCTGAGCAAGACTGAGTGCCCCTAAGGTGCTGGCAAAGCCAGTCCTGGCCACAGCCTGGTGCAAGGGACCCCCAAAACAGCCAGGGAGAGAAAAGCAGGAGTTTTAAGGATCATTCAAATGACAAAGGAGCGCTTTTCCCTGGAAGACTGGAGACAGGTATGGATGGGGCTCAGAACAAAGTGTCCCAGCTGGGACTGGATGGGGTTTAAAGCCCCTTCCAGCCCAATTCCACGGCTCTGTGACACTGCCACAGTGCCACCCCACAGCCCCTGCAGACAGCCCATAAAACCCAGCAAGATGCAGCAGGGCGAGCAACAACAGGCAAATGAGCATTGGGAAAGAAAAAAACAAAAAAAAACCCCAAACAACAAAAGAAGCATAATTATATATATATAAAACCCAGCGCTTTAACTGCATGGCAGCTTGGTTGAACCCCTGTTCCTGTATTTGCTTAGCTGAGGGCTATCTTTGCAAGTCTCCGCTGCCAGATGTTCCGGTATTTGCATGCGGGGCCAAGGGGAGGATGCTCGGATCCGCAGCCGGATGGCGATTGCCACCCAGTGGCTGCAAGCACCGAGCTGCCTCTGCCTTGCAAACCCTCCAAAAATCGCTTCTCACAGCGCTGAAAAGCCGTGGCTTTTCCCTCCATCAGTGAGCCTGGAACCTGCGGGAGCTTCTTTCCCATCCAGGGGATTTTGGCTGCCTAGGAGGGACAAAACACTGATTTTTAATGTTTTTTTGTTTTTTTTTATTTTATAATTTTTTTGAGTGCAAGTCATTGCTGCTGCAGGGAAACTCTGTAGCTCTGAGGAAACCTTGCTGCTACACCTTGGGCCATGTCCTGACAGGGCGTGGCAGACCCTCAGGAAAGGTCCTAGCAGAGACCTGGGGGAATTAGGCTCACATCTCCAAAGCCCCCTTTTCATAAACCCACTGAATTTTACGGTTGAAAGGAACCTCTGGAGATTTAAAGCCCAACCTCTTTTAACCCCCTGAGTTTATTCCTCTGCTCGGGTCATACCAAACAATAAATCTGGGCRTAATTGAAAATGTGTGGCTGCTGCAAGTTTTTGTCACAGAGGACACAAACAAAATGGTCAGAGACATCCCAACCACCAGGGASCTGGGCTYTGRTGATTTTCCAGCTGGTCCCTCCCAYGTYGGGGCTCATTTTTKGCCCTCACGAATTTTCCACCAGAAATGGAAACAGCAAAGCCCCCTCAGCAAACACAACTCTCTGCTGTGGCCCTCCCAGGGATTTTATTTTGAAAGGTATATTTTGTATTTCTGTGTTGTTACCGACAGAAATCACAGTCAATTAATGGAATTATTCCATGTGCCCACAACAGCACCAGCCCAACTCCTAAAAAAACAGCTTTTAAAATCCCATTTCCATCACTTACTCAGCAAACAATGCTCACCTCTACGCAGAGGCCTCTCCCACACACCTATTTAACCACAAACCCTCCAGATCCAGCACAGTGCACCTTGCTGTGGTTAATGAGGCTAATTAGGAGCAGAGGAAAGGAAATGCTCTTGCTGCTGCATTATCACTTATTTTTTTTCCCCCTGACGCTTCAGTGGTTGGAGCAGCTCGTGTACCTTGTAAGGTTGTAACCTGCGAGGGCTGGAAGTGTTTGCTGAGCCAGCTGCTCATTCTTTT
>CADDXX010000441.1:223003-233780 GCA_902810485.1 Alauda arvensis | reverse complement strand
GAGTGATTTACATGGGAAAGGGGAGCCGGAAACAATTTTAGAGGCTGTTTTTCCAAAATTGATGAATAACAGAAGATACAATGGATAAAGCAAATGGCCCAAATTTCCTGCTCTTTTTAAGCTGCTGAATAGATACTGGGAACAAGGGTGCCCTGTTTTTCTCCTYACGGGGCTGCCRGAGAGGGATTTCTCCTGGCTTGTTSTGGGTCTGGAGGCAGGAGCRAGGTGGGTGCTGGGGGTCCCCAGGATCGTGGATGCTCAGAGGAGCAGGATGCTTGGGAATTCCAGAGGTGGGGAAGAGCAGCACGGGCCAGAAGAGTCATTTGGACTAATTTCTGGCAAATAACACTGCAGGCATGAATCACAGAGAGGGGTCTGAAACTTCCTTTTGGATTTTTTTCCAATTACTTCTCATTTGGTTTCTCCTTTGCCTGAGGCTTTTTCTCCTCCRGAGCCAAGCACTTTTCCCTCCCTAACCCTTGCCCCTCGCCCACTGGATGAGGACACAGGTTTGGCTCCAACCAAACCCAAGCTGGAAACTTTTGTTTCTCTTTGCAAAAGCCTTCGRTGCTTCCAGAGAATATTCTTGTTTTGCTTTGGGAGAAAAAGCCTTGGATGAGATCCCTGCAAAGCTCTTGTCTCCCTCTGCTGAGCCAAGATCCAGGAGCTCCAGCCCTTTTCTGGGACACCACAAAGGATGTCCATGTGCTTAATCTTTTATCAGTGGGGTAAAAATCCAGGGAAACTTCCTGTAAAGCCTCTTGGCTGTGTCCTCTCTCCAYCCCACGTGCACAAAGTCACGGTGCAGTGAAGGGATTTTGGTTAAATGAACAAACAGAACCTTTTTTGGTGGCTTTGCAATCAAACTCTGGGCTCGGCTGGGGTGGGAAAGGCTGAGGTTCAAGGGCACGGTGAAAAGCAGGAGTTACCTGGTGAGCTTCCACTCTGGAGACCTGGAGAAGTTTTCTCCAGGCTGTCCAAACTGGTGCGTGGACATCACTGCAAAATCTGCCCTGGATTTTGGGCTRAGAGGTTTTCCATCAGGTGTTGTGGGGAAATATTTCCTCTGAGTGGATATTTTCTGTTTGGAAATTAATTTTACGTTGGAAACCTGAGGAACATCTTGGAAACTGCTGCCCACTGACTTCCATGGGTGCATCTTCCCATGATGGTGTCTGCTGGGTCCTGTGAAACCAGGATCCTCCAGGTTCCTTCAGGCTTTCAGATAATGAATCTTTATCCCTGTTTTTTTGTTGTTTTTTTTTTCTCTCATCTCTCCAACATCTTCTCCTTCCCAAAATCTGGGAACTCCACCAGGCAGTTGCACCCAATTAATCAATAAATGAAAGTAACCACAGACAGCAAACTGAGCTGTTAATTGCATTCAAATTCTTGCTTTTTCACTGCTGGGTCAAGTGATCACCCCTCCCCAAACCCTGCTGGCTCCTGGGTTGGACAGAACACACACAGAAATAATGCAAAGCTGCAATTCCAAAATCCCTTTCTTGGGTTGTTTCCCATGTTAACCAAAGCCCAGCGAGCCCTGTCGTGTATTTATGGCCTCTGTGAGCAAATTGTCACTCAAAGGCCACTTGGAGCCTTCAAAGCCCGGTGAATTATTGTGCATGGGATACACACCTCTTCCTCAGCAGCACATTCACATGTCAGGGCTCTGAGGAGCACTTTCCTCCCTCAGGCTCATTCAGGCCTCAGAGGAAAAGGGATTCAATCCACTCTGGTATTTTTAACCGGTTCTTTCCCACTGGTGGGGGCAGGCTGGGAGGTTTTGCTGAGCCATCAGCCCTGCGGGTCATCTGGGCTGTGACTGCTCATGAATTGAAGGAAGGCCTTGGATGCTGAGCCTCTGCAAAGACAGAACTGCTAAATTGTAAAATTGTGGGATGGTTTTGGGTTGGAACGGACCTTAAAGATCACATTGTTCCAAAAGCTGACCCCCAAACAGGGATCGAACCTTGATCACCTCCTGGGCTGCCCACAGGACAGACACCAGCAGTAGTGGTGGTGAAGGTAAGGCGAGGTGTGAACAAGAGCTCAGTGCTTGGGGGAAGGAGGACATTCTGTCCTCAGACAGAAATGAATCCACCCCAGGAGATTCCCTCTGGATGAGTGAGGAAAGCAGTAAAGCAGTGAAAGTGTGAAGAAAATCTGTGGTGAGGCAGCTTCTCTGCTCAAAAACTGCTTTTTTGGGGTCTCTGTGACAGAGTCAGTCTCAGTGCTTGCAACCCCACGTGATGCTGAGGTCCACACTGCCCCACAGCAGCTCACTGCTAAAAAGAGCTGGTATTTTTCCTTCCTTCAGGAGGAATTCCTTCCCAGAAAGGGGCATTAAACACTGGAATGGATTGCTCAGGGAGGTGGTGGAGCCCCCATCCCCAGAGGTGTTCCCATAAATGACTGGATGTGGCCCTCAGTGCTCTGGGCTTGGTGACAAGTTGGGCATAGGTCACAGGTTGGACTTGATGAGTTTGGAGCTCTTTTCCAACCAATGATCCTGGGATTCTTTGATTCTGAGTGAGCTGGGTCCTGCCCATGTAGATGCTTTTGTCCTTGGTAGAGCTGACATGGTTTGCACTGAGAGGGAATTATTGATGAGCTTTTTAGCTCTGMAGCAAATCTTATTGTCCCAAGAAAACCCAGTCTGTGTTCTCCCCTGAACTTCCCAGGGTGTTCTCCCAGGGAAACCCGGTGTGTGGGATTGCCACCCAAACCCCCAGCTCCTGATTCACCAGGAGCCATGGCAGGAAGTGAACTCCAGCCTGAGAGATGGAAAACAACGCCTCAGGCCTGGGATTTACGAGGAGCAGTGATGTCAGGGTGAATTCCTTGTGYTGTACAAGCCCCCGGGGAGGATGGACGTGGGGCTGACGTGGACACGCTGTCCTGAACCACCAGGGGCTGAGAACTAATTATAGCCCAATTAATGTCATCTGCAGAGCTCAGAGTGGGCTGCACACCCCGAGAAGCCTTTGTTCCACGGGTTGCTGAGCAGATGGGGAGCAGCCCTGGCCCCACGCTCAGGATGCCCAGGAGTTTGGTGTGTGCCAAGGACAAAGGCTGGCAGGGGATGAAAGGATTCCAGGACTCATTTACTGCACGCGTGACGCTGGCGCAGGACGGAGGCTGCTCTCAGCAGATGGGGTGGACACAATGGTCACAACCCTCTGGATCGCTCCTCCAGCCCTGGGTGGGATGCAGCTTTTGGGAGAGAGATGATTTACCTGTGGTGGGCTTTGAATATTCACGGGATCTCACGAGGATGGTGAATATTTTGGGCACCTGCAGGGAGCTCCTGTGAGGGGTCAGACCACCAGGACCATGCTGAGGAGCTGCTGGGAAGGGGGAGGGAAGGTGGRGAGGCAGCTGGCTGAAGGAAGCCCCTCCGTAAGCATTTTCCTGCCCTGGGATGACCAACGTACATCCTGAGCAGAGGGCACAGCATTGTGCGCCCCGTGCTCTGCCCATCCTGCCAGGAACAATGAGGAGCCTCTGGAAAACAAGGGAAGGCATTCCCAGGGTTGTGGGAGAGAGAGGCAGGGGGCACTGGGGGAGATGATGCAAGAGGAGCAGCGRTGTGCCTTGGCTGTGCGAGGTCAGGCAGCCTGGACATCCCAAATTTATCCACTGGCTCCGTCCAGGCAACTGGGGAGGCAAGAAATTGAGGCTTGAAATTTATCTCCAACCACCTCTYAGGGGCTGTTTAAAGCTTTTCCCACTGCTCTGTAAGATGCTGCTCGGGGCTGAGGGAGTGTTGGGTAGCTGATGGCATCTCCTCCTTGTTCCCTGCCGGAATCCTGGAGCCTGTGGAATGAGGGGGCCAGGCAAAGAGGTGGCTGCCCAACCCCGGGGCTGAGGACAGAGGTGGCAGCTGTGCCAAGCTTCCCTCCTAACTGAATCCACCCTCCTGCCYGGCCTTTCTGCTCCTAAAATTCCCTTTTCTTCCCTTCACCTCTCTGGATTCAAATGGTGCTGTTGCTCTGACAGAAGCTGGATTTCCCACCAGTGGAAGTTCTTAGAAGCAGGAAAAATTTGGGGTCTTTCAGGAGCACAGGAGGGTGTGTGAGCCGTGCAGGTGAGGGCTGAGGCTTCTCATGGACTTTTTCTAAGCAAGGAATTTTTTCCACCAGAGTGGTTTGGATTTCAAAATTTTCCAGCAGCTGGGTCTGCATTTACTGCAGTTACAAACCTGGCTGTAAACTGTAGAACTGGAATCCAAGGGAAGATGGAAATGTGAAGGGTTTGGATTCTTCCCCAAAACCAAGTGGGGACAGCATTTTACCTGTCAGTATATCCAGATTATCCCTAGGATCCATTTTTTCTGTCCCAATTCAGCCCTTGCCATATGAAGGACACCTGTGTCAGGGTGGGTGGAGCTGGAGATGGAAAAGCTGWATCCCTTCTGCTGTGGAGCATCCTGCCCTCCACATCCCAGCATCCCTGGCCTCCGTGCTTCAGTGATCCCTAAATCCCTAAATCAGGGCTGACAGGGACGATTTGCAAGGATAGCATCACATTTTGCAATTATTCTTTAGAGCTGGTGCTGGCACTCTCAGCTTCTGGCAATTCCAGAGCAGCCTGAAGATTTAATGTCTCCCTTGGCTGCGTGAGGGAGGGTTTGATTAATCTGGGATGGGGTTTCCACGAGGTTCTGGCTGGGTTTGCTCCATGTGCTGCCAACCCTCCGTGTACCTGTGAGATTTTGGGGAGGAGTTTTCACGTAGGATTCCTTTTTCCCCTTAAAAATCCAGGCTGTTCCAAGCAGCAAAAGGAATTGGGGGTTCATTTTCATGTGCAGGTGTGAAATTCAGAGCAGCTGAGGGCTGCAAACTCAGCTTTTCCACGTGGGTCTCCCGAGCTCGGAGAGGATGGAGGATGCTACAAACCATGAGTGTGCTATAAACCACAGAATCATGAATGGTTTGGGTTGGAAGGGACCTTCAATCTCACCCAGTTCCAYGGGCAGGGACACCTCCCACTCTCCCAGGGTGCTCCAAGTCTCATCCAGCCTGGCCTTGGACACTTCCAGGGTTGGAGCAAACACAGCTCCTCTGGACAAGTTACTGTTAATTAACATCAGGATTGCTCCCAGCCTGCTCAGCACAAAACCCGTGTGAGCTGGGACTCTGCTGGGAGACAGGCCCTGCTTGGCAGGATATTTTCCAGCCTTGGTTAAAGTGACTTCCAAAAGGCTGTTCCTGCCGGGAAAAAAACCCAGCCTTTGCTGGAGCACGGTGCTGATGATTTGAAATCAGTTTGCAGTGGATGGGTTTGAAGCTGACATTGGCTTCGTTTCCAGGCATCTGCACTCTGCTATCATTTGTTAATGGTGCTTTCCCCTTCCCTTTTCACAGCTCCTCTGAATTACAAGAACCCCTTTCACTTGTGAACAATCCCTCTCTCCCAGGCCCTGCCGCCTGGAAGAGCAGCAGGAGCACCTCCCYTGTGCCATTTCCCTTCCCCTCTTAACCCTGACCTGGAACACGCTGAAAGTCGTTACTGGGAACCACCTTGATCAGAAATGACGTTAGGAAAACTTGCACAGCCACAGGCAGCAAAACCCCACCAAGGTAAAAATTCCCAGAGCCAGCAGTTTGGGAGTCAGGGACCCTGCYCTGCCTTGGGAYGYGGGGTTGGCTGCTTCAAGGTAGCARCGATGAAGTTTTGTTTGCTTTCTTTCAGAGGGGCTGTGCTTTGTAAGAGGAGGRGAAGCCTTGCCCAGAGCCCCGGGGTCCTKCAGGGATTGGGGTTTGTGGTTTTCAGGTCACACCTCAAGCTCTGCTGAGGGGGAATGAGCTCCCAACAGTTCAGCTTTGTGGACTGAGGCTCGAAAGGAGCCTGAATACAAGGCTTGAGCAGCAGTTCTTGTGCAAAACTTGAACAGGGTCTGGACATCACGATTTGACAAAGTTCTTTAAATATAGAATTTTTATTGTCYCTGGGAATTCTTTGCTGCAGCCTTTTCCAGGCTGGGTGGCAAATCCACAGACCTGCTCCTGGGACATCCTTGACCCCAGAAGTTTGTGGATGAACATCTGATGATTTGAACCCTTCTCCTCCTCAGCCAAGGGGCATTTGTGTATATTGAATTGTCTAAGAGTTAATTTTAGAAAGACCAGAGCCTGGAAACTGAAACAGCTTTAATGGGCTCTGCTTGAAGCTTTTATTTACTGCAAGCTYGAGCAGGGAAATCAAGATCCAAAGYTGTTCCTCCTGCAGGCAGTGGAAACAATCTCTTTATTGCAGCGAGACTCCAACCCTTAACTCGTGTCCAACCTGAACTCCTCCAGTCTGCACGCGCTGGCAGGGAATGAGCTGCTCTCAGTCTCTGCTCTTGGAGCCCTGGAATTCTTTTTGATCCTGGAGATAAGGAAAAAGGCTTCTAAAGCAGATGCGTCATGCCTGCTTCATTTTCCATTAGAAGCAGAGAAGAGACTTAACTCTCTCCTATCAGGGAGTGTGTGTGGAAAAGCTGGGCTCTCCTGGTGCCAAAACCCATCCTGCCAGTGCAGATACTGGGGAGACCTTGGAGTATCCATCCCTGGAAACATCATTAGTTGTGGAAAAGCCATTCATTAGTAACAGGCAATACGTCCTTCTCTCCCCTCCTTTGGAGAATAGGCWGTGCTATCTAAATAAGCTGTTTCCTGAGAAGTTACTCAAAGTTACTGCTGGAGCTCCAGGCCAACTCTCCTCCCCCAGGAGCCGGACAGAAACAAAGCTTTTGGAGAGGGAGAAGCTGCCCTTTAGTCCAGCAGTCGGTGCCATTCCTCTGAGCTTCCYCCTTTCTCCTCAGCCTCCTCAGTGTGCTCCCTGCTTGTTTTTTTGATGGATTTTGCCAATCCATTTCCATGCTGCGCATGAGCTGCAGGCACTGGAGCCCTCTGTGCTCAGGGTTTGTCCAAAATCCCCCCTGACATCCCACCCCCAGCCTCCTCAGATTCCCTTCACTGGTTTCCCACAGCCTCCTGCATTCCTTGTCTTCCTCCATCCTCATCTTCCACAAAACCACTGATTTCCCCAGGCAAGACCAGGAACCTTCTCACAGGCTTTGTTCTGGAGCATGCTGGGACCAAGAGCCTGATACTGGGGAGGGAAAATCGGGAAGAGCATCTCCAAATACCTGAGTGGCAACAGTGCTGGGGAAAAAAACCTTTCCTGCTTCCCTTCCTGMCAAGGAGGGAGAAGTTTGTGGAATTTGCTCCAGTGGGCTGCTGGAAACCTGCTCTGGTGGGGCTGGAGGGTGCAGCTGGAGGAAGGAGAGAGCCTTTTTCTGGGAGTTGTGCCCTCTGCTCTGTGTTTCCAGCACTTAATTCCACCTTCTCCATTAGAAACACCCCCTGGCCCTCCACAGCCGCCTGCGGGAGGTGTTTGGGACAGCACGTCAAAGCAGGAAAGGCTCTCAGAGGAGAGGGCAGCTGTGGGGACACAGATGGATGTCCCWGTGCTGCCTTCCAGGCCAGCCCCACACCGGGGTTTTAATTTTTTAGACTTCTGAATTATCTCTGTTTTWAAAAAAMCCCCACARTTWTGGTGGTCTCTGCGTGGTCCATCCCAACGGGAGCGAGTTGTGGTTTTCCCTGAATCTGATCTCAGCATTCTCCATCCTCCAGCTGCTGTCACATCTCCAGCCTCGCTCCACTGGGAGATCTGGGCTGTCCCAGTGACATTCCCTGCTTTGGCTGGGTGACATTTCTGATGGGTTTTCTAGGAATACAGAAAAATCCCAGTTTTTACTGAATTCTCACCAGAGAAATGACGGGAAATTCTTGTGCTTGGAGCAAAGCACGGTGTGCAGCACCCATCCCGCATTGATCAGGAGGCATCCAACAGATCCAAGACCCAAATCCAAGCCGGAGAGGACCCAAACCCACCGGGCCCACCCTGGGAGCACCAAGCAGAGAGGATTTAGTGTGTATAACAAACTGCCCGCGGGTCGTTCATCACAGCCCCGCTCTGATGGCCCGCGGGTGATGATGGACACCGGGAGTCGGGAAAAACCTAACGACGTGTGTGGAACGGAGCGCAGGTGTCCGTGCGGGGA
Organism: Alauda arvensis; assembly: GCA_902810485.1. Taxonomy (NCBI): domain Eukaryota; kingdom Metazoa; phylum Chordata; class Aves; order Passeriformes; family Alaudidae; genus Alauda; species Alauda arvensis. The sequence goes on along the minus strand of CADDXX010000441.1, from coordinate 225,721 downwards.
GCGGCAGGAAATCAACCTGACAGCCCCAGGAAAGCGCCTGGCKCTGGATCCCCCCTCCTGCCTCCCCTCTCCCCCGCTTTGCCGGCGGGAGGGCTCTGCTGAAAGGCTCCTTTCTTCCTTGCCTGGATGMTCCCGGCTCTGCAGACAGCCTCTGTTTTGCTTCGGGAGAGGCGGCAGCTGGGGCAGATCTCTGCTGKGGCTGAGCCCCCCTCCTGCCCGCCCACCCTGCACCTTGCTCCTGGGTGGGAGGCGGCAGCAAAGCTCGCAAGGAAACCTGGCATTCCTCCCCAAATCTCCAGCACCCTGGGATCACATGGGGATAGCTCCATCCCGGGGGTTCAGGGCAGGAGATGGCAGCAGAGCCCCCGTCCCGTGGCTCCCCGGGCCATCCCTGAACATCTCCGTTATTGGAGAGCCCCTGACCTCCCCTGTCAGCTTTCCCCATTGTCTGCCTGACCCCACCATTATAAAGCGTTTCCTACTATTTAGCCTGATGTTTYTCGTTCTTAATTTTAGGCCATTAGTGCTTGTTCTTCCCAAATTTACTGCCGAAAGTGACTCTGCCTCCTCCCTTCCTCTGCCTTGACGGATGGCTACGGAGTGACCCTCCAGGATTTATAGCCCCAGTGGCGAGCAGGACTCCTCTCCTCTCTTAATCCCCTCAAGGCCATAGAAAAATAAAGTTGTTGTCTTTAAATCCGAATCTGTTACAAGCTCTGCCTCAAGGCAGAGACGTTCCCCACCTTGCTGGAGTTCAGCTGGATTTGCTTTCACAGCTCTGTCACAGAAAGTCCAGGAATGAACTTTCCAAGATGTTTCATTTTTCATCAGGACTTTTCATCAGTTTTCATTTGCCTCCTTTATTTTATTTTATTTTATTTTATTTTATTTTATTTTATTTTATTTTATTTTATTTTATTTTATTTTATTTTATTTTATTTTATTTTATTTTATNTTTATTTTATTTTATTTTATTTTATTTTATTTTATTTTATTTTATTTTATTTTATTTTATTTTATTTTATTTTATTTTATTTTATTTTATTTTATATTTCATTTCATTTCATTTCATTTCATACATATGATGAAAACACTTCCCAATCAATTGGAGGGGAAAAATTTCTCTTTCCCCTCTTCAAACCTAAATGAATAATTCCTTTTGGGATTTGATTCCTGAGCAAAATAAAATTAAAAGAATAGTTTAAAAAAAAAAGAAAAATAATTTTCCAGGAAAGGAAATAGCTTGATGAGCAGAACACTGATTTTGCTGTTTCTTTGGATTTATGATTTATTACCAATTCTAACTTTGGTGGTTACATTTTAAAGAAAATCACAAATAATATAAAATTATCATTCAGAGTGAGAGTTCATGGAGTAAATGCTCTTCTCTTCCACTGCTATGAAAGACAAAATTGATGTGAATCAAAACTTCCAGGACAAAAATTTCAAAATTATGCTGAATTGCGGATGAAATTCCCTGAAAAATAATTTCTCCAGGATGCACATGGGAATTCCCACTTGAAAGTGTAACCATTGATATCTCCTTTATTTGTGACCAAGGAAGGCTGTGACGCATTTGGAGATGTCTGGAGATGATTCTGTTTGGGGTTCCCTGAACAAAAAATATCCTGGGTCCTGCTCGGCTGCTGGAAATTTCTCTCCCGTGCTTCTTCCAGGCCTGCAAATCTGGGATAGGGATCTATCCAAGCCTGTGGAAAACTTGTTCATATTAAAAGATGGGATTGAGCACATGGAAAACGAACTTGGACGTGAGTTTGGGGTGTTTCCTTTGGAGCCCTGCCCTGGGCGCTGCTCCCGCGAGGTGCGGAGCCGCCGGACACCGCGGCTGAGTGGCCGCTTCCTACCTCCCTCCTGCTCCCAGGCTTTATTTCTGGGACCTTCCAGCCATTCCCCTTCCAAGGAGCATTTCCTTCCCGCTTTCCCTCTGGAGGAGAGGCAGCGGCTCCAGAGGTGGGTTYCAAACAGAGCCAGGAACCTCCTTGGGAGGTTGGAAATCAGGGCGCYGGCTCCGGCCACCAAGCCCGGAGCTGCTGCCGATTCGCGATGTTTTCCCTTAAAAGTCAAAGATTTAATGGAAGGAGAGGTCAGGCTCTGACCTGAGCGCTGAGCAGGGTGACAGAGATGGCTCCTTCATGTCCTCTCCAGGGGTTTGTTAGTCTAAAGTTTAGTCCCCACGTCAGATGATGCATTTTCCAGGGAAGTTAATGGATTCGCTTGCGCCGCCGCGGAGCGGTTGGCGGGGGTGGGAGGGCGACTCTTTCGTGAGAGACAAATGACTTCCTCTGGACAAGCAGCTCTGTTTTAACTTGGAAAATGATGGATGAGTCCCAAGGAAAGGCTCTGCACAGGCAAATGAACATGCGGACCTCACGTTGTCAGAGATCCAAGGAGACAACAGCGGATCCCAACCGCCGGCGGAGAGCGGCGATGGCGGCAGGGATGGGGATCCGACTGCAGAGGGAGACTTTGGGCCAGGCAAAACCACACCAGCACCACGGAACGGGACAGGGAGCGAAGCCAAAGGGACACGCTGGAGCTTTGGGAACCTCCACACAAGTGGGGTTATGGGTTTGTCTCCAGGAGGTCCCAGCTCCTGCTAAAACCGAGCGTTCCCTCGGCGCACGGATCCGCAGCCTTTCCCTTCCGCCCCTGCCCTTGTCCCTCCCAGACTATTGTTTGCATTTTCCTTGGGCCACC
>CADDXX010000441.1:204613-222927 GCA_902810485.1 Alauda arvensis | reverse complement strand
TTTTTTTTTTTTTTTATTTTTTGCTTTTAAAATATGTAAATGTAAATACTTGGCAAACGCTGGGCACCGCAGCTGCATTGCAGTTCCCGCTCCTCCAGGCGCTTGTGGATCTCACTGCTCCATCTGGAACCCCAAATCCCGACTCCAGATCCCACTGCTCCCAGTGTGGATGGAAGAGATGGAGCAGAGAGTAAAAATAAACCCCCAGAAGTCCCCTATGGAGGAAAGCAAAGGTGAAAGAYGACTTTAACCTCATCTCTTCCCTGTTTTTTACCATCACAGTGAGCTACAAGCTTTAAAAGCCACAGATAAAAATACAGAAGAAAATAAATTGAATTTTAGGCAACTGTTTTGCCTCCTGCCCTTATAAATCTTTGCACACAAGACAAAAAAAAAAAAAAAAAAAAGGCAGATTGATTTCTGAATATTTCCTTTCCTGCAGAGCTGCTAAGTGGGAATGACCCAGAGAGCTGCTGGAGTATGACCTTGGGGGAAAACATCCTGGGGAGATGAAGATGCAGGGATGCTGAGCTGGAAGAAAGACAGGTTGTTGCCACCAGAATTGGTGACTCCCGTCCAGCCGAGGCTGGAGAAACAGCACTGAAACAAGGGATTTGCTCGATTCGGGGTGATTTTGTTGCTTGTGCAAAGCTCCATTTGTGTCGAAGGGCAAAATCCGGACTTGGAATGTTGTGCAATGTCACAGAGAGGGCAGGAGGAGCCTGTGCCCAAAGGGAGTGAGCACATTCCATCATCCTGGGCGTGGAGCACACTGCCAAGGACAATCCCTGCACAGGGATCCCTCAGTCCCTGCGTCCTCCATCTCCCCCACAGCCCCTGAGAAAACCTGGGGTGTTCACAGAGCTCAATACAATTCCCACAGGGGCTGGGTGATCCGTGAAGGTGGAACCTGCCTGGCTGGCTCTTCTTGGATACTGGAAAACCTCCACAGCTCAGGCCATGCTGTCAGTGAGGAAATTCCTTATTATTCCAGTGCCAAGGATCCAGTCATCCAACCTATTTATACCAAGGGTTTGATTTATACCTGCGGTGACAGAGGGGAATAAGAAATATGTCACCTTTCGTGGCTGAATTGAGCATCATCTAAGTTTTAAATTAAAGCCTCTCACCTGCCTGCTTCAAGCACAGAAATGTCCCTTCAGTCCCCARATAAATTCCTGATATTATTGATTGCAGCCAGGATGGCTGAGACTGGGAGTTGTTTTCTTATGCAACCGCTCAGTCTTTGCGAGGGAAAGGCAAAAGGCAGCGCTGGAGCTGCAGACGTGATTTATAGATATTAAACATTTTATAGCAATTTTTTATCACTTTCATTCCTCTCTCTTCCTCCTTCAGACGTTGGAATAAGAAGGGCGGGGAGGGACGGGGAGACAGCAAACTTCAAACTGTCATAGCTCAGGGTGAGCGATGAATCCTTGTGGGCTTGGGCAAACCCGATTTGGGGAAAGCTTTGCCTGTGCTTTTTAAAAGCAGGGCAGCTCCTCATCCCCCTCCTGCCAATCTTCCGGCTGTGCATCCCTGCTCGGGCTGGGAAGCGCTGAGCACCCCTGCGGGGCGTTCTCTGCGCTCCAGGTACGGCGGATCCAGCTGGATCCCCATGGAAACCCTTCCCGGCGCCCTGCCAGGACCACCCCGARCCCACCTCCTCCTGCACCGCCTCCCCAAAAAATGCCGAGCATCCCTCCAGCAACACCCCCCGCTCCCCTCCCTCCCTCCCTCCCCAGAGCCACCTGCGGCTCAGCCAGACTTCTCCCAAACACATTTCTCTGTAAAAGCCCAGATTAGCCTGAAAATTCTGCTGGAGATAAAAACGCGGCCCCTTATCAGCAAACGCATCCAGCCCCCACGCACTGCCGGCGCTCCGCAGGCTCCGGTCACTCCCGGAGCGCGGCTGTTTTCCCAGCAGAGCACCGAATCCATCATTCCTGGGCTTTCCTGCAGCGGGGCGATAAATCCCGCCCGGSAGAGGGGAAGGTGAGACCCGAATTCTTCTGCACCACGCACTCCCTGGGGAATGCGCGTCYAACACCGCCTCCTTTGCCAGGCTCCTCTTGCTCAAGGGGTTCCTGCTCTTTTTGACCATAATTTGATTTTTTTTTTTGTTTTTGTCAGCAGCGTTTCTCAAAGGGTTCTTGGTTCTTCTGACCACCATTTAAATTTTTTTCCCTTTCCCCCTCTTTTTGTTTCTTGTCTTTTATTCTTCCAAGTGCTTCTCTCCCATCTCCTGTGAAGCTGGGCAAGCAGGAGAGGGGATGGAGCTGCACCTCACATGGGTGACAGATGAAAATGCTCCGTGGGATTCAGACACAGACTCCCAGAGCTGTTAAAGAAAGGAATCAATTAAAGGAATTAATTAATAACTTTAGAAAGGCGTTATTCAAGATGCTTTGGCTCGTGGGAGAAGTGGAGTGGCAGCCAGGAGACAGTGATGGCTTTGGCTTGGAAAAGCCAAATTCACTTTTTAAAAAAATATATTTAAAATATTTTTGAAATCTTACAATGGTGAAATCCAGCCTGGATGGAGACCGGCATGTAAATATTAAATATAAAAAATAAGATATGCATTTTGTGGCTGGGGAAAGGGATTTATGGCACAGGAATATTTTCAGGGACTCTGCTATGATGGATCAGGAACAGGGGCAGTTGAGCGTGGCTGGGAAATGTGGGTGCCCCCAAAATTCTGAGCTTGAAAAGCTGAGAAAAATCTTYCCTACACGGGGTTGAAATACAAAAACCTTGCCCGGGTGGTCATTTCCAGCTGCTCCCGTGCCCCCCCCGATTCCACACCTTTATCAAGGAGCCCCCGTGTGAGATCGCAGCCCCGGCTGAGCTCTGGCAGGGTTATCAGAGGACAGACAGTAGTTCCTTCAGCCAGAACAGCCTCGGGGTTAAAAGCCAAGGGTCAGCACAGCCCCTGCCCCGTGGGGCATGGATTAAATCAAACATTATCTGTGAGCTGGCATTGCTGCAAAGCAGCCCAGAGCATCCATCTGGGCGCTGAGCCCCGGGCATAAATCACCTCTCCTGGGCTGGGCTGGGGTTTTCAGGGCTTCTCCTTGTTGTTGGTGGTGTAAATCCAGAGTAGAAAATCCAAGTGAGCTACGTTGAGTTAGGAGAAAGTGGATTTTTTTTTTTATTGTAAAGGAGGGGTTTTTTTGTGGCTGTTGCTGGCTGCAGCTGGAAGCCAGGCTTGGAAACCGCTGAAAAAATTTTGCTCAGCTTCATGAAAATCAATTTTGTTTTGCTGATCATTCCCAGATTCACAGCTTTTCCCTTTCAATCAATACATCCATCATGGGGGAGAGAGAAGGAAGAGCTAAAGAGCCATCAATTCATTTGGGTTGGCAAAGACCTTTGGGGTTTCCAAAGCCCCAGCACTGCCAAGCCCACTCACAAACCATGACCCGCAAAGGAAGCACCACCTACCAAGGGATAATCCTCAATTTCATTTCAATTATTTCTCCAGGTTTGTTTATTTACTTTTAAAAAATTATGGATAGGACCACACTCCTCAGACCACTCCAAAATTCCACTTGTTCACGGCTGTTTTAATGATGAAATTACAGCTGAGAACGGGTTTTTATTTAACTTCTGTCTGGATTCCTGGCACTGAAGGATCCAGCTCGAGAAAAATTAATCAGCTGTCACATAATTTTGTTCTGCGCCTGCAAGAAGCGAGCTGGACTTGAATTTGTTTCCAGTTAACTGCAAGGAGCAGGAATAAAAGTCCAAGCAGCTGGAATCGTGTYCGTGGGACGCAAGGAAACATTTCCAGGCTATTTCCCAAAAACTCCAGCTGGTGGCAGCAGCAATTTCTTTTCCACCAAAAGTCAAACAGAAAACTAAAAGGAAAGAAAAAAAAATTCCCTAGAAAGGATAAATGCAAGCAGCGTTGTGGAAATCTCAGGTGTGCTGCCCGAAAATGAGATTAAAAATGTTTATTGCTTCCATAAAATGGGAAAGAAAAAAAAAAATCCCATCTTTGCTAGATTTAAAGCCACGGCAGAGAGAGCTGATGACAGAGAGCCCYGGGATGGATGTGTCTGGGACAGAGGTGTGCTGAAAGGGCCCTTGAAAGCTTCCTGGGAGCTATCAGGTGCCGGCAGGGATGGAATGACCCCTGAGGGGAGCAGATTTCCACAGGAGCTCCCCTCTGCCCTCCCTGTGGCAGTCCATTCTGCGGGAAGAGAATATTTTGGGATAACTGTGACCCAGAGAAGTGCAAGCCCTTGCTTGGATTCACAGATTCACAAAGGGCAGTGGGCACAGGATGGGAYTTGGAGACAAAAACTCCTCCCCAGGGGGATGAGGACAGATCCCTGGGATGCCCAGAAAGCCCCGTGGATGTGGCACCTCCAAGGTGACATTTCAGCTTTGATCTTCACCCCCTCAGCTGCTCCTTGCAAGCAAAATCCCTGCATTTAGAATTCCTCCAAATCCACCCTCTCCCCTCCCTGYTTCCTCTGTCTCACCTGCAGCATCTCATCCTCCTTGGGTCTCCATTTCCAGGAATTCCAGCACTTCCAGGACTGAGCCTCCTCCTCATCCTCACCTCCACCACCAAACAACACCCAGGCATGTTTTCCTGCTCAGCCAGGATGTCTGGGAAGGGCTTTTTCCTGGTGGGTTTCCCTCTAATCTTTGCATCCCTTGGGGAATATCCCCGTGGAAAAGAAACTCTGCTTCACCACTGGCACCGCTTCGCTCCCAGGGGAGGTCGGAGGGAATTTTTGGAGCTCTCCAAACATGCAGGCACAATCACGGCTCCTGTGATTGAGTCGTTGCTCTCTAAATAAGTAAATTAACTCTAATACCCTTATTTGCTATCAACCTTATAAAACGTAATAAAAGCCAGATGTCTCCTCCTCAACCTGATGTGCCATAGATGGATTATTTTTCCCCAGACTTTATGAAAGTGATTTTTGCTCCTCACTCTGTGCCCCCTCTGGTGAATTTACGCCAGGATCTGATGGGGAGAAATTTGGAAATGGATTTAAAAAAATGGAAAATCTGGGTTTTTTTTATGGATTCAGGTCCAACCTTCCTCTCTCCAGGTCTTGTTCTGTGTGTGGGTGGCTTTGAGCCTGGGATGGTCACTCTGAGCTGAAGGAGATGGTAAATTATTGAGTGATTTCAGCTCAAAAGGGCACAAAAGATGCTAAATAAGAGTCCTCACACCAAGRACCTCCTAAACAGCCTGGTTGTATCAGAAAAGTCATCCAGGACTGGAGTCACAGAGAGGGTTTGGTGTCTGGTGCTCCCAGATGGATTTCAGTGATAGCTTGGTTTGGCAAGGTGGGAACCCAACAGAGAAAGAAATTACAATTCTGACATTTTTTTGGTGATTCCCTTTCATTTTAGGTGAGTTCAGCTGAATCACAAGACACTTTCTGAGATGAAGCTGCACTAAGGACCCRACTGTGCTTTGTTTTCAGCCCCTTGGTGCTCAAATGCAGCTGCCAATTTCCCTCCAAACTCCCTGAAAACGAGCACGGGATCCCTGCTCCACACAAAACCATTCAAATCCTGAAACCTGTACCTGGTTACCTCACAGGCCCTCCATAATTAGGCACAGGGAAAGCCTGGAAAAAAAAACTGTAATCACACTTAAAACCCTGCCTTGGGGTTGTGTTTCCTGCACCAAGGCTGCTGCTGGCAGGACAGGAGGGAYGGACAGGCTCAGGGGGTGACAAAGCCACATCCGTGGATTTCCCCTGGCTCACTGGGGGTTTGTGGTACTGGAGGAGTCCCTGACATCACCTCAGTGTCCTGGGGATGGTGCTGGGAGTGGTGGGGATCAGGGGACAGGGACAGCTCAGCAGCGGTGCCAGGGGTGGGAGAGGAATGAGAGGAGCTGGGGCATTTCCCATTTTATTTTTTATTTTTATTGGCTTTCCTTCAAACCAGCTGAGAAATGAAAGGACCCTGTTCAGCACCCTCTCAGAGCTCCAAGAGTTTTTCATGGAGTCGTTTTAGCTCCCAACTAAACTGAATCTTGTTTTCACACACAGAGCTTTTCCCCCAGCTGGGCTGATAACAGGATCCTGGTGTTTGGGTGAGGTTTCTGGGGGAGCAATTTGGGGTTTCACTGTCATTTGCTGAGAGTCAGGCTTGGTTCCTCATCCAAAATCACAGTTCTGGATGAAGGGCACATTCCACAGAGCTGTTGTGAGCTCAAGGGATCTTTGTTCAGGCAAGCTCTTGTCTGCAAGGTCTCATCCACAGACTGCTCCTGCTCTGGGCTCAGTCTCCTTGGCTGGATCTCCTACAGAATATTCCAGATGAATATTATTCTCCAGATGAAACAGAACAAAGCCACCACGGGGCAGAACTGCCATTTTTCCAGGGATTATATAGCATGGGTGTCCCTGCAATTTGGGAATTTGCTCTTTACTGTGGCAAATTTTAACAATATTGAGATGGCAGAAGATCCTGCTGAACCAAACTGGTTCTGTCTTAATTCAACCTGATAAAATGGAGCAGCGAGGTGACCTGGAAAGCATTCCACGAACCATTCCCACCTTTGCTCAGCCAACACTCTAAAACAATCCAAATTCCAGAAGCACAACAAATTTTAGAGCATAAATTCCCTCCCTCCTCCATCCTTCTTGCTCCAAGAGGCTGCTGGTTGAGTTTCACCCTCCCTAATTTCCCTGATTTCCCTAATTTCCCTAATTCCAGACAAGAAATGCCTCTCCAGCAAGCCAACCTTTCGAAATTAGGTTTTGGGATGTCCCTTTTCTTCAAGAAAAGGGCAGTGAAAGGAAAGAGGAGCTGGGATATCCTGGACATTTTTCCAGTCTTTGGCTCTTATCCTGGAGAAGGGAAATGTAGGAACAAACTGGATTTGTGGTTTAGCAAGCAGCTCCTGCAGATTGTTGTGGCCTGAGTGGAGAACAGGGGCTGCAATTCAGCCCCAGCAAATTTCCTTGCAATTCAGAGTTCCTCAATCCTTTGTCCCTCTGATTTTCCTGCCGATTTCCCTGATTCCAGGAATTCCTCTGCAGCGAATGAACGTGTGAAATCAGCTGGAAAAAGCACGGGAAAAATCTCTGCACTGAAATCAGAGGTATCTCCGYGGGATTACAGAGGAATTAGAGGCTAAACCTGGCGAGGAAAGGGAGACACCAAAACCCCGCCGAGAAAAACTGTGCTGGCTGTCAAAGCAATTTATCCCCCCAAAAAACTCCCAGCACGAGGAGAATTAGCAGGAATGGGTTGATTTAAGCTGCCACCCCTTCCCTCAGAGAAAGAAATAAATGAACGTGACAGGGAAGCAAAAAAGAAGAAAAATAAAAAGCAGCTGTCACTCATCATGATGTATTAAAAAGAAAAACTGATTACAGTGTGAAAACATTTTACCAGCACAATGAAAAATAAAACATGAAAAAATTTACTAGCAAAACGAAAAATAACAGCGGATTTTTAATTAGAAAAAATTACTGCATTTGAGTTTAAGTGAAGCTGTATTTTGGCGTTATATCGATATTAAGATGAATATGGAAATTAATATTAACATAACACAAAATCGAGCTTAACTGCTGTATTTTGAGGGCCGCTCCCTCCCTCGAACCGCGGGAGGCTCCGGCCARCATCGAAACACAACATTTATTATCCCCCCAGCCCCGGAACCGGGGGCATCCCGGGATGGGGCAGCSCCGGAGCCGCCGGCATCTGGTTCTCATGTTCAACCTCAGCCCTTGCATCGCGGGGCTCGAGTGACAACGGAACAATGCCCGCCCTGCAGACCGCCTAATTAGGCTGCATCTGGAGCTAATTAAGCGYGGAGTCGCGGCCAGGGGAGCGCTCCCCTTATCGAGGCAGCGGCAAGGGGCGAGACGGGAGAAAAATCGCCGCTGATAGGGCTGGGGTTGGTCATGGAAGCGATTTAAAGGAGGCGCTGGAAATCGGGAAAGGGGCTGGGATTGGTCCCAGCAGGATGGACCTGGGCTGGATTTCTGTTTTATAGACAGAGGGGAAAGGTGGGAGCTGGAGATATTTCAAATAATTCATTAAGATTGTCTTTGAGCTCTTGTAATGTATGGGCACGAGGATGCCTCTTCAGCATCGATATCATTTAATATTTGAGTTTCTGATAAATTAAATAAACTGACCTTTGCTAGGTGAAACACACTCTGATCTCTCTCTCTYTTTTTCTCTCTAACTATTAAAAGGAATTTCTATTGTTAGATATTCTAATCTTAGTTTTGTTTGCTCAGGACTGAAAGAAATATGGTTTCCATCGCTTTATCAGCCACTAATTAGGATGAGGCTGCGCRTTTTTTTAATAGCTGGACAGTTTTATTTTTCCAGTGAGTGAGTTCTTGCGGAGGTCCAGAAAAATCCAGAGTACAGGGAGTCACAGGAGTTTAAACATGAAGTAGCAGAGTTTATTTTTGATGCYTCTATTTTTCATCGTAACACTTGCAGTGCCAATAAACGCAGAGGRATCCTCCAAACGCCACAGATAAATTTATCATGGCTTGGTTCAGAACAGTAAATTATTTTTAGATCCATTTTAATTCCTCTTTTCTGACCTGGAAATGTTTTATTTCCAGGATGGAAATGGTTTGGCTGTAGGTCCTCATCAAAAAGAGGTTTTTTTGATTGAATTTTTTTCCTCTTTTTGCTGTTTTTTGATTTTTTTTCACCCTTTTTTTTTTGGTTTTGTTTTGTTTTGTCTAAGAGCCATCCCCAAGATGTCTGGGATCATCCAGCTTCATACCTGGATCCATCCAAGGCTGGAATTCCCACAGCCCTGGTGTTCCTTAGGGCCCRTTGCTCCTTCCCAACCTGCACCATTTAAACCCATTTTGCTGAGATGAGATCCGGGGTTTCTGGCAAAGCTTTTTCAGCATTTAGAGCTCTTTGTGCCTCCTCCAAATGATCCTCTCCATGCTGGGATTGTCCATCTCTGAACATTCTGCCTTTCATGCTGAGGGAAAAGTCCTAAAGCCAGAAAAATCCCACAAATAAATTATTTTTTTCATCTTATGTTTAACATATTGCACATCAAACTTATTAATATTTGGGGTGGCATCAAGCTCCAGAAGTCCTCTGCTCCCAAGCCCACCTTTGATCCCAATTTTGGGATTGATTTCCACGTGTTCTCTTCCCTTTGTCCTCCCCTCTTCCATGGAATCATGGAATTGTTGGAAAATCCCTCTGACATTGTTGAGTCCAACCCTCAACCTGTCAGTCCCAAGGCCACCACAGAACCTTTCCCAYGGGATTTTGAGCAGTTTGATGTCCAGCTCCAGCCTGGCATGAGGAGGGGGAAAAATATTCACAAAGATGCTTTACATGCATATAAAATGATCTGGTTTTTCCTGAATTTTGAGGTTTTGGGATRTCCCTTTTCTCCAAGAGCAGGGCAGTGAAAGGAGAGAGGAGCTGGGATATCCTGGACATTTTTCCAGTCTTACCTTGRAAGAGAGAAGGGAAATRYAGGAACAAACTGGATTTGTGGTCTTGGGGGTTYAGCAAGCAGCTCCTGCAGATTGTTAATTCAGCCCCAGCAAATTCCCCTTCACTCCCAGAGTCTGTCAATCTCCAGATTTCAGGATTCTGGCCCAATTTGCCCTGTTAAACTCTGGATTTCCCTGAACACAGACCTCCAGGATCAGGCAGTTCCATTTCTAGGCGAATGTGTGTGTGTGGGAGTGAAAGGTCACCTCGGGCTTATCTCTAAATAAACCCAGGAAACTCCAAATCAGCTCCTTTTCTTTTTTTTTTTATCCTGTGCAGGCTGGCAGTGGGCAAAACAGCCTGGACAGCTTTTTTTTTTAATATCTAAATATTCCCCACTGGAGCATGACCTCAAATATTAGCTTTCCACCTAGCAGGACTAGACAGGAGCCAGGCAAAGGCACGTCTGTTCCTTCTCCCTGATGCAGGAAAAGCTATTTAGACCTGCTTTTTATTTTTAATTATTATTTTTTTCAGCCCCTCCTGGGCGTGTTTACTTTCTTTGGGGCTCATGAATGGCGGCCTCAGAGCCCCCCTCATTGTGATTTTTCCCCGGGTCCCTCCAAACATCCCTTTCTCTCCCTTTTTTTTTCAAAAAAAGAGCCTTTTTTTCATAATTTTTGCCCTCCCTCCCCCCGTGTTCCTGCGTGTTGTGATTTCACTGAGGCTTCCAATGGTCTTCAACAGTTCATTTATGCTGGGAGCCTTCTATAAACTGTACAGCCATGGTCTCCTTGCCTGGCCACCCACCGACCCAGCCTGTCTAAACAGCATCTGTCTCCATCCCAGACACATCCAGCCAGCTCCAAATGGATTGAATCCAGCTTTTCCCCCCCACTTTTTTCTTTTTTTCCACCCCCCCTCCCCTCCTCTTTTGTGCCCTCCTGCAAAGCCAGGCTGGGAGTCAAGGATGGGGCACCAGGGTGGGGCTTGGGGTGCTCCTGGTCAGTTTGGGGAGCAGCAGCTCCATCCCTCAGGTCCTGGTGCACCCCTGGGTTGGTTTGGGGAGCCCTGCAGCAGCATCAGCTCCATCCCTCAGGTCCTGGTGCGCCCCTGGGTTTGATTGGGGAGCAGCAGCAGCAGCTCCATCCTTCAAGTCCTGGTGCACCCTGGGTTGATTTGGGGAGCTCTGCAGCAGCAGCAGCTCCATCCCTCAAGTCCTGGTGCACCCCTGGATTTGTTTGGGGAGCAGCAGCAGCAGCTCCATCCCGCAGGTCCTGGTGCACCCCTGGATTTGTTTGGGGAGCAGCAGCAGCAGCTCCATCCCTCAAGTCCCACCAAACCTCCCCGTGGGGAGCTGATGCATTATTGGTGACGGGAGCCTCTTTAACCCTAATCCCAAGTGCATTATCCGGGCAGTCTGCCTTGGCTGTCTGACTCCAGGTGCTGGAGGTTATTACCTCTGGAATGCAGGCGTTGCTCCGAGGGGATCTCTCTCTGTTCGGGGAGAGGGCAGGGATGGATGGGCTTTCCCTCGCTCRGGCAATTTGGACACATTTCTGAAAGATTAAGTCAGATCAGCACTTGAAAGGCTCAGTYGCCTCTTGAGTGTGGCAGCACAAAACCCATTCCCCTTCCCAAGAGCCTTGTTGAGGGAAAAAAAAAMCCAAAAACCTGAAAAAATTAAGAGAGGGGTTAATTTTGCTTGGCAGCTTGGAGAGATTGGTGTTTGCTAAACCACTGCTTTTCCTCCTGTTTAACCTGCAACATTGTCCCAAAATATTCCTGCCTGGAGAAAGGAACTGCCCTGGGTGCTTCCATGAGGTTTATCCACATCCGTGTCAACACGTTGGGTGCAGCAAAAAGCAGATTTAAAAAGGCTTTCAGGCCTGGGGAGGTGTCACCTCTCTGAATTAGGGGAGCTGTCGTTACAGGTGGGGGGTGTTGTAGGGAGGAAAGGTCGTGGTGCTGGGCTGTCARGAGCTGGGMTCAAAAATAGGAAYTGAATTKGTGATTGAAYATGGGAAACAGTCATAAAATCAGTKTAARTCTGTTGGAATGATCAACCTGCCCTGAGTTCAGAGCAGGGATATTGAATTTGATGAAGAGGTCTTAAACAAGCTTTGWTTTTCTTCAATTTTCATTTTTGAGGCAAAATGTGAACCTGTGAAGGTTTGCCTTTTGCCAGGTCCCTCTGAAATCAAGCAAAAGCGCTGTTTGCTTTATTTACAGCCTGTTTGAGCTAAGAAAGCAAAACAATACAAAAATAAAGATGAAAATGAGAGCCACTGCCAGAGAGCGAAAATACTGGTTTTGAATAAAACATGAAAATAACACATAAATTAAGGAAAGTAAAAAAATAAAAAAAAAAGAAAGAAATACTTAATGAAGGGGACGGGAGTGATAAAGATTTCACTTTGGAGGGTAGGATTAGATTGAATATTAGGAGGAAATTGTTCCCTGTGAGGGTGGGCAGGCCTCAGCTGTGGCTGCCCCTGGAYCCCTGGGAATGTCCAAGGCCAGGCTGGAAAGGTGTGGAATGAGAAGAGCTTTCAGATCCCCCCCAACCCAAACCATTCCACGWTCCTGTGATCTCTGGGACAGAAGGATGTGCCACAGCAGGAGCCTGGGCTTGGAGCTGTCAGCTGAGCCAGCCCAGCAGCTCCAAGGGGCTGCTGATCCCCTGCACAATTAGAGCAGAGCCCGTTGACATTCCCGTATTTTGACATTCCCTGATTTATTTCCAATTTCAGGTGCCTGAAGAGATGCATGTCTTGCTCTCCAAGCCCTTGTTTCAGCACKGAGGGGATCTGTTCTGGAGAGAGGCCTGGCTCTGGGAATAAAAGCAGGGGATGCTCTTCCCTGTGCTGACGGCACTTCATTGTTCTCGTGCCTCCTGCGAGCCCAATTCAGATTAGATTCACTATCAGTCATGATTATGGAAAAGAAGTGATAAAAACGTGGCTTGGAAGGAAAAAAAAAATCATGTTTGGACAAGAATTTGCTGACATATTGTGGAGTGATAACATGATGGTGAAAATAGCCAGATCCTGCCTGGCCTGGCGTCTGGAATCAGTAAAAGAGAGGCAGGCAGGAATATTGCAAGCTGGCTTCTGTTCCCCTTCCAGCACAAAATCGGCACCTTTTAGGATTTTTTTTAGAAGCCCACTGGAAGGATTTGCATTAAAAACTTGCTGTTATTCCCAGATCTTGGCTCCAGCCTGGATTGCATGGAAATCAGTTCTCACCAGAGCCCTGGGGGTGTTTCTGGAGGTCTCAAAGGAGGAGTGGGCAGTTGGGTTTGCCAATCCCAGCTGGAGCATCCACAGCTGATGCTGCTGTGTGTGGAGAAGGAGAGCAGAGCGACCCGAAAAAAATGAGAAAACTGCATGGTTTTAATTGGGATTTAATCAGTGTTACGTCCTGGGAATTCTGATGGTGGGAGGTGCTGCCTCACCCCCTCCTGGGCTGCCACATCTGCTGATTTCCAGGGAAATGGAGTGGACAATTTTCACTTCTGAACCCACCACCCATTCTGGGCAAGGCTGATAAACACAGGACCACTTTATCATGACTAAGTCCTACAAATCAGATGAAAATTGGTGTTTGGGGTGAAAACTAACRCAGCTGGGGATGCTGCAGAGCCTGGCTGTGGTTAATCTCATCAGGGTGATGGCTGGACACCATCATTCTGGTCTCCTTTAATCCATGGTTCCCCATCAAGGAAAAACTCTTCCTTGAAGTTATTTTTTCCTTGGTTATATTTCATACACAGACAGGGAATATCTGGAAAGACCTGGACCCTTCCATGGCAATTCCCAGGCTCTCAGCCACAATCTGGTATTGGATGGGAATTTGCATTTAGAATAAGGAAAAAGATGATGAAGGAACACAGAAACAGAGAGATGGTTTTAATCACAGCAGTGTGGAAGGGCAGTGAATGCACAAGATGGGCTGGAGGTCTGCTCCTCACTTCCTGAAAGTCTCCACTGTGTTTGCACTGGGTGTCCCTGGATCTAACCACAAAAATCATTCATCAGGCCCTCTGCCCCTTCTGCCAGCACTGGGATTTGTAGAGTGTTGGATCTCTGCAGTGAGAAGGTTTCAAACTCTTCTTTTGAGGAGCTAGCTTTGCCATTAAATTAGGGATTTTCTTTTCCTGAATTCCACCCCATCCCTCCTCATTTCGTGCCTTTGCACACCTCAGCAGCCACTGCTCCTCCACAGCACCCTGCTTCTCCCTGCCTCCAGCAGCTTTTGCTTTGTGACCTCTTATTTAAGTCAAAAACCAGAGAGACTCGGCCATTCCAAAAGAGGAGAAGAGAGGGAGCAGCTCCCAAAGAGTGGCTGCTCTCCATAAAAYGCTATTTCTGTCGTTTTATGGCTGAGTGTGCCTGAAAGAGGACTCTTTCTGCAGAAGGTGAAAATGCCACGGGTCCTCTTGCATCTGGAGGAATGTCCCATGTTGCAAGAGACCTCTGTAAATATTTATACCTGACGGCCTCGCAGCTGGCTGTTAAGTGCCCTGATTGTTCCTGTAASGCTGCTCGCAAATGGAGATCTGGCATCCGAAGGATGCAGCACAGATTGTTCCCTTGGCCCTCGCTTTTGGTCAGAGAATTTACTCGGGGCTGGTGATATCACAGGGGAAGCATCCTCTCGCCCCTTCTYTGCGTGTGTGCGCAGCGAGCAGAGATCTCCCCGGTGGAAAACGGGTGGAAGAGTGGGGAAAAACACCCCCAAAAAGAGCTGTTTTGGGGTTCCAAGAAAAACACATGGCATGGGGACCTCTCTGGGGTCACCTCCCCGTGTTTTTGGCACCTTGTGTGGGTGTTGCAGCCCCGGCTGCTCCTCCTTTGGTTGGACTCTGGCCAAGCCACGGTGGCAGAGTGACCTCGGGGCGGGGGTGACTCAGATTTGCCATAAATCTGCTCCTGACAAAGCCTCTCCTGGGTCAGGGGTGGTGTTAACCCCTCGTTAGTTGGGAGTGGGGATGGTGCCAGGTGGGTTTGTCACAGCTCAGGGGTGCCCAAAGCTGCTCCAGTGCGGTTTGGGATTGGGACAACTGGGATAGGAAATATCCATTGGGCCAACAAGGCTTTTTTTGGGATCCAAAGGGCTGGGGCAGGGYTGGAGGGAGAACAGAAATCAGCCACATCCCCCCTGTTATCCATCCTCACTACAAATTGAATTCTGCCCCAGGCATGTGGAAACACCACTTCATCACCACCACAGCCAGCGCCAGTGGCAGGGAGACCTCTGTGGCCTCCTGTTTTAGGGGATTTAATAGTTCAGCTGCACCTTTGGCTGGGCTAAAATCAATCCTGGCTTTGCGTTGGGCAGCCAGGAGGGTTTCAGAGAGGGGGGACAGAAACCATTAGGAAACCAAACAAACCACAAAGTGCCTCGTTCTGGGTTTTCTTCTGAGAGGAGCCGCTTTCAAACTTCTGCTTTTTTTGAAAAGTTGTCTCATCGCGGGGCTGATTTGGAGCTAATGAAAAATAAATCGGGGCCCCCTCKGGGCCTGCCAGGAGGATCCTGTGTTTCATTCTGCTGGAAATGAAGCAAATAAAACCAAATTAATCTTGGAAAGCTGAAATGCTGCCATGGAGTCTACGTTTCTGCCGGGGTTTTGGAGACTGAGGGAGCAGGTGATGCTCACTCTGCAGAGCTGGGCCTGCAGAAAAACCACCCAGTGCTGCTTTTTCATTCATCTGATCCCTCAGGAAAGCTGCAGGCACCATTCCAAGCWGCCACATTGCCTCTGTTCGACCAGGTTGCTCCTTCAGATTGTTTGGATGAATRATTTGGGTGATGTTCTCCTCTCCCTGTGCCCAATCCCTGTAAATCCCAGCCCTGAAATCCTTTGTAGCCTTATGACCAGCCATGACAGTCAATAGAATAATTTTTCCCAAAAATGCATTCCAGSAGTYCCTCCTTYCCTCMTTCCCTRCATTTAGGCYCAGTTACYACCTGYTTTTCCAGGYAGTTRTTTTTCTTCCTAATTTTTATCCTCCTTTGGGTGTTGACACTGCAAGAAGCAGAGCTTCAAGGGGATCCCTTGGATGGGCTGGGCTGCAGGACGGGCTCAGGCTGTGGTTCAYGACTTTGGGATCCTTGTGGGTTTATCTTTCCACTTGGAAAGGAAAAAAATAAAATTATATAAAACCTCACAGCTCAGATTTTAAACAGAGAGGATGTKCTGTGTGTAAGTAGAATATTTACAGTTCTAAGGCAGGGTGATATATGTCTCTTACAAATAATTAATAAAGGTTGAGTGTTGGGAAGAAGATTCAGAAGGATAAAACTAATAATGGGATGGTCTTTATTGAGGAAAATGAAGCTGGGGCACAAAATCTAAATAAATTTAGTATTTACTGAAACCCTGTGGAGTGGTTCAGATATTGTTATAAAATAATTTTTATTGTCTGTGTTGAAGATTTGGGTCAGTGGGGCTGTTCCAGGTGTCCTTGAAAACTTAAACTCAGCCCTAATGGTCACAGGGAGGTCCAGGCAGCTCCAGCAAGGCTGAGGGGAACCCAGATTCCTGCAAAACACAGAGATTTTGAGAAGGGGAGTGCACGAACTGSCCTGGAATTGCTTGGTCTGAATTCACATCTCCGGACATGCCTTAAAATATGTCCCAGTGCAGACTAAACCAGGCACATCTGGAGCAGTAAAACAAGGGGCTGCGAGGGGCAGGGAGTGCATCTCTGGCAGGCAGAGATTCCTCAGGTTTCCCTGTTCCCAGGGAAGGTCACATCCCTAAATCCTCACTGCTGAGCCGGGTGCAGGCTCCCAGTTTCCAGCACAGCCTGGGCCATGAAGGTTTGTCCCAGCTCCAGGCACGGGGAAAGGCAATTCCTGCTCTCTTTGGGAGGTGTGAAACTGCCATGAGAATGCAAAATAATGCTTTATGTTCAAATTCAGCAAAAGTTATGGAAAATAAAATGTATTGGCTTTAAATGTCTTCAGAAAAGAGGGAGATAAATTCGGAGTTGTCTCCAAAGTTTATTGATTATGGAATTTCTGTGCCAGGAAGAAACGTGGAAAAGCTGCTGAAAGAGTCACGTGGGACAAGAAGAGAATGATGTGGAAATCAGTCTCCAGGGGCTGGCATTGATCCACCCAGGCATGCAGCAGTTCTGGAGTAAAATGATTTTTGTTTCTAGAGCAGCGTTATTCTGGAAGAAAAGGGAAACCTCCATGTTTCCTGTGGGTTAATCCTGGTGCTCTCAGCWGCAGATGGAAATGCTGGAAGAGGAACCAAAGGGAATGACACAGAAGGGAGTAGGGATGTGGATTTGGGAAGGCCAATGACAGCCCCAGCTTCGTTTGGGGGTTGTATTTGAAGCACCCTGGAATTCTACACAGCTCCAGGTTTCATCTGGCTGCAAAGGAAATTCAGATTATTTTTTGGGGGGTGTATTTGTAGGTGTGGGTACGACTGTGGGAATTCTCCCCTGGGAGGGTGGTGAGGCACTGGAAGAGTTTGCCCAGAGAAGATGTGGATGTTCCATTCCTGGAAGTGTCCAAGGCCAGGCTGGACAGGGCTTGGAGCAGCCTGGGACAATGGAAAGTGTCCCTGCCCATGGCAGGGTGTGGCACTGGATGATCTTTAAAGCCCCTTCCAACCCAAACCATTCCATGACTCTCTGGTTCTCTCCTGGGACCTCTGTCCAAGATGTCCCACCTCCATCTCCACAGATGACTCCTTTCCCACTTCTGGATCAGGCTCAAGTGCTCCAGCAAGAGYTTATTTCACTTCAGAGACACTTTTGATATTTAGGACAAACACTTCCCTTGGCTGTGGTGTTTGGGCTGGGCACTGCAGGGCAGGAGAGCACCTCCAGCAGCAGGGCTGAATCCAACCCCATGTGCTCAGGTTCACTTAAAGTGTTTGTAGACCCCAACCCCTCCTCTGAAGAGACAAAAGGGTGATTTTTTTTTTTTTTTTGCTCTGGCTGCACAATTCAAATTGGCACAGCGCGTTCTGATGAGAGAGGGAAACACAGCCTTCCTGCTCTGAGGTTACATTGCACAGCCCCACCACTAAAAGCGTGGCCTGAGCCATCAGCCACGGTGAGAAATCCCTTTTGGAAAGTGTGTTTGCTCTCCAGGGTGCCTGGAAAGGCTTATGAGCAGCGAGAGGCTCAACCTGGTGACCGCAGCTGCCTCACAGCCCAAGTTTGGAGAGAGCACAGGCTCAGGTATGGCCAGAAACAGCAGCAGCGCCACAGGCATGYCCTGCACTCCTGCCCTCCCAAAACTGCTGCTGGCAGCCAAGAAGCTGAGGCCTGGATGCATCAAAAAATGCCCTGGACTGTCAGAKCCGTGCAGAACAAAGCCAGGCCTGCAGCAGCAGGACAGATGGACACAGAGCAGGTTTCCCTTGGCTGGCAGCACGATGCCACGGGCCTGGCAGTGCTTGGGGCAAAACAGCAGTGACATTTGGGACATGAAGAGAGGACTTAAAATAGCCTGCCTGGGGCATTCTTTCCCCTCTCCTCTTGCCCTTTTGACATTGTCCCATTGTTTTTCCCCAGATTTCTGTTTGGATCTCTCCCTGYAAACTTTCTCAAAGTCCTCTTTGCCCAAAGAGGTGCTGGAGACGTCGCCAGCTCTTGCGCTGTTCTTGTGGAACCCATCATATTTGTCTGAGGGGGCTCAATGGGCAGGAATTGTTCCCTGTGAGGGTGGGCAGGCCCTGGCACAGATTCCCAGAGMAGCTGTGGCTGCCCCTGGATCCCTGGAAGTGYCCAAGGCCAGGCTGGACGGGGCTTGGAGCAGCCTGGGACAGTGGAAGTTGTCCCTGCTGTTGGCAGAGGGTGGGACTGGATGGCCAAATCCTTCTGAGATTCCATGAGTTGGAGAATTTCCTGTCC
>CADDXX010000441.1:166310-204463 GCA_902810485.1 Alauda arvensis | reverse complement strand
AAGGGTTGCAAAGACTTTCCTGGGGTGACAAGAAACTGCTGGACCCAGTAGGAAGTGGGGAATTAAAAGGATTGCAGATACAGCAAATATTTTTGGGGGCTGCAAAGCTGGGAATACTCTTAAAACTTCTGAAGGACAAAGGAGTCTGTCCCCCAAGCGATGAGGGCACAGAGCTAAACCCCAGGCCATGGGTGTTTGAGGTAATTATTATTTATTGTTATATTTTGCAACCGAGTTAAATAAAAAAAAAAAAAAAAAAAGCTGAAAGCTTTATCACTTGCTGGAACGATTTCCTCCCTTTAAACCTTTGAGCAATAGAGATAAAAAGTGAGTGTTACTTGTGATGCTGGGGGAAGGAATGCAATACTCTGTGTGGTACTGTCTGGAGGAGCCCCTCAGCCCCAGGCATGGAGACACAAACCCATCTGCTTAAAAAGCGGAGGATTCAAATCCCATTTCTTGCCTTCCTCTTTTGGCTTGGACAGATTTCTGTCCAATTGCAGAAGCAACCCAACGTTTGGCACGACCAAAGGTGGAAGCACACCTGAGAAAATGGGACGGGCACGGAGCTGCGGCGGGTCTGGCTCCGTGGAAATCGTTCACTCGGGCTGAGCATTTCCCCTCTGCCCCTGGAGCGCTAAGACTCCTCTTCCTCTGGTGGGGGCAGCTGAACTGGGGGACCCTGGGAGAGGAGATGAAAGCAGCTCTGCCTTTTGGGAGGCCAGAGATGCACAGCCARCATCCCCAGCGAGGACGCGGGGATTAGGGGAATACGTGGAATTTCCAAATTTAGAGCGGAGGGCTGGCTTCCCATAAACAAAGGCTGCTTTTAAAAACGAGATGTTGGGGAGATAATGCACAAAAAAAAAAGAAAAAAAAAGAAAGAAAAAAGAAAGGGAAAAAAGTTTGCCTTTGTGACTAAATTCTGTTATTTTGCAGCCAACCTTCAAATGGGCTGTTGGTGCAAGTGAACAAACGCTTCCTGTCTGTGTGTCCTCATGGGTGGTCGCGTTTTAAAATGAAATATCCAGGCTGACAAATGCCTTTACAAAGGCCAGATTATAAACTGTAAACCTACTGTCAGCTGGGCAGGGAAAAAAAATCCAAATGCCTCTTATACCATTTAAAGATTTAGTTTGGCTTCAACACTAAAGCACTTCATCTTGAAGGAGAAAGGAGCTTAGAGTTTATAAATTGTTGTTTGGGCTCTAGTAAGCTCTGGATAAGGGAATCTCTCTGCTAGGAAACAAATGACCTTCCCAAAATTTAGGGAGCTCTGGGTATTGTTACGAAGACAAAATGCCTTGGAAAAATGTCCCTGGAATACAAAGGGATTTGAGACAGCTCTGTTACTCTTAACATGCAGTTCATACAGCTGCAAAGGGCAAATCCTACAGTTCCAGTCTCTAAAAAAGGGTGGAAAAAAAGTTAAACATATCAGGGTAATAAAATAAAAGCTGTTTAGATTGTCCCCTTCTGTCTAAATCTGCTCTAGACTCGCTCTTGCCCAGGGCTGTTGAACTYGGGCTGAATATTCACATTATTTTGGCAAAAAAACCTCCCAAAATCTCCTGTGCTCTCCTCACTGGTGATTGCAAAGGGAAGTTTTGTGGAAAATACAGTCATTTATGACAACTGCCACACTCGGCAATTTGACTCCAGAGTGGAGGAACAAAGGAACTCCAGGAGGAGAAGCCGTGGGCATTGCACACCCTCGCCTCCAGCAAGTGAAATCCTGCAGCTCCTTCGTGCATTCCTGGCAGCGTTTCCAATCCACCCTGAGCTTGGAATTGCCCTGCACAGCTCTGACCCTCTGCTCTCCTAAGGCCATCCATGGTCTCTCCCTTTCTTCCATGGGTTGTGGATTTTGAACTGGCCATAGGATCCGCAGGCGGAAAATTGTATTTACTCTGCAAATCCTCGCTGTGCTCCTCTTGCTGGTTTTTTGTTGCCAGGAGTGTTGCAGGTCATGCTGCCCTTGCTGGAGGCAAGCAGGAATTTTGGTGGAAATCATCAGATCCAAGGAAGTTTAGGGATGTGCAAGTTGAGTTGGGTTGGAAACAGATAGGAAAACACCACTTCCATGGGATTTACTGTTTCATTTTCCTCCCAGTCRTCTCATGGAAATCAGCACTACCCAAGGCATCACTTCTCACTCCTTTCACTGGGAATTTTTATTGCTGGTGTCCATACTGATGAGCACAACTCTTGGACACTCTTTCCTTGGGAAACCACCACCTCCATTGTTTGAGATATCCACCCTAAACCCCGGAAACCACATTTTTCTTGTGCCTTTCTCCTTTTAGGAGACTGAAAACCCTGCAGAGCATCAAACCAATTATTTGAGATGGCTCTTGGCAGGTTCCAAAGGGTGTGAGGTAGGAACATGTTCAATTTTCTGAGCATGTTCAATTTTCTAAGCCTTTTTCAATTTCCACGCCGGAGGCTAAAGTTTGTCGGCACCAAATTCCATGGGACCTTTGGAAAGGATGATTATTCYGGTGCCCATCAGATTGTTTTAGGGCTTGAATGTGGTTCCTGCTGGGACTCAGGCCCTCAGCTGTCCCTCCTCTCCTGCCCAGAGATCCGATGACAGTTGTGCAGCTGCATCCAGAGCTTTTGTCCAGAAGGAACACAAAGGAAACTGCTGGAAAATCTTCACAGCGGATCTCCCTCCGCCCAYGGAGTGGTGGGAATAAACATCACAACTTCAGATCTTGGTGAATGCAGATAAATTGAGGCTGAGCTGATAAGTTAATGACACACCAAAAGCAGATTGCTTCAGGGRCTGCAGGGATAAGTGGGCAATGAGSRGAGTCCTGGAATCCTGACAAATCCCGGAATGCTTTGACGTTGTGTCCCCCTGCCCCGTGCCAGCAGGGAGCTCCTGCAGCCCTGTGCAGTGGCAATCTGGCTCTCAGCATCCAGAGCAATCCTCTTTTTTAAGGCTTCTTTCACCCAGCCATGTCCAAAAGGATCCAGTTCTCCTGGAATGATTTCTCCAGGATGTGCCCTGCCCTGTCCATCCACACTGCTGGGCCTTTTCCCTTGACTCCCCTTAGCTCATGCCTCCACTCCTGCTATCCCAGGAGATCCCACATCCTCGTGTTCACCCAGAAAATGGACTGAAGGGTGAAGAAAGTGGAAAGTTGGGGAAAAACATATTTAAGAAAATATTTTGCAAATGATTCCTACCCTGTCTTTCTCCATGGTGCTCCAGGAGATTGATGGGTGCTTCCAAATCCTCYCTGGGCTCTCAGAGGTCTTTTCCAACCTCAACAATTCCATAATTCTATGGTTCTATGCTTTTAACGTATTAAAGTGAGCACGGCAGAATTTGTGCTTCCCTTTGAAAGATTATAATAAAGATTTCATAGCTGAATGACAGCACCTCTGACCCCCAGCCTGAGCTGTGAAATCCTGCTTGAGCCTCCTTGTATCCCTGCTGGAATTCCAGCTTGTAGGGAAAGATCTCCTCAGAATTGTTCCTTGCACACTGCTGCTGACAAACCAGAGCTGCAAGGCCCTTTTTAATGGAAAGAGTTAGGAAAGTTGTATTAAATTCCARCAACACTTTCCTGGAACAGTCTGTGTTTGGATTGGGTGAAGTCCAAASAGTGGGGACAAGCACAGTGGTGTTAAAGGCCACCTATTGTTTTAGGGACGCCGTGAGGTGACATCTCTTTACTTTCCCTTTGTCAGACCCGAGTGATCCCATTCAGGATGGGATGGAGTGGCTGAGGTTGATCATTTYACCACTGCACCCTGGATTTGAGGCAGTCATGGCTGTAAATAAAAGGTTGCTGCTACTTTGAGGTCCAGCTCTGCAGCTGGTGGGGTCCTGAGCCACCCAGTCCTTCTGGGAAAAGCCAGAATCTCCCACCRACTTCCCAGAACTCCAGAGAGCTGGAGGCAGATCCTTTGCTGGTGGAAAATGAACAGCAGCAGCAGCAGCAACATGCACCAGCTGAGGATTCCCAGCATTTCTCCRAGCCCTCCAGAAAGAATCTGCAGGAAGAAAACCAATAAAAAAAAAGAATCCTCCTCTCCAAAACATTCCTTCAACTGCCCCCATGACTTTATCTGTTTTCTTTCTTTCTGTTCTCCCCCCAAGTTTTTTTTCTTTACAAGCTCTTGCTGCCACAGCAAAGTCTCTGTGAGATGAATCCGGGCAGAGACATGGAAATACTTCACATTTCACAGCAGTTTCCTCAAAATCCTGGTGTTCTGCAGCCTGCTTGGGATTGCTGGACAAGACTTAAAGCTGAGGAGAGCTTGGTGGCTTCCTCCAGCCTCCTGTCACARCCTGAGAGGGGTGGGGGGCTTAAGCCAGGCTTTTATTTTAGTCCCCTTTTCCAAGGAATGGGAATCCTGAGAGCACCCAGCTGACAGACCAGCGTTTTTCTCTTTTTTGTTTTTCTCTTTCCCAAGGCAGCCTGACCCCCGTGGAAGGGAAGATGTCAGTGCTTGGGAGCAGGTTGATGGGGAGGAACAGGAGGAAGCCCTGATTTATCCGCGCCTCCGGAGAGCCAAGGCTTGATCCCGCCCGCTCGGGGAGAGCTTGGCAGTTCACAGGATCAGGCCTCTGAGTAAATGGGGAATTCATCCAGAGATATCTAGGAAACGCAGAGAACAAGCTGCCAACTCGACTCCGAAAGCCAACAGTTCACTAATTTTAATCAACAGCTGGATATTTTTATAGGGAGTGAAGGGATGGAGGGGTATTATGACAGAACAAGGGAGGTGGGATTAGACTAATCTAGCCCGGGCCAAGTGGGCTCTTCCTGCTCAGCCATGTGGAGTGTCATGACTGTGTGATTTAGACTACTGCACACTCACCCACACTGATAAGGAGGACAATTATGGGGAATACACAACTCTTTGTGCAGCCCTCGGCCAAGCGCAGCCTGGCTCGCGGATGTCAGCTGGGGATCGTCTCCAGCTCTGAATTAGAGAGGTCCCCATCCCAGGGACACAGCTGTGGCGGGGAGTTGCTGCAGGATAGGAGCCTGGAGCTTGCCTGGAGGTCACCTTTGCCCTGTCCCTCTCAAAACTTCAAAGGGGCCTTTCTTGGAGAGCCCCGTCGCCGTGGCGGTGAATCCCGGTGGGTGGCAGCGTCATCRTTCACCCGTCTGGAGAAGGTTTCTGTCTGTTGTGACTCCGCTGGGTCCCTCAAGGGCAGTTTCTCCGGTGTTAATTGTCGTGTTTTCCCCCTTACTTCTGGTCCTCTCCATGTCCTTCCTCACCTTCCGCTGACTCACTCCCAGCCCGGCCTCGTGCTAGGGCGGCGCTGCCCAAATGTGACCCAGGGAAAAGCCACAACCTGAGGGCCACCTCCTGTAGCCCCCATCAATCCATTGCTCTTCCTAGTAGGAAGCATGGGAATAGCAATTGCGAGCCAGATTTTTCCCTTTTTTTTTTTGTTTTTGTTTTTAATTGTGATTTTTTTGTTTTTAATTTTTTCTTTTTGGAACGAGCCCCTGATTGGCGCAGAGCAGCTTTTGTTGTTGTTTATTTGTGTAGCTTTTCATCTTAACGAGGATGTACGGAAACAATTACCACATGCTTCATTCACAAGATCAACTCAAGCTTTTCCTGTCTGTGCCATGATTGGATGGAGCCACTCAAAATCATTCAGCTTCGCACAAATCGTGCTTTTTACTCATTTTTTTTTAACATTTACTGTACAATAAGGATGATTTTCTTCCCCCCTCCCCTGCTAAATAAAGTTTGGGCTTTGCACCAGGTGCCTGGAAATGTCACACAGTTTCTCCCTTTTGGCAGTGCAAAGTCCAAAGGCTTTAAGAAAATGCACATTTTTCAGGAGGGCAGAGAGAGGTCACTGACTAATTCAAGATTTCCTCCGCTGGTTTCCATAACAAAGAATCATTTTTTTTTTTCTTTATTTAGCTGCACTCACTGGTAGGTTTTCATTTGCATCAAAGCTTTGTTCTGCTCTCATTTGGGCTGCCTCCAGAGACCAAACAACATCACAGGCTACTCCTGGCATGTCCTCCAAAGAAATGGGCCAAATTCTGAGCTGCGAGTTGGCTCCCACGTGTAAACTCTTGCCATAAAGGTCCTGCTCAGGGTGAGAGAGGTTTGTGGCAGTCAGGAGAGATTTCCATGGAGTTTTAAAGCTAAAACCAGTTGGATTTGGTGCAGTCCGGGTGGGATGGGGCGACCATGCCATTTTTAAGTTGAGAACAACTCCTGCTCTGAGACCTTCCATCTTGTTATTCAGAAACCGGTGGAAATTTTACCTCCTTGGGTGACATCCTTCCACTCACACARCCCGATTTCATATTCCCTTTATTCTTTGTGGAATTTCAATCCTAATAACTCAGGAAATGGGTCTTCAGGCTCACGTCCGAGAGCCGCGGCTGGCTTTCCTGCGTGAAATCCTGGCACGGCCGCGCTCTGGAAACGGTCGGGAATTTGGCAGGCGTTGGCTTTCCAGGGGCTGTTTGCCCTTTTCCTGTCCCTGCCGAGAGCTGCCCCAGCGCTGCAGGGCGATAAGGAGCTGAAAAATGGTGTTTTGCCTGGGAGATCTGCTAGGATTTGACAGCTGACTTCCCTGGAGATACTGGTTGGGGCTGGGTGTGCTCCAGCCGGGGTCATGGGAGTTTGGGTGGGATTTTCCAAGAGATCCAGGACTCAGGCATGAGACCCAGGAGTGAGGAGAGGTTTCTTGGTGCCTTTCAATGGTAAATGAGGTGACCTGGCTGGGGTGTGAAGGGTGTAAGAAAAAGGAGTTGCATTAGAAGAAGATAATGGGGAAAGAGAATTGCTAGACAAAAAAAAGTAAAAAAATGGGGATTTAAATGTGACTGCAGAGGAGATGAGATATTGAGTGAGAGAAGCCAATATTAAAAATAAAAAACAAACTGAAATGACAAATCCAGAACTGGAATGAAGTTTCTGCTCCAAGGACTCAACGTGTTTTGCTGGAGAACTTTCAGTGCGAAATTCACCAATGAATCCCACACTGGGGACAGAGCCACCTCCTTTCCCACTCCGGGGCTGTGACCACCAGGTTATTCCCTGCTTGCTGTGACTCCCATTGAAACCCTTGCTGACCAGTYCTGCCTTTTTTGGGAGATCCAGCCATCCCCATGGTCATTCCTCCCCAGCTCCTGGGAGTCTCTTCCCAAACTGGGTGATTCCTGAACGTGCAGYGGGAGGTGAGAAATCCCATTTCCAACTTGGAGATCTCCGTCCCATCTTCATCTCAGCAAAACCCATGGCTGAGGAACTGCTCCCTGCCCCAAACCATGTCCTTGATYAGTGATCCCTGGCTGCATTTGGATTTATCTGATGCATGGGGACATCTGTTTATCATACATTGCACGTCTGCTGAGCAACTTTTTCCTCATCCCAAGGCCCGATTAAAGATTCCGATTAATGGAACTCGCTGGAAGGTCCTACAAGGCAGCTCTTAAATCAATGTCATGTAAACTTTGCTGGGTTAATCCTGCACATCTGAATTCAGCTAAAACCCAACACTGTGAGGTCAGCCTGTACAAATTGATGGATTTTTATTCCTTTAACCTCAGAAGTGTTGCCGAGAGGGGAAGAGCAGCGAGAGTTGCTTCTTCCAATTGCTTCTTTTTTCTGCACAAGGAAAGACAGATATTTTCCTTTTTCACATGTGCATATATATAATATATTCATATATTTCTACAAAACATATATTTTTAAAAATGAGATGCATTTAAATCAGCAAAACACCCCTGCTCCTTTTCATTTTTATCTTGCTGTTCATTTTTCTTGTGCATTGATTTGATAAGGCAGTAAAGGATTCTGCCATTATAAATCAGGAAGTTAATGAGGAATATCCCTCCTGCCTTTTACATTTATTTAGTCCTGAAAACAATTAAATCTCTAAAGACACCCCAGAGCATTTTGTGGCTCATGAATGTTGCAAGAGTAAATTAGCATGAACTTGCAGAAAAAAAATGCTGTGCAATTTATGGACTTTTCTTGTCTTCCAGGGGAAGACTTTTGCAGCGTCTCTGTGAGTAACAATCTCCTATCAAAGCTCTTTAGTGCCTTTGCACTATCATCAATACATGTAAACAAAGGATAAGGGAGCTAATTCCTTGTGGATAACTTTCTGCAGGGAAGTGCAGCCTGTGGAACAGCTTGCAGCAGAAGAGCAGCTTTATCAGCTTTAAACCAAGGAGTGCATTTTATTTATGGAATTCAGCACTGCAGGCATTCCTGGYTCTTTGGTGGAGTATTTTGCATTTCCCGTATCCCATTGCTTGGTTTTGTTGGAGCAGAAATGYTGGATAATTGTAAAGACCTGCTGGAGGCACTTTGGCTCTTGGCTTGGTGTCCTGTGGTTTTATTTTCTCTCCTTAAACCTGAGAACTTCCCTTGAATAATAWTAACAATTACATTAATTTATACTAACTGGATCATTTCCCTTGAGCTTTTTGCCTTTTTTTTGTTTGTTTGTTTGTTTTTCTTCTTCTTTTAATCTTTCTTCTATTGTTTTATATCAAAAGTTAAAGCCAGCAGAGATGTTTCAGGGAATTCCTCACCCTGAAAAAAAGCATCGCTGCCCTTGTGCCACTTTGCATCTCCAAAGCCAATGGAAATCAGGAATTTGGGTCTTGTTCCTTGCTTGAGTGCCAATCCCACCTCTCAGCTGCCAGCAGGACCCAAGGAATGACAACATCCTGCTGAAATCCTGCCAGCCTCTACCTTGGAACACACAGCCCAGAAGGTTCCTGAAGACAAGGATGCGTCCACACCCTCATCTGTGCCCTCATTGCTTTTTTGGTCCTTCCTGTGCCTGGAGCTTCATCCCACTTTTCTCTCCTCCTGGATGTGGCCGTTTTCACGTTTTCCCTTTGTTCTTTGCTGGGGTCCATAAACTTCACCAGGACCAAAGGAGCAGAGGCAGGATTTTAGCTGGAGCTCCTTCTGCTGGTGGGACGATCCCTTTGCACAGAACAATCCCCCTGCAAAGCCTCTCTCTTTTCTTCCCCCTTTCTTTTTACACGTCCTTCTTCCCAACAAAGGAATGACATTAATAAAAATAAACATTAAGTATGAAACAAGGAATTARGATTGCCATGAGTCCATCAGTTGTTATCCCAGTGAGAGGGATTTGAGTTCTGTGGCTCACTCTAAAGCCAGGTGAATGTGCCATGGATTTTTTATCAGCTTCAGTGATTTTGGTATGGATCCAAACACTCCTCATGGAAATGCTGGAGTCCAGAGCTGTGGGAATTCATATTCCAAGTTTCTTGCCCATTTCTCCAGAGTCAGCTTTCTCTCTGCTTGACTTCTGTTGGATGATCAATCCTTCTCCTACCAGATACCAGATTTGTCAGTGACTTCAGCTTGGGCAAGACTTGGAAAACACAAATTCCTGGCAGCCAAATTCCTTACTCTATCTGCCTAGTTATGCTTAAGGATATGGACATTCCTGGACATCTCAGGCWCCAGGGATGTCTGTGAGAAGACAAATCCATGTCAGACACCACCCAGCTGCCAGCAGAGCTATAAACTTGTGATTGGGTTGATATTTTTCTGCATTGAACAGCCAAACCCCAGTCTCCCAGCTGGAGAATCCCAGCAGCAGCTCTTCCCTCCCAGTTACCTTTGGCTGTGGTTGTCCTGTGGAAATTTAATTTGTGAAGAGCCATTTTGGGATTCCACTGGGCTGCTGGATTCCCAAAACAATATTTAAATCATAAGAGACTGAATGTATCAAATGTCCCAATAACCTGAACTGKGAAATGAACTTTACTGAAGCTGAGCTGGTACGATCCTAAAGGATTCATGGGAATAATGTTTATGCAAAAAAAAGGAGGTGATTTGCAATCAAAGATTTTTGCTTTAAGATCTGGGAATATTCCTAATCAAGGCATTTTTCCCTTTCCCTTTCCCTTTCCCTTTCCCTTTCCCTTTCCCTTTCCCTTTCCCTTTCCCTTTCCCTTTCCCTTTCCCTTTCCCTTTCCCTTTCCCTTTNCTTTCCCTTTCCCTTTCCCTTTCCCTTTCCCTTTCCCTTTCCCTTTCCCTTTCCCTTTCCCTTTCCCTTTCCCTGCTGCACAAAGTAAAATCCAAGAGTGATCAGAAAAAATTATTTTGCAACTTAAAAGTCCAAACTCCTCCAAACCTTGGGTATTTTAGAGTGAAATTAAAGAAGACCAGTAAAGCAAGTCTAAACCCCTGAGTTTTTAGACTCTCCCAACACACCAGGAGTGTTTCCATGAGGCCACAGTTCCAGTGAGGTTGGATCAGAGTGCACAAAAAGGATTCCTTGGAGATGCTGGTCCATGGGTCCACCTGGGGAAAATGGGAACATTGACAGGAATTTAACAGGCGTAAGAGGAGATTTTCCTTTCCGGGATCCAAGGTTGGTGCTGGCAGGTGGACACACATCCTCCTTTCTGGGGATGCTTCCTCCTGCCCACAGCACACCTGCATCCCGTGGGGATCCCTGTTCTTGGCTTGGAGAGGCGATGCCTGGACAATGTCACCGAGTCCGTGCCACCGAACCAGTCCCTGCTGAGCATCGCTCACATCTCCCAAGCGTCTCCATGAATTCATCAGGAATAAAACCCACCATCCCTCTCCTCCATCCAGTGGGGAGCTGCTCCTCACCAGCCACGTTTCTCATGGAACGTCTCTCTCCTCTTGCTGGAGATGGCTCCGTGCCATGCTTGACCAAGGCTGCGCTTGAACCTCRCGACCCAGAAGTGAAAGGCTCCGTGTCACACTGCCAGCTCCCCCAGCCATCTGTCCTCCTTCAGTGAGCTTCCTTCCAAATTCCCTGCACACTTCATAAACATCCCAGCCCTCCTCACCCCTCCAGCTGCCCTCTGCCTCCAGAAGAAACAGCACTTCCAAGGAAATACCACTCATTTTTTTTAATATATATTTTTTTTTTTTCTGGGCGTGTTGAAGCCGACATCTGGGATTTGGCAAAGCGAAAGCCTTTTTCATCCATCCTGCCTTTTAAACCTGGTGCTTTAAACCATCCTGAGGATGGAGAAGCCAGGCCTAAACTGGTGGAGATGATGTGGTGCACGGTAGCAAAGCCGTCTTTGAAGACCAACAATAAAGCAAACTTCCATTTCCTTCCCATAACATGGTCATGTCACAACCCCGAGAGCTCCACCTTCCCTTTCAAGAGGCTCGAAAGTAGGACTTCAGACAAAGAAAAATAGTCTCAGGTGGGTTCACCATGGATCATTTTGACTATAATTTAAACATTTAAATGTCAATGCTTAGTCATAGACAAGACATGATTCTTATCTATCTCCGCGTGGCTTCCAGCAGAAAAAAAATTTGAACCCGTGCCATTTCCTGTTGGAGAGAGCTTAAACACAGGGGTGACAAGGGCACATCTATTTTGGAGCCCTATTTTAAAAGCCTCCGAGATATCAGAGAAATCAACTGGCACAAACAGAGGGCTTGGAGTTTCTTTCATGGTGGTGGCAAATTCGGTCTATCAATGAAACACATACTTAGCGAAGCGGAAGTGAGCACCAGCAATACTTCAATCAGCCCTGGCAGATGTGTACATTATTCCGTTTGATCTCCTGGGATGCTGGATTTAGATGATATAATACATTCTGGTTATCTTCCTCGAAGTCGGAGGGAYGTAAGGAGATATCCACTTTCACAAGATAAAATTAGCACCTCTTTATTTTCCACATAAACATTCTTCCTTTTTATTTTTTTTAGTTTTTTTTTTTGCCCTTTTCTTTTCGCAGGAAAACGCTGATTAGAGTTACAAAGCATACCAAGGGGTATGAGTTTATTCATATTCAACCCAAATCCTATTTATAATATCAAGGAAATAACATTGGTATTACACAGGGCAACTTGGACGGCCGAGATGGAGGAACAGCGAGCTCCGCTCGAGGCAGGTCCCTTCAAAAACACCCAAAGCCCTTTTTTTTCCAAAGTCRTGGTGGGAAAGCAAAGATTTGTCTTAAAACTGGACAATTTCACAGGAAAAATGGTCAGCCCACACTAATTCTGTTATTTTAGTGTATTTTTTGAGGTTATCTTGTTGAAGAGACAAGCTTGAGGTCCAAACTATGGACTTGAACTTCAGAAAACACATTTTCTTCTGCACCCCTTGATCTCAGCTCTCACCTACCACAAATTCCTACAAATATCACCCAGATTCTCACATAAAACTCTTGCTTATGGRTAAATCCAGTGTTTTCAAGCAGCCCAGTGAGGAGTTATTTTTGTTAAGCCGCAGCATGGACCTTTTGGGCACGGGAAGCACGTTCCTGGGTAGATCTGTGTGAATAAGGGATTGTTTGGTTCTCTCGCCGCTCCAAACAATTGGGGGAGAAAAATGGTTTCCGTTGGATGGAGCCTTTTGTACGGCGTGGCGGGGGCCTTAATGGACCTTTGAACTYTTTTTAAAATAAAGGAATCCACGGCATTATCTGCAGTGCTTCCACGAATGCCAAAGAGAAGGTGGTGACCTTCAAAAGGCTTTTGATGGGGAGAACAATTCAGAGAAATTGACACGACGCTTTCCAAATGTTTCGGGCAATCCGAGTCTCCGCGTCGGAATTTGGGAGGAAAAGCACGGCTGAGGTAATTTTGATGTTGTGTTTATGAAAAATCCTATCAAGGGCTTGCTGGGGTGGATTTCATGCTGATGATTGACTGATTGATGTCCAGATTTAAGAAAACAGCCATGGAATTGTGGGATTGTTAAGGCTGGAAATGGCCTCCAAGGTCATKGAGTCCAACACTYGGATCTTGTTTGGGAACAGGACTCTAATATTGCTTTTAAATCCATGTTTTCTCAGAGCTGGTGGTTCAGGTGAGCTCTGAGGTCCCATTCCACTCCCTCCTTGGGAAGACCCTACTCAACAGCATCAGCTTGGAAACCTGACATCAATTACTGGCAGAAAACGTAAATAAAACACACCAAGAACTTTCTTASAGCCTCCACAGCAGCTTTTCCCCCAGCAAACCGCCCTCACATTCCCAGATATGAACTGAAGCCACAGGAGATAGGATCTGTTGAAATATGATGTGAGGCCTTATCAGGATATGAGTTGGTGCTGCTCTCCAACGTGAAGCTTTCCAGTTTAATGCACGATGACAGAGCCAGATCCTTTTACAGGGAGAGAGCCGAGATCGTTTTCGAGACCGAGTTTAGCAACTTCTCAAATGTCTGGTGTTGTCTGTGCCGTTAATTGGCCCCGTGGCTGCAGTTTGTGTGGGCTGCCCATTATAATGTCAATAAATCCAGGGACTGGGRATGAAATCCGATGCAGAAATGGGCTGAGGGGTTTGTTCTGAGAGTTTGGCCCTGTGCGTTGATCATGGGATTGGGGTGGACAAGGTGGAATAGCCTCACGCAGTGTAAAAGGGAAGATTTTTGGGGAAAAATCAAAGCAGCAGCTTTTTTGAAAGGGACATCACCAAAAACCAGCCATTTAATAGTATCAGCTGTTCCATGAAGGAAAGGGAGCTGGAGAAAGTGACTTTTCCTCACTCACCTCCATGTTCCTGAGTCATTGAGGGCTCCTGTGTGGGACAGGAGCTGATTTTCCTGCTGCCAGAAAATTTCGGTGGGAAAATCCCATTTTGTGGTGGTCTCAGCATGCACAGATGCTGGCGAGGGGGGCAGAGAGGGAGAAGAGAAATAATAAGTCTGATGGGAAGAAAATATTGTGTCAGTGAGGGGGGGATGCCTTGCTGAGAGCAGAAGGGTTGGGCCGTATCTCACTCCATCAGTGACACCTCACTTCTGAATCCAACCAGCAAAAAATACCCAAACCCCAGCAAAAACCAGCAGCAAAAACCAGCCCCAAAWTTTATATCATCCCTACTTATCCCTGAAAAAAAATTAATGCCCTGAAAACGCTTTCCCGGGAAATTAATAGCAGAGATCCCAAGCTCAGGGAGAAGCTGGGAGTTGGCAGAGGGTGATGTCAAGCACATCTTTATGCCACCACTGGATAATTATCAGGGAGAACCCACCAGGAGCTTCTCTTGCCACTCACACGCACAGCAAGAATTTATCATCAGCTGTCCAGATTTTTCGCATTTTCATCTAAAAATYGCATTATTTGAAGGAGGAGACTGGGGGGATGCTCCAGTAATCTGAATTAAAAATAATTACGAAATGCATGAAAAGAGAAGAAATCAAAACTGTTCTTCAGGTCAGGATCTTGTGAAATCTGCAGATGGATTCCCCTTGAATTCAGAGGAGTTTGGTGTCTGTGAGTGTTTCTGTGAGTTTTCAGCCTTTGCATCCCCCCCAGGAGCTCGGCTTTCCTGGGGCTCACGGAGCCCTCCCAGCCCAGAGCCAGCACGGGGCACAATTAGCTGCAGAAGCCCAATTTGGGGGTTTCCTCATTAACCTGTCATGTCAAATGCTGGCCGATAAGATGGTGAAAACTGCGGGGGGAGGAGGAGCGGCGGTGGAGGGGTAAAAGTTCATTTTGCCAGGCAAACAAACAGCGAGTCACTTGATTTTACTAATTATCCTCCCCTGTGGCTCTCCCAGCCATCATTTTCCCCCCCCGCATCAGCGTAAGAAGTGACAAGATAAGATAGGAGCTGGTATTTTCTAAACTATCCCTGCTGAGGGCATAGCCAGATAATATGAGGGTCCGTTTGAAAGAGCCCGCAGAAGATTAATTGATTTTCTTAATGCYGGAGTCATCATCGCTCATTAGAAAAATAACTGCTGGGATTGTTGGGAGTGGGCAACTCTGGAATGCCCCTCTCCAGGCCCTGTCCTAGGAGMGGCTCTTGGGGTGAGGAAGGGTGATTTATTCGCAATGGAGGGAGAATTATTTATAATAATGCGGAATTATAAATGCGTTGCTATGAATTTTGTGTCTGACTCACGGCTCGAGGACATCGGTGGGTGGGTGAGGGTTGGCTCACGAGGTTTATTGGTTTTAATGATATATTAAATTATGGGCTAACACCTGTGCACCTCTCAGTGCCCTGCAGTTTCCCAAAATTATTGGTTGGGCATAGGATGGATGGTCCAAAAAATTCCTTGCATTTTTTTTTTCCATGCTGATTATCTAGATCATGTCCAACCTGTGTTCCCTCTTTTTGAGGTCAAAGAGGATTTTCTTCCATGCAAAACTCTCAAACCTTGTGACAGATGTCCAGTAAGAAATCAGTGTCACAAAGACAGGGGGAGAAAAAAAAAGGGGAATTTAATGATTCTGTGGTTTGCCAAAGGCCTTACATTAAATCAGCAAATAAACATGAAATATGTGCTGCTTTAGAAAGATAACTGCTTTTTTTAAAAAAAATTCACGATTTAATAACTTAATGGATCTTTGAGCATGTGCTACCTTTTTTTTAATGGGCTTTTAGAGCTTCCAACCTCACCAGGGCACAGCAACARGCAGCTCAAGGCCAGCGGGACCATTAGAGATGTAAAAAATCAGAACTCCCAATATCAAATTTGAACCCAGTAAAAAAAAAAAAAAATAATAAAAAAGCACCGTGCCAGAACACATCTATAAAGCACATTTCAGCAACACGTTACAGCTGCTGCTGTGTATTTATAGCTTTGGGACAAAAAAAAAAAAAAAAAAAAAAAAAAAAAAAAAAAAAAAATAGAAACCAAAACACAACAGACTGGAAAGAGTAGAAAGGATTGGAAACAGCAAATTTGTCAATGTTTTTCCTCGCTGCTGAGTCGCTGCTGCTTTAGATTAGCCCTGTCCCCTGCAATTTGACAGTAGCGCCGTGAACCTGCAGCGCGGACCGCGCGGAGAGGCGCGGGGAGAAGGGAGCAGGAATTCGGGGAATGTTTTTCCCTGGGAGCGGAGCGGGGAAGCGCAGCCGCGGGGACCGGGGCTGCGGTGACAGCGCTAACACTTCCCAGAGCCGGGGACCCCGCCGCCGGAATGGCACTGCCCACCCTGAAAGTGAGAAGGTAAAGTTTATTTTTTCTGCTTTTTTCCTCCCCTTTCTCTCATATACAGAAGGGATCGAGACCACCAAGAGCGGCCGTCTTTTTTTTTTTTTTTTTTTTTTTCTTTTTTTTTTTTTTTTTTTTTTTTTTTTGCCCTTTTTTTTTTTAATTTTTTTTTTTTATTTAAAAAAAAAAAAAAAATCCTGCCTGAGCTCATCCACCTAGATTTGATTTTTTTATTTCTTTTCTTTTTTTTTTTTTAAAAAAAAAACAGGAAACGGGTTTCAGATGTTTGGAGGTCCCCAAAGCAAGGCTGCTCATCTCCCTCCCAATTAACCACCCAGTGACAACCATCGAATCTTTTCTGGCTTTGGAGCTGAGGGATTGCTTCATATTCTTATTTTCACATGTGCAATCCCTCGCTCCCGGGGGTTTGATCCGAATTCCAAGGAAATTTGCCTCGGGAAGAGCAACCCCAGGAGCTGGCTGGGATGAGGAGGAGGGCGTTTGAAGGGATCCTTGGTGGGGTTTGCACGAGGAGTTTGGGGTTGGATGAGCGTGGAAAACGAGGCTTTTCATTTCCCAGTGCCCGGGAATAAATCTGCATTTCCAGATAAAACAATCAGCGTTCCCAGATTCCCGCTCCGCTGTCAGCGCCACACACTCGGAAYTCAAATCATCGCTGGTTTGATTTCCTTCGTTTAACCTCGCCCGATGATATTCCATGAATATTCCCCAGGAATCCCTCCCTGGGCACTGCAGGTGATGCCTGGGACTCCGGGAGAGGAGGACTCAGCCTTGCCCAGGGTTTCTGCCCGGGTTTGGCGCTGCAGCAGCCACGATCAGGCTTTTTTTTTGTTTTTTCCCAGCAGTTATTCCCATTTCTCACATGGGTGTTATTCCAATTCCTGCCCTGCTCGTTATTCCCACTTCTCACCTCAAATACGCACCCGATTTTTGTGTCTTTTAAAGAGCCCAAACCCACTTGATGTTCAACGAGCATGAGGATAAAATTAAATTACTGAAGTGYTTCATTGAAAAAGGAATAAAATTAACAGCCAAATTCTTTCAGTTAACTATCTTCTCTTGCAGATAAATCCCATGGACTCCAGGGCAGATTTATCTGGAAAAAATGCTGAAGGATCATTCTGATATTTTATTAAAATCTATTTTTTTTGAGAATATTGCTGGACTGTGTATTTATAATTTTAATAACACTTTGCTGGGATTTGGAAAACCTGTGCAGATCCAAGTGCTAAAGGAGAAGGGTTTGCTATTCCTGCRAAGGCAAACTGAGCCCTAGAAAATATTTTTCCTTCTGAATTAAAACAACAATTTTTTGAGTTACTTTGCACCCCCTGATAAATGAGAGTTTTTCTTTCTAAGCCTTCCAGAGGCAAAACCTGGCTTCTGACCTGGAATGCAAAGGGATTGCTAATCCAGCATTAAAAATCGATGCTAAACTTACACAGAATTAAAAACAAATTGAAAGAAGTTGGTTTTATTTTCAGCATTTTGGCAACCTCAGAGAGTGCCCCGCCTTGCTTCAGCTTTGCACTGAAAATACACTTGGATGCTATAAACATAAAATATAAAATATATATATTAAAAGAAAAATTAAAGTATTTCCTGGTGGCATAAATAGCATTCTTTTTTTTGTGTGATGATAATTTGGGTTCTTAAAAAAAAACAGATGTAAAACCAAATTATAAAAGATGTTCAACCCCCATTTTAGGTTAATATCAAGAAAAGTGCACCACAAGCACGAGACTGACACCCAAGCCTCTGAGCAAAAACCCCCTTATTTAATCTAAAACATGGATTTTGGGAGTTTTATTAATTCTGTCAATAAATYACCTGGTTCCTTTTTAAAATCCAAACCCCCAAATTTTGCCAGCAATAAAAATTACAGCAGATAAAAACGACACCCCCTTATTCCTGGCACATCCCCCGTAACAAACTGGGGAGTTCGCTGATGACCACGAATATATTGGAAAAAACGTGTAAACCCSAGGCAGGGGGATATTTTTTTTCCAAGAGAAACACCTGGAAGGTGTAAATCAAAACTCTTGTAAACACGTCAGGGGGAACATACGACAGGCACAGGGCTCGCGGTGCACCCAGCCCGCGGAGCTTTGGAAACCCGCGCGGATAAATCAGGGATCAACCCCGGGCTGATAAACAGCTCTTGCATGGAGAGGAGAAATCCTCTGCCCCTGCAGAGACAGCAAAAGATGGATTTGGTACCTCTGGAGAAATCCAGGAGGTCATTCACGATAATGGGGTTTTATAAAAAAAAAATAAAAAAATTGCTGCTCGAATTTTGGAAGTCGGGCTCGGGTGGCTTTGTGATTTGTTCAAATCAACAGCAAAATTAATAACTTTAATAATTTATTTCTTTTCTTAGAAATGCTTCCCAAGCATTTATTTCCCCAATTTAAGCTTCCTAATTGTTGGTGAAATGTAAAGATCTTTTACACCTACATGATATTTAGCATCTATTTTACCTCTGTGTGATATTTTACACCGACATTATTTTTACATCTAAATTGCATTTTACATCCACGTTGTATTTTTTATCTACATTATATTCGACATCTACATTGTATTTTCTAAGTTTGATTTTCTATTTACATTATGTTTCACATCTGCATTTTCCACCTAAATTGCATTTTCTATTTACATTGTCATTTCTATCTACACCATATTTCACATCAATATTATATTTTACATGTACATTTTATTTTACATTATATTTCACATCTCCCCTGTATTTTACACCCACGTTATTTCTCATCTATCCCACATTTTAAATTTCCATGGCCAAAAGCTCACAGTGAAGCCCAAAAGGGGACAGAGGAAGAAATTTTGTGGCGAGCAAACTGCTGAAAAACCCCTGCACTGAAAAACCCCCAAAAAACTGGGATTTTGCCTCATGGACTGAAAGAAGCCCCATTAAAACCCTATCTTCTGGAAAGCGTCAGAGAGGCAGGAGGTTGGTAAACATTATAAAAAACAACCCCTCATAAAATTTTTATTGCTTTACATTTCTGTACATTTTACGGCCGGCGCGGGGGGAAAAAGAAGCCACAGCGATTTCTCCGCCTCCAGAGCGGGAGGGAACTTTTTTTTTTTCCTCCCCCTCCCTCACTTTGTGCTCATCCAAATAAATAAAAATGTCCAAGCCCCGTTCATTCCTCAGGCGTTCAAGGGAATGGTTCCACGCTCAGAAGGAGCCAAGGGAAAGCTGAAGGCTGAATGAGCCTCACGACGTTAATCTGGGTGTTATAAACAAGTGTTGTCCTTTTTGGGCTCTGCAAAGTGTTTTATTTCATATCCACTTGCTTTCTGATTTCCCAAAAAAGCAGGGAAAACACTGTTACAATTATTAACCCTCGGAATAATTRATTCTTGGTACAATTATTAAGCCAGGGGTTTAAAATTTCTCCCCAAAATCCAGCGTAGACGTTTGCTTCCTGAGGAAGTATTTTTAGCTTCTGAATGAAACAAGTCAMGGRCAAAAAAAAAAAGGTAATTGTGCTTGCAAGTAAGTATTTAAATATTTACATTTGAAATATATTTGCTGCCAGCTTCTGTTAGCGAGAAGAAAAGTAATTTGGGAAATTRCAACCCTTCCTATTTCCCACATTTTTTAGGATAATAAATGCGGGGCTGAATTTAGCATGCCCTGGAGCTYGGCTGGCCCAAGTCGAAGGCAAAGAGGGAGCCCAGGATTACTCATGGAACGGTGATGCTGCTGGGGAGGGAGATCTGCAGAGCCTGGGAGGTGCTGGGGATGAAGATGAGTTTCCTTTGGGCTGGGAAGTGCCTGGATTGCTGGGAGCAGCTGTTCCCAGCATGTGGAACCAGGCTGTGGCCACGGGCCCGGCTGATTCCTCATGTGCTGACCTCCAGATACGGTGGATCTGCTCATCCTCAACAAGCTGGCAGGCTCAGGGCCTGAGTCATGCTCCCTAAACCCTCCAGCCACGTGGAGATGATGTTTGGGGTCATGGATGGGGCCCTGGGATGGCTGGGATGGGGCCTTTCCCTGTGTGCTCCGTGCGCAGCCACGCTGGAAAATCCAGGAGGCGTTTGGGCGTCAGAGGGGTGAGTAAGAAGGGGGTGTCATGGAACCAAGGGGAGATGATTCCTGCAGATCCCAGCCCTGGGTCAGGACATCACCCCCAGCTCCTTCTGCAGGTGTTACAGGTGGCCACCCCCTGCACATTTGTATAATTGCTAATTAATATTTTTAATCATTGCTGTTGCTCTTCTCTTGGCTTCCTTGGCATTTATATAGACAGGGTTTTCCAAGGAAAATTCCCTGCTCCTGAGCAGAATGAGGAAGGAGCTCACTGTGGTCACACAAGGTTTGAAACCAAAGGGGTGTTTTGGGTCCTTCCCAGTGAGGATCTTCACATTCTTCAGGTGTCTTCCAAAACAATGGGTCAGGTGTCCAGGTCACACCCACCACACGGACAGGGACTCTCTGTGACCTGGGTCACCAGCACTATCACATCAGCTGAGTTCTGAGGTGATTTTGGCAATTCCTGGTGCTCCCTTGGACTTCAGCACAGTTCTGAGGGAACTCAGTCTTGCTTAGAGCATTGTCCAGAGCCTTGCAGCAGTTTCTCCTTCCCTAAGATGTGGGACAGATGTGGGATTGGACCCTCCTGTGTGACCAGTGGATAAATGTTTGGGAAGCCTGGTGAGAGACTCTCATGGGAGCTTCAAGGAGAGTCCAAAGTGTTATCCACGTTATCCGAACCTGGGAAAAGCAGGTTCTCTTTTATCCCCATCCCAATCAGCCTGCTGGGCTCCTACTGGTGACCAGAGAGGACATTCCCAGAGGTCAACAAGCCAACTTCTCTGTTTTGTCTTTAGTTCTTAGAATCCCAGGGTCACTGAGGTTGGAAAAGCCTTCCAAAGCCATCAAGTCCAATGTGTGCTTGATCCCCACCCAGAGCTCTGAGTGCCACCTCCAGGGATTCCTGGGACAGCTCCAGGGATGGGCACTGCAAACCTCCCTGGGCACTTCCAATTGCTGAGCTCCCTTTCCATGGGGAAATTCCTGCTGCTGTCCCACCTGAGCCTGCCCTGGGCACTTCCAATTCCTGAGCTCCCTTTCCATGGGGAAATTCCTGCTGCTGTCCCACCTGAGCCTGCCCTGGCCCAGCCTGAGGGGTTCCCTCTCCTCCTGTCCCTGTTCCCTGGCAGCCTGACCCCTCCTGTGTCCCCACCTGTCAGGGAGTTGTGAAGACCAAGAAGGTCCCCCCTGAGTCTCCTTTGTCCCTCAGCTGCTCCTCACAGGATGGACTCCTGGTTCTGCTCCTCTCCGTTGAGCAGATCCCACTGGATTTTGGACCCTCTTCCCTTGGGATGCCTCACTGAATTCCTGCAGCYAAAACCCACGCTGCCCAAACAATCCTGATGACACACTTTGTGGTCACATCTGCTCTCTCACCTTCCTTGTGTGACGAAAGGGAAAAACCCAAGAGCTCTCTGTGATGACGCTCGTTGATTTAATTTGSTTTGGGTAAATCTGTTCCTCTGCAAATGCTCACCAGGGCAAGCTGTCCCTGCTTGAGCTTGTGCAAATAAAATAAGGATGCAAACATGACTACAAACACTCTAAGTGTGTGGTTAATCCTGATATCAAGTTTCCTTCTAGAACTCGGTTTCAATTTTTGCAGTGTTAAATGGATGCTGTTGTGGCTTTTTTTTTTATCCCCAGGCTTTTTATGCCACCAAGGGAAGACACCAGTTTTGCTCCCTGTTTTAAACTCCTGAATTATTATTATTATTATTATTATTATTATTGTTGTTGTTGTTGTTGTTGTTGTTGTTGCTGTTGTTGTTGTTGTTGTTGTTGTTGTTTGTTATTATTGTTATTGTTATTGTTGTTATTATTGTTATTGTTATTATTATTATTATTGTTATTTCCCAATTTCTAGAGTCCTTTATAGTGGTTTTTGGGCAAAACTTGGTGCTGTTAAAATCACTTTCCCACTGCCTTCAGTCAGGCTGGAATTTCACTCTCCCTGCTCAGCCTTTCCCTGGTTGCCCCCGGTGTGAGAAGCTTTGGTTGGGAATTCACCAAAGCCAGAAAATCAGCCTGACTCTGAAATTTCTGTTGTTTACTTTTAAGCACATTTTGTTTCTATTTTGCCATAAATATGGATAAAGATATGAAATCACCCTGGGGATGGTGGGCACAGCCTTGCAGGCAYCAGCAAATCCTTTGAGTTCCTCTGCAAATCAGTGGGAGCTCAAAATTACTCTRACAGRRARAAATGGAATAAAATCTCACTTYTTGTTGAGAGCAAGTGGAGTGTGTRTCCCACAGAGAGGAAAAACAGCAGCAAAAATTCAGAAAGATGGCAGAAATTTATGGTTTTGGCAAATTTAATTACAGTGCAGGTTCACTTGAGATGTGTTTGGATATTGGGTCTGGAGTCAAAGCTTGGGGTGGAAGGATTTTAATTCATAATTAAATGAGCCAACGCAGAAGATGAGCAGAGAAATCAGACTGRTGGGGAAGAAAAACAGAAAATAAATGTCAGCTGCTCTCACTCTGCTTCCTGGAAGGGTTTTGTAATATCTCAAGCTCTTGTTTATTCCAATTAAAATGCACCTGATCCTTTGATAAGCAGAACAAGCMGAGTCCTGCCCTCCCCAGCAGCAGCAAGGCCCTGCTTTGGGTCTGTCCAGGAAGGGTTGGGAGAGTCCTTGGAGAATCCTGGCAGAGGCAACAGAGGACTTTAATTCACTTTCACCCCTCCCCAGCCCCTYRCTGCAAMCTCTGCCCCTGAGGGCACTGAGGARAGAGGTGACTTTTCAATSCCCATCCCCTGGATGCTCCCCAGGACGTTATTTTGGAAGTGGGGATCCCCTTTCCCAGCCAAATCCCACCCTGCTGCCCAAAATCTGGCATGGAGGAGCAGCCCTCAGCGTGCAACCTGCCCTAGGCTGGAGTATTTAATTCTGGWTCTAAAGGAAAACCTCAGTTTTATGATGTGAATTCCAAACAGGGGAAGTGTGAGGAGATCTGATCCTTTTCCATGTGTTTTCTCCTCGCTGCAGATGCAGGAACACTGTGSTGAAAGGCACAAGCTCGACATCTCTATGAAAAGTTGCTGTTTACAGATCTGTCAGAGATTCAGCTTTGATGATGTAACRTTGGCAAATGTCACGTGGACCTCCCCTGGCACTGCTTTTCTAACAAATGGCTCCTTTTCTCTGCCTTGATTTAGAAAATAAGAAGGATTTTGAAAGGATTCTGAACCTTAAAACCATCTGAGTTTTGTTCAGTGCCTACCAGATTCAGTCTGATAAAATACCTGACCTCCCACTCCAAAGTTATCTCCTGGATTTGCTCTC
Organism: Alauda arvensis; assembly: GCA_902810485.1. Lineage (NCBI taxonomy): Eukaryota > Metazoa > Chordata > Aves > Passeriformes > Alaudidae > Alauda > Alauda arvensis. Next base: position 181,185 of record CADDXX010000441.1, on the reverse strand, counting down.
CCAGTGCTCTCACTTACAGGAAAAATTCCCTTTTATTAAATATTGTGAAACCCTGGTTAAAAATAGTTAGGCAAGAACTCTCTGCTGTATTTATAGGAAGGCTGAGGGTCTCGGGATGAGCAGGGATTTTTAGGAAAACCCCAGGTATCACAGACTGTGATTCAGCAGGGAGAAAAAATATTCTAAAGAAGGGAAAGACACCTCCAAATGACAGAGGGAGGAATTCTAAGGCTGGAAAAATCAGGTAAATTTAAGGAAAAAGAGCGCAGAAGAAGCCAGGAGAGCAGGAAGGGAAAAAAGCCCCTAAAATTTTGAGCAGGAGGATTTCTCTTAGGGTTYAGCATCTCTTCTTTTAGAGGAGGAGTCAGGGAAATGGGGAAGACRCTCTGGATTTCCAGGAAGCATCTGCAGCCCACAGAATACCTCCCACAGCTGCCCATCTGGTCTCAATATTCATTTTGTGTTTTAGGAGCTGCCTTGGGAGATGCCACGGCCCAGATGCTTCCAGCAGWGGCTGGGGAAGGCAGAGGGCTGGGAACAGGGAAATTTTTCACTCCTCCTCTGCCACCTCTTTGCTGGTGTCACCTCTGCCACTCCACCCTGCCCTGGGTCCCTGCAGGAAAGGGCTTGGAAAGGGAAAGAGGAGAATCTGGGAGTGGAAGGGCTGCCTAATTCATTAAAGATGAACGTCATTAATTAAGGGCACATGGGATGAGTGTCCTGCAGAGTTTTATGAGGTTGCCTGACTGAGCTCAGCCGAGGGGGATCAGGTCTGTGGTGGAGGGAATCTCTCCCCCCACAGCAGCAATTCCGTGGGTTGCCCACAGAATGAGACCCAAGGCCAAGAGAAATTCCTCGGTTTTGATCATCTGAGCCTGCAAATGAGCTGTCAACGCCCAAAAATGCATTAATTTAGCCCACAAAAATGTGCACTGAGCAATCAGGGAAGGGGAGGGAAACACCTCAGAGGTTGGTTTGGAGCACRCCAGGCCCAGCTGGGTCTGGGAAAGCAGGGTGACACTGCTCCAGCAGCATCCAGAGTTCCTCCTYTGGGAAAGAAAGTTTAAATCTGGTGGAGATGCTGAGGTGTCCAATTCTCATCCGAGTTRTCAGAGAGGCTCGGGCTTGTTTCATAAAGAACAGGGCTCAGATTTCTTTATAGAGATCAATGCAAGAGCTTTTTCATTCTTTTTTTTTCCCTTGGATGTGGGGAAAAACATAATCCTCCCAAAAATTTCTGGGAGTTTTGCTGGAACTGGCCACCACCAGCAAACCTGGCACGAAGCAGGAGGTGCTCCCTGCATCCAACCTCTCCCTCTTTACCTGTGTGAGGGAAAACCTCACCAAACCCTCCCTGCCATTCCTCTCCCAAGCAGGAAAGGTTCCCTGGACATTGTCCAGAGCTGAACTCACTTGGCTCTGACATAAAAAACAACTCGTCTGGGCTCCAATTTTATTTACCACTCCAGCTCACTCTCCTTAAAAAGCACATTACACTGGATTTCTGGCCAGTTCTCCAATATTTTTTTTTTTATTTAATTGTCATTATTTTCTCCAGCTCATCAGTCCTGGCAAGCAGGAAATCCATTATTCACAGCAAAGCAACAGCGAGATGCAAACACGTCCCTGTAGCTGCCCCAGCTGTGTGTGGGGTGGAAAAGGACTCATTGAGGCTTGGTCATCATTAATCCTTTGCGCTGTGATGATCTTGATGACAAAGAATTGCCTTGAAAGAGTTTTTTTGTTGGTGTGGATCTTGGTGATTTAAATAGGATGGTGTAAATGGAGATGGAAAATTGTAGGGTTGGGTTTATGAGTGATCTCTAAAAATACAAAGTATGATAATTTCACCACTTAAAAATGGTAAAAATCCGCTTTTCCCAGGCTTGGAGATCCAGGAAAGGGAAAGCATTTGCTGCTGGGAAGTGATGCACACATCTTTCCTCCCCCGTGTTGCAATAAGCTCATTCCTCTGGCACGGCAGTGGCTGCTCCAGGGCCATCACACCTTCAAATGCACTTCAAATRTCTGAAAGTTGGGGATTTTCCTTCATTTCCCTGCTGCCCCCTACGCTGAGAGTAGAAAAAAAAGGAAAAAAAAAAGATGCTGGATAAATAAATTTGTGACAAATGCAGGTTGGATCCATTGGAGGAGTCCAGCAGAGAGTGGAGGGAGATCTGAGGAAGGAAGAGAACCSACTGGAATGGGTTCCTGTGACTATCCCAAACCATCCCAGCACCCTGAGCGCTACATCCGGGCATTCCCTGAACATCTCCAGGGATGGGGACTCCACCTCCTCCTTGGGAAGCCCATTCCAATGCTTAACAACCCTTTCCGAGAAGAAACTCTTCCTGAATCCATCAGAGAATTTACCTTGGGTGTTGCCACCCATCCCAAATTGGTGCTGGTGGGGAAAAGGAAATGGGGACAATGAGGGACTACCCTCCATGAAAATCTCCCACAAAATCCCACCCCGGAGCTGGATGCCTGCTGGGCAGGATTTTCCTTCAACTTCCTGTGTTTCCCAAGGAGAGTTTCTCCATGTCTCCATGTTTTCCTGGTGCTCTGGGGAAGATGTTGGCATTAAAAGGAGGAAAAAAAAAATTCTGCAAGTGGCCTTTCCCAAAAGTGCGTGTTCACTGCTGCTGGGCCATGGCCAAAGGCAGCCTCCCCTCTCCTTCTGGAGGTGGCAACAATGCACAYGTGTGTCATTTCCTGATCCCAGTGGAAATGGCAGGATTGATACTCACGGCGGAAAAATTAAATAAAAAAAAAACACCCAAAAACCCCCCCCCCATTTGGAAAAACGAAACGCCCATTCCCCTCAAAAAAACCTTCCAGATTGCTTCACTTCTGGGTCAAGTGCCTGGGCACATCTTGCTGTGCCCTGCCAAGGCCGTGTCCTCCTCTCTGGTGACTCAGCCCTGCGTTGTCCCCGCGGGAGGGAACGGAGCCGGGGCGGCGGCGGCTCAGGGACGTCTCTCACTCCCCACTTCTGCCCTCAGCACCTCGTGGGGGTCTCCAGGGAGCTGTTCCCAGCGAGACAACAAAGCTGGGATCCAAAATAACCTCTGAGTTATCAAAATGCATCGGGACAGGGCCGTGCATCCCTGAGACAAAAGGGAGCGTCYGGCAGGAGCTGTCCTGCATCCGAGATTTCCCTGAGGACCTTCCCTCTTCAAACGTGCCCTCACTTGAGAGCAAATCTGGGATGTTGAAGAGAAAAGAAATCTCCATCCAAATGTCCATTTCCCTGCTAGAATTCCTTTGGGAAAAGAAGTTTTGTGCGTGGTTATTTCGGGGCATTGCGCTCCTGGAAAGGCTCCACGCAGTAGGAGCCTGGAGAAGGAAAGCTTGAATCCCTTCCAGCCCCTCTATCTTGTGCGTTGCTGCATTTTGGCAAGCCCCAGGACAAATGAGTGGCAGAGGCAGATAAACAAGCCTAAGGTAAACATCATCTGCATCTCTGCCCTTGATTTATAACCTACGTGCGTGGCTGAAAAATCGGCTCGGGTTTACCGCAGCGCTCGGAGTAATGTTGTTAAGAATGCGACTTCTTAGGAAAACTCAGCCTGTTTTTAGCCCAGACATGCAATTAGGGGAATTAGTAACACGAGACGTCATCCCCAGGAACACGCGGATCCATCCAGTGGGCAGGAACCTCATGCAACCCTCTGGGCTGCTCCCAGCCGTGTGTGAGTGCTCTTCCTGCAATCCTCCCAATTCCCACCGAGGRATTCTGCTCTGGAGCCAGCACACGGCCTGCTCTGAGCCCTCTGAGGGTGAGGCCGTGGAGTGGCCTCCTTTTTTCCACGAGAAAAAGGAGGATGAAAGGGGCCTCCAAAGTGTCCACGCAAAGCGAGGCATGAGGGATCCGCGGTGGAAAGGAGGAGACCTCGTAATTCTTGTGATTCCCAGCTCGTGTGGGTGAGATCAGGGTTTGGGTCGTGCTCCTGGCACGGGTTTTTTGGGGTGTTCAGGTGTGAGGACTGACAGGAAAGCCCAATGTGAGTTTTGGAGGCGGATGGCAGCGCTGGGTTTGGAGAGCAGCAYGGTGACTTTGGAGAACTTCTGAAACGTAAATCAAATCACACCTGAGCCCCCAAACTGCAGCAAACCTTGGCACATCCTCCTTTTTTTGACCTAAATGAAGGGGTGAAAGCTTGGGAAGGCAGGGAAAAGAGAGCATTGACTCTCCTGCAGCTCCTGCCACCACCATGCAGGGTTTGGGATCATCTCCCAAAACTTCTGCTCTGCTGCTCCTCCACCCCACTGCCATCAGGCTGGGACCATGGAAAATTACCGAAAAAAAAAGGCCAAATCTCCCCATCCTTTCTTCCTTCCAAGAGTTCCAGAAACTCCAGCTGAACTTCGCAAATTCAGGAGGCTTTTGGCYGCTTTCCTCGAGCCAGAATCCAAAATTTTTGGTGGCTGAACCAATCCTTGAGACGAGGCCTTGAGGTTTCGTATCTCTGGCAACGATCTTTGCTTTTGGTTTTGTTTTGTTTCAGGCCTGTGGTGCTGCTGGGTGAGGAGCTGATCCTGTGTGGATCTACGTGAGGACAGCTGAGAGGATTGGGGTCTTCCCAGCAATCACTGGGAAGATAATAAAAATAATTTAAAGATCCCACAAAAATGCTGGAAAATATTAAAAGGTCAATGAAGCAGGGAAAAAAAGAGTGATCCAATGCTTCTTTGGTTTTTTTTGGTTTTTTTGTTCCCTTAAGGAGTAATGCATTATCTGGAAATCCCACTTTATAGCTTGGAATTTGTTTTTGTGTTGGTGTCTTTCAGTCCCTGGATGAAGTGAGACCACAGAAATCAGACACCAAAGCAGCAGCAGTGGGTGGCAGATTTCTCCCTCGCCACAAACATCCTTCCATCCTCGACAGCCCAGACCGAAAATGTTTGGTTGTTGTTGTGCATCCCCTCTTCAAGCAGAAGGAATGATCAATTTGATGGGGTTCTGACCCCAAAATGGTGCTGAATTCACCCTAAATGTCAGTGTGAAACACCCRGGGGTGTTCTGGCCCATGGGAATGGTTGTGGTCCCTCCAGATTTGGAAGCAGTGCTGGTTCCCTCCTGTGGGATTCCTGCAGGATTGGAGTTTCCTGGCCAAAAACGGGCTTCTCATCTGCTGGACCTGCCTGAAGAAGGTGAAGCGCAAAGCCACTGCATTTTTCTTAAACTTCAWCATTTTGCCTGAAAACCTCCCAGCCAGGAAAACACTTCTCCATGGTGAGGACCCACCTCCCCCCACCCCAAACACGGATTTGTGCCTGCAGCCACKCCCAGCTCCATCAYTCACCACCTTCATTTCTGCAGCTCAGCCCTTGCGCCTTGAACTGCGGCAGGGAAGGCTCTTGCCAGGCACCCCCACAACCCCCAGCCCTGATTTGTGTCAGGATTCTTGCAAGGCATAAAAACATCATCCAAACAGAGCCCCTCGGAGCTCTGCTGCCTCTGCTGCCTGCCCACAACCTCCCTTTTTTTTCACTCCTCTGTGACAGAAAGCATCTCCCACTGCCATTGGCTCCTGCACAACGTCAAGGCCTGTCCTTGGAGAAGTTGCTGMGGGATAAAAAAGCTACTGGAAGCAGCAGCTTGTGACAGGAGCTGTGATCCAGCCCTGCTTTCCATGAGCTGTGTGCACTTCCAGTGGRTTTTGCTGCAAATATTGGATATTGTGGACCTGATCTGAGGTTAAAGTGAAGCAGCTCAGTGGGGTCCAAGTGTRGATGACTGAAATGACTTCCCAGAGCACGAGGCTGCTGCTTAATTTGGGATTTTACTGGAGGTGGAGACATTTTATTTGAGATTTGTCCATTTCTCTTGATTCAGAAAGGCTCATTTTCCCTGGCTCCTCTTTGTGGGTTTTGTGTTGAGTTCAAAACTGAATCTGGGTGGTTAAAAACGTAACCAGATACGTGCTGTCCTCAGCTCTCCCCTTGCAGGCTCTCCTGCATTCCCTGGAATTCATGGGGAGAACAGTTTCCAGCTCCAGAACAACCCTCTGCAGTCACTTCTGCACGTAATTCCAAAGTCTGCTGGCCCAGCTCTGCAGCTGCTGGAATTCCTCTTCCTTAGCARAACTTTGGATTTTCCCAGCTCTCAGGTGGTCCCCTTGCAGTTATATTTTTTTTTTTGGATGACAGGCAGTTAAATCTGGCACAATAATTTATTTTTCCAGGTGAAATGACGCCTTTGCAGCCCCCCAGCTGAGTGGGAAGCACGGTCTGCCCCTCAAGCACTAAAGGTTCACCACTACAACACCCCTGGTTGTTTTAATAATCAGATTAAATCGCAATATCAATAATCATTTTAAATATCACAATRTGGTGAAAAACCCCACAGGTCTGATTCGTGGTGGAGCATGGAAAAGGCTGGAATTTTTACACCAATCCATGGAACAACTTCATTTTTTTGTGTAAAACAGCCAGAAATCCTCTTTGGTCTGGTGTAAGTGCTGTGAATTGTCTTTAGGGAGGCATCTCCATCCAACAGAAAACACCATTAAGTCAGGATTTTTCCAGCAAGTTCCATCCTCTCCCTTTTTCCTGTTCCTCCTCCCACCTAGGTTGAGGGCAGGACTGAGAAGGGAGCCCTGGGATGCTCGGGATGCGATGCCTCCCTCTCCAAAGGGGCGTTTTGGGAACAGCCCGGCCCTGTTGGCACAGGGGTCTCTGCTCTTCACGTCCTCCCACTCTGCTGCCAGGAAAAGCCAGGAGAGCTTCGTGGAAGGCTCCAGCATCAACAGCCTGAGTCTGACAGCTCCCACCAGGCACAAAACAACCCCAATCACCCCAATCACCCCAATTACCCCTGCCAGCAGCACACTAGGGTGCTCTGCCTCCCTCACATCCCAGGCGACAGCAGGGACATCGTGGTCCCCACTCAACGTCCTTTGCCATCCAGGGATTGCAGCATCCCACTCTGACAGAGGTGTGGAAGAGCTCTCTTAATTCCCCTGCCAGTTCAGCCCTTTTTTGTTCTTGTTTTCCATGAGAACAGGATATGTTTATCTAGCTTTGATTTCTTTTTTTTTTGTTTTGTTTTAATTATTCTCTTTTGTAGCCGAATGAACTGATTATTGCTTTCATCTGCTTCCCTCTTCAGGGCCAAATAATCAGATGGGCTGTGAGTGTGCGTGTGTGGATTTGTAATTAATGCACACTGAGGCATGTGGGGTCCCGAAAGAATGTGCAAAGAGAAAACGACCTAAAACTCCATCCTGATTTTGGTTCAACCTCAGCGATTTCCTGCAGAGCAGAAGTTTGCTGAGATAATTCGGGGCAGATCAAACCAAACCCTGATTCCCCCCTGCTTCTCGTGCCAAATGTCATCCCCTTAAGATGTGCTTCTCTCCATCTGGTGATTTTGGCCTCTCCGTGTTCCCTGYGAGCCTTTGGACCTTTTGCTGGGATGTTTGGGGGATGACTCAGAGGGACAAACAAAAACAGGCAGGACCTTCACGGAGCCCAGCACAACGCTGGCAATAACCGGAGCTGGCTCCACCAGAAGAGGAAAACCCAAAGGAGGACAGATAATTCAGCAAATGATGCTTTACTTGAAAATTTTCTTATTTTTAACTTTTTCTTTTTTTTTAGAGAAATCAGAACTGCTTCTCAGCAAAGCCCGAACTTTTCCATGTTTTTCACCAAAACAAACAGAAAGCAGGTGCGTGCTGAAGGAATTTTGGCCGGGAGAGCACAGAGAAGTGCACATGGGCTTTCCTGTGAGAGTTTACACTTCACGGGCTCGSGTTTGTTTCTGCCAATGCAAGTTTTGCTGCTCCCTTCAAGGAGAGCAGGCACAGCTCTGGACTCGTGGGATTCCTTAGGGGAGAGACGTGCAGAGGCAGTTTTTTGGTAGTCTGTGWATTTTAARGCTTGTCACAATCCCATCCAAATCCAAAATACCASTTTTTGGTAGTCTGTGAATTYTAWGGCTTGTCACAATCCCATCCAAATCCAAAATGGTGCTCAGCCTTTACTCCACAAAAAAGAGCTTTTCCTTTGTATTTCTGGAGAGAACAGGAATCAAAGTGGTCCCATTTYCCAGCCACCCTTTTTTGGCAGTGGTTTGGGTTTTGCTTGGCTGATTCAGGGCTGGGTTTTGTCGTGGTGGTGGGAGCTGGTGCTGCTCAAAGCCACGTGGGTTTTTCCATGGGTTGGAAGCTTCCTTTTGGGAATTCCTTCCTTTGTCCTGKAAAAGACCATTTCCTATCATTTTCCATAGAAACCCGGGGCATCTTTGTCACTGCCACAATTGCCTGAGGACTCAAACCTGGAACTGGAGGCCGGATTCATTTATTTTTGGGGCAAACAGACTTAGATCCATTAGGAGGAAGATGATGGATGGCACATCCCAGGGCAGGCAGAGCCTCTGCTTTGTGCCAGCCCCTCCTTGTCCTCTCCGGAGCACCTCGGAGGGATGTGTGAGCCAGCACATCCTAATGCACAGAAATCCAGAGTGTTTAAAGCCTCCTGCATCCATGCCCATAAAAGTCCAGCAATTCCATGCCTCGCACATGCTCCTGGCTGGAGGCAGCATCGCCAGTTTGGCACTTGGCAGCCCCTGCCTGACGCGGGCATTTGTCACCCCGGAGCTGCGTTCAGGCTGTGTTTACAGAAATCCTAAAGCCCGGGCAAATGGCTTTTCCTGGAGTGCTCAGGAGGCACTGATGGAAGAGCTGGCAYTGCTGCCGTGGGGTTTAGGAGCTCTGCATGAATCCCCTTTCCAAAATCCAGCCTTTCCCAGTGGCTTGCTGCAAGAAAAAGGATCACTGGCTCTTTCCTGTCCCAGTCCTGTCCTCCTGACRTGGCCATTCCTTAGGGAGGGGGTCACAGCTTTTATGTCCTTCCCACCAGGAAGGGGCAGGAGAAGACCTGGCTCTTGGCCCTGGGAGCCTTTGGGGAAAAAAAGCCTGAGAAGAGTGGGGCTGAAATGCTCCAAAAGCAGAAAACAGCTCCGTTTTCCACTTTGCTGGGATGGGATTTATTAAARGAAAGCCCTGGGATGTGAGGAAAGAAGAGCAGCTGGGTTTTGGTGCTTTTGGAGGCTTTATTTACCTGCAGCCTTAGAAGACAGCTCCGCACCAGGCAGGGTCTCAGCTGGGTAATGACTTGCAGAAGATCTGGCTTGGCCAGGTGAACGTGGGATTGTGTGTCCACCACGGCAGCAAAACATCCCCATTCCCACATGTACATCCATATTTTATTCCTGTGTTGCTCAGGAAGGGTGAAGGTACCTAAAACTTCGAGTCAGGGCCTAATAAACCAGCACCAAACCATAAATTTAGGTTGATTTTGTTGTTGCCATCCAGAAAGGTTCTGGACCTTGCATGACCCAAAATCTGCTTCCCCCTTCCCACCTTCAGAACTTGCATTATTTGGCAAAATTGGATTATTGAGAATCCCAGAATTAAAGCAGAATCCTTCCCATATGAGATGTGGAAGAACTTCCATGGCTCCTGTTTGCCCCCTAAACTTCAGCCATAAATATGGAAAGTTTTTAAGCATGGCAAAACCCAACCGAGTTTTCCAGCCATGACTTCTAAGCCCTGGTGTGGATGCACAAAGTGATGCTGCAGATGAAGAAAAAAAATCCCAAATTTGCCAGAGGAGGAGCAGAAATGCCAACAAATGGATCAGATGTGACACTGAAACGTTGCTGGAGAGTATTTTATAATCCTGAATGTGTCTTTTCCACCCTTCAATTTACAGAAATGGGATTATTTCCAGGGCTGGATTGTTCTGGCTTTAGGCAGATTTATTGCTCTTCACTCCTGGAGGATCTGAGCAGTTTTCCTGTGGAGAAATCAAAGGAAAGGAAGGCAAATCTGCGGAGGAAAATCAGGCTGCAGTGAGGTGTCTCCATGTGCCAAAACTGCTGCTTCTCCAGGTGTTTTCCTGGTTGGGTTTGGTGGCACTGGAAGGATTCCAGAGCCAGGRTTCCCATGTGGGATGAGCTGGGATGCTGCAGGGAGCAGGAGAGAAAAAAAACAGGAATTGTTTTGGGTGTTTTGGGTTTGGAGTGGCTTCTTGGACACTCCTGGGCTCGTCCTGCACGGTTTGCATCCTGCAGCAGGATCCCAATCCGATTTATTTGTGCCTCCATGGAATTACAGCTCTCCTCATCCCTTAGTTCCTGGTGGAAATCCTCCCATCTGATAAGTGAATGACGCGAGCTCTTTCGTTTGGAAGGCTTTTAAAAGGATTGAGAAAATCGTGGATGCAGCCTCCAGAAATCAGATGAACTTTCCTTAAATGGGGAGCGAGGAAGGAGGAATGGGAAAGGGGGAAAAAAAGCGAAAAACCCAGGAGTCGTAACGGAATCCATCAGGTTCGGCCAAGGGATTTGTAATTAGGGGGATGCTTCCAAGATTCCAAACTGATTGAAGGCATTTCCTTCCCCCAGGAAACTCCAGGATCAATGTGCAGCCAAATTGGGCTTTAAAACCCYGAAAATAACGGATCCTGGAAGGAAAAGGTGCCAGAGCAGGGGATGGATGAAAGTGTTGTGTTGGACAGAGGAACTTCCCTCCCACATTCCCACCTGGAGAGGAGAAACAGGTGAACTCTCAGGCTTCAAAGCCCTTTTTAGGAGAGTTTTGAGCGTTTTTGTGAYCGATCCTTTTCTCCCTGCATCATCAAAACGCCCAAAATCCAGGAGCCCAAAACCAAAACGCCCTCGGGGCGAGCTCTCCCAGGCTGATCCCATCCAGCCCAAATTTCTTCCTGCCTGTCTCACTTCTTCCAGTAAAAGGTAGTCATGCATTCACAACCGCCCCCCACTCTGATTCCTGGATGTTATTTGATGTCACTTTGGATCGTCCCCTTCGGAAAGTCCCCGTGGAAGCATCGTCCAGACGGCGCAACAACCGGAAACAATAAAATGGGGAAAGATAAAATCAGGAAGAATGAGCTTTGTTTATAGACGTGGACAGCTTTTCCAGTAAAGCAGCGAGGGAAGGGATGCTCCGGACTTGGAAAGGCTGAAAGTGGGGTGGGTGGGAAAACAACTGGGGAAAAAAATGAGTAAGAAAATAAATAATAAAGAACATGAGTTTTTCTCCCAAAGAGAATTTTCTTTTTGAGAGTATTGAGTGAGAGACAGGAGTGAGGCAAAACATCACAGATGTGGGACCATCCTGAGGGGAAAAGTGGGGTGCTCCATGGAGGGAAAAGTGACTTTTGGAAACTGCTCCTTGCCTTCTTTTGAGCTTGTAAATGGTTTCTAAAGGAAGAGGAACCCAAATTAGGTGGAAAAAGGCACCAGATGTGATTTGACTGCAGCTTGGTGGGGATGCAGCAGCTGATGTGTGTCTGTCTCCATGAGAGCAAATGGAGAATCATGGAATGGTTTGGGTGGGAACGGACCTTAAAGCTCATCCAGTGCCACCCCTGCCATGGCAGGGACACCTYCCACTGTCCCAGGSTGCTYCAAGCCCTGTCCARCCTGGCCTTGGGCACTGCCAGGGATCCAGGGGCATCCACAGCTTCCCTGGGCATCCTGTGCCAGGGCCTCCCCACTCTCCCAATTTCCTCCTGATATCCAACCAAAATCCACCCTCCCAAAGTCGTTGTAGCTCTTAAAGGAGCTACGAGCTCTTTTTCCTTAGAGGAAGGGGTTCCATGGCTGGTGTTTCCTTGGGATGCTCTCAGGATCCTCTGCAGGGAGAAGGCTGCAGGGGAAGTAGGAAAGTTCTTGGTGATGGGAAGTGCACCAGGATTTTCTCCATCCAAAGTTGCCCCAGCACACTCCCACCAAATAAATACCTTTTATTGCAGTTTTTTTGACTTCAAGAAAGACAGATCAGGGCATCCCTAAAGCCTGGAGCATCCCAAACACAGACCTGCAGGATTCCATGAGCTGGACAGAGCTCCCAGTTTGTGCTCCAAGCTCATTCCCATTGTGTTGGTTCAATTCTGCAGCTCATCTGGGATGAGCYTTGTTTTCCCAGCATCTTTTAATCAAGCTTAGCTCTAATCAGCACCAGATCATTAATAATGGTGGGCCTCCACAATCCCAAGCAGCCATGGGAAAAGCTGGATACAGTCATTTTCCTCTTTCTGGTCCTGAAATCCCCCAATGAGGTTTTGTACCAAGACATGAGTAATGCRAACTCCTGGGAGCAGGACAATTCCAAGACTTCCCACTCCTGTGACACACTCAGAAATGTGGGAATCAAAGCAAAGCCCAAAGTGTGGAATCCAGGAATCACCYCTGTGGCACCCACTCCCCTCCTCAGGAGACTCAACAGCCTCAAGGCTCCTTCCCTCTCCMCCCCAAAAGGGTAGAATTCATAAAATAGGTAATAAAATTGACCACCCCCTCACTTTCTGGACTTTTTTAAATGCATTTGGAGCAGGTAATTCCATGTGCTGATCCCTTGTCACATCCCAGGAAGCATCTGGGGCTGGCTCCTGTCAGGGATTACCCAGGACATTTGTCTGGCTGAGGAATTTCTATGATCTTAACTCCATCCTGCCCACAGGACCCGAGCCTGAACAAACTGATTATCAAATTAACAGGGAACAGAACGAGAGCAGGAGGGAGAAAATGATGATTTTTTTCTTTATGGGTTCAAAATTCTGTGAGTTAAAAAAAAAAAAACCCAAACAGTGTTTTTAATATAAAAAGTGGAGAATGGAGTGTTGGAAGATGTAAATCCCCAGGGCAAGACTTACTCAGGGGTTCCAGGTGAGAGAGGCACCCATGGCAGGGCAGAGCAGGGCTGCATTCCCTGAAMATGAGTGGAATTTCCTCTGGCAGGGTGGCAGAGCAGGAACTCCCCGAGCTGGACGTGGAGTCCAAATTTTGTCCAGTCCTGAGATGCTACCACCACAAACGGGGGCATAAAACAACCAGGACTTGAGGGAATTTTGCCTCAATCCATTGAATTCCTCCTTCATGTCTTTCTCTTTCCCAGGATGGACCAAGAACTGATCCAGCTCCACATCAGAGCCTCTCCCTCCCAATCCAAGCTGGATTTCAGCCTGAGCCTCATCCCTGCCTATTTCTGTGCCAGTTTTTTGGTTATCTTTTCCAGGAAAACGCCATYCCAAGCTGAAATCTGATGCTCCGGCAGCTTTCTGGTGTCCTTGGCTGCTTTGATTCCRCGTCAGGAGCATTTCAAAGGGGCCTGAGGGCTCCCAGCGCCCTGCCCGCCTCATCCCAGCAGCCTGACCTCCCACAACCCAGCCCAGAAGCGTTTCAGGGCTTGTTGTTGCTTTTTTTTTCCTTTTGTTATTATTAATATCATTACTCTGCTTGTTCTGGCACAGAAACCCCCCTTTTTCTATTCTCCTGCCCTGCTTAGAATTTTGGTCAAAGTTTAATTAAATTTAGAGGAGCTGGAAAAACCGCATAATTCCAAAGTAAATGAAAGCAAGTGGCTCTTGCCCCGGGGGGTGGCAGCCCTGGGGACACGGGTGGGGAAATTTCCCTTGGAAACGCGGATTTTCCTGGCCGGAGGAGGGGGAAGGGGGGCGAGTGGAAGGTGGGGAAGCACCCGGGGGCCCGGCAGAACGGAGCCCTTGTTCTGTCCTGCCCTTGTGCGGTCAAGGCGCCGTGGGTGGGAGCAGGGGGGATCTGTTTTCCCAGGCTCGCTGCCATCAGGAATTACTGAGCTGCCATGAAATGGGAGGAAATATTTCATTATAGGCACATGCGCTTCAATTTCACGTGATGGAAACTTCAGGATCAGCTTTCCCCGGCCGCCCGCCCGTCCCCTTTCCCTTTCCCTCGTTCCTGCCGGGAGAATGCCGGGCATCCCCGGGCTGCTCCTCCTCGCCCCTCTCCCTCCTGAGGGTCCTCCTTCCTCCACAGCTTCTCCTCGCACTCCGGGATGCAACCCCAATTCCTTTTGGGGGAACACAGTAGGCGCTGTCTTCCCCCAAAACGGAAATTCCAGCCTTAAGGCAATTTTTTAAAAAGAAATTAAAATGTGCGRGATGTGTCAGAAATGGGGTTTGGGGAGAAGAGGATGGGAGGGAAATCCCACTCTTCTCCCCGTCCGGAGTTTTGGGAGAGGCCAAAGTTTTGGGAGCGGGGAGGTAAAAAGGAGCTGCGAGCGCCCAGCCAAGGAGATATCCCCAAAACTTTTTATTTTTGGTAAAAAACTCTTTGTTTTCGAGTGACATCCGTCATCAGGGCTGGTGTGACAAAGCCCCGGGCATTCCTGAGACCCCTCTGCCACCCCGCACACGATTCCTGCGGGACAGGAGGCGGTGACAAACCCCACAAACCACCAAACCCAGCCTGGTGGCATTCAATCTCTCTTTCCTCCAGACTGCAACACTTTTCATTCCCCAAACTCCCTCTTCTCCCGTCATTTAACCMCTTTCCTACCCCTAAACTCTCTCTTCTCCCCCCATWTAACCATTTTCCTATTCCCAAACTCTCTTCTCCCTCATTTAACCCCTTTTCTATCCCCAAACTCTCCCTTCTCCCGTCATTTAACCGTTTTCTTATCCCTAAACTCTCTCTTCTTCCCCATTTAAGTTTTCCTATCCTTAAACTTTCTCCTCTTCCCCGTTTAACTATTTTCCTATCCCCAAACTCTCTCTTCTCCCATCATTTAACCATTTTCTTATCCCTAAATTCTCCCTTCTCCCCATTTAACCCCTTTCCTATCCCCAAACACTCTCTCGTCCTATCATTTAACCCCTTTCCTATCCCTAAATTCTCCTTTTCCCCCCATTTAACCCCTTTCCTATCCCCAAACTCTCTCCCGCCCCATCCTTTAACCCCTTTCCTACCCTTAAACTCTCTCTTTTCCCCCATTTAACCCCTTTTCCCTCCCCGAGCCGCCTCCTCCTCCCATTTAAAGGAACCCCTTCCCTCCCGTAAATTGGAGCCAGACCAGGG
>CADDXX010000441.1:112362-143194 GCA_902810485.1 Alauda arvensis | reverse complement strand
TCACTGTGAGCTCCCCAAGGATGCTGCTGCCTCTCTGGTTGGGAATCTCATGCGAGAGAGAGAATAAATAGAGACCCCTTCCCCCTCCTCCCCTGACATTTCTGTTGTGATTAAGGCACCATTCATCGCCCCTCGTCTCCCAAAGCCTTTACTATTTATGGGCCTGCTGTTTTTCCAGGGGTTGACACTAGCGTGCATTCAGCTCCCTTCTTCTCTCCCCATCCCATCCTGTCCCCCTCCCTCTCTCTCCCCCTCCCTGCAGGCATTTCTCCATTTCAGTAGAGAAACCACGAGTGACTGGAGTGTCTGTGACCCCTGGGCTGTCAAACTCCCACTGACTAAATAAAAGCAGCCCGAGAGGGAGAGGAGTTCCCATAAATCACCTCCCGTGACAGAGACCACCTGGGATTTGCTCACTGCTCTGAGGTACCCGGCCCATTCCAGCTGCTGAGCTTGCACTTTCCTGCGTTTTTATGGACACCGCTGCAGAGATAGGCGGGTGTTTACACAAGGAATGGAAATTTCGGGTTTTACTGGGCAGATCTGCTCGGCTGGAGGTGGGCAGGGCTGAGGTGTGGGAAGAGCCTGCTCTCAGGTGGGATGGGGTGAGGGATTCCAGCTTTTGGGTTCATCCACATGAAAGCTGTTTCCACGCTGGGGGAAGATGAGGATGTTCATGTCAGAGGAAAGCGGGGTCGGATCCAGGTCTAGACAGGTTTGGTTGTGGCCAAGGGTGGCATCTGCAGCTTCTGGATCTACTTGAGGGCCCCCAGGTGATCATTTGCAGTGTCAGGGTGCCCAGAGCCTTCAAAGTCACCCTGAACCACCAGGGAGCCTTCAGCCATGAACATCAGCAGGGATAAACTGAAGGGCATAATGGAATCATGGAAAGGTTTGGGTTGGAGGAGACCTTAAAACTCACCCAGTTCCACCACCTGCCCTGGGAAAGGACACCTTCCACTGTCCCAGGCTGCTCCAAGCCCTGTCCAGCCTGGCCTTGGACACTTCCAGGGATCCAGGGGCAGCCACAGCTTCTCTGGGCACCTGTGCCAGGGCCTCCCCACCCTCACAGGGAAATATTCCTCCCCAAAATCCCATCTAAACCTCCTCTCTTTCCGTTTCAATCCATTCCCCCAAGGTGATGTGAAGATCACCTGAGGAGCTGCCCCTGCTGAGTGAGGAGCCCTTTCTGAGGTCAGATTTGACCATTTCCAACGACTTCACTTAATCCATGTGACCGTGACAAAGTGAATTTGGGATTTKCCCCTGCCCTACACATCTGGCAATGTTGCTTTAAATTATTTCCAGCTAGGATTGCAATGCTCATCTGCTGAGGCCTCAGCATTTGTTATTAAGTAGCATCACCATTTTTAAACAGAAAGATGTATATTCCAAGCAATGTTTATCAAAAAAAAGGACTTTCACTAACAAGAAAGGAATTTTGTTGACAGTCTTCCCCGAACAAAGAAATTGGGGGCAGGGAGGTGAACAACCAGAAAGGCCAGGAACATTAATCCTGTGAAATGAAGTTTTAAGTGGAGAAATTAGGCTTAGATGAAGGTGATCCAGAAAGGAAGAACATTTCCCAGTGGTTTCTGAAATTTTAAAATAAATAAATAAATAAACAGACAAATAAATAAATAGTATTTGAAAATAGCAACAGTTGTGTGAACTTTCTTCTGATCGCCATTTTTCCCAGCAGTACAAATGTCAAAGTAACTTTATTTCAAWTTTTTTTATTCAATRGGAAGRGTTYTTCCCATCAGCATCTTGAATGAACAAGAAGCTGTGACAAATTTCAGGACAGGAACACAGTTTTCCATCTTGGAGGTCGCTGCAGCCCAAACTCAGCTTGGGAAGCTCTGAAGCCAGCTGATAAAGTGAARCCCCAGGATTTGGTGCACAAATAATTTTTTTTTCAGAGTCCAAACCCAAGTATTTATTGGAGATGTTCAAACATCTGAATATCCTACTGGGATATCCTCTGGACCAGCTGAGCTCACGCTGGCAGTTGGAGTGAGCCCATGGGCACTGTGGTGCTCAAAGCTGGGGGCTCCAACAATTTTGGGACCAGCCCCTTTTCCCTGTGCCAGGACAGCGAGTTTGCTTTTCCCTGGAGCCCCTTCAGCCGTGGGATGCCAGAGAACGTGCCAGGAGGAGGAAATTCCTTGTGGATGGGAATGCAGGAACAGTCCTGGTGAGTGGCGTGTGTGCTCCCTGCCAGGCTGAGAGGGACTGGGGGTTACTCASAACAGCCTGTGTGTCCCTTTCACACACACAAAACAACCCCTGAACCCTTCCCACCAACTCCACAAATTCAATTTAGGAGAAYTGCACGTTCCCAGATAAGGGTTTGGTCCGCTCAAGGTTTACAGAGTTACATTTAATTGGAGAACTCAGCAAAATCTGAGAGGTCTTCATAAAGACTTGGGCAGCCGGGACATTAATTGCATTATTTTCTTTATAGATAAATCTTACGTGGTGGAGCCACCATAATCAGATAAAGAATAGATAAGATCAAACCTTGCCTTTAAATTCCAGATCTCCTGGCTTGAGAAAATATGGAGCTCAGATTACGGTGAAACTTTTAATGGGCTTCAGAGATTTCTGCCCAAGCGGGATGGGAAAAAAAAAAAATGCAGATCCTTGGAGATCCTGGAAGGAGCAGATATCCTTGGTTTGTGAGTAGTCAGCAGTTTCAGATAAGGAACAGAGGATTTCCAGGTCTGATTGCTGATGTTTTCCACATAAAAGCTGTGCTCTCCTCCAGGAAAGGGACCCGAGTCTCTCCAGCAATCACGAAAGCCAGCCCTGACACCCGGCCTAATTCTCCTTGTCGGCTTTGATCCAAAACATTCTTCTGGGCAGGAGAAGCCTGGGGAAGGGAGAGGGGAAGGGAGCAGGGGGAAGGCTGAATAAGGGAGCCAAGAGGCTGCTCTGGAAAATCACAGCTGAAGTTGCAGGAGGGGAATTAATCTTGAGAGGCTGCATGCAGCAGTCCCATCCATCAGCATGACACAGGTACCATTATTAGAGGAGATGGAAAATTAAATTGCAAAATTATCTGTTCTGTTTCATTGACTTGTTTTTTTTTTTGTCTTTCTTTCGTCCCCCCTTTCTCATTCCCTTTCTCGTTCCAGGCATCACTTGCAGCAATACCACTGGAAGTTGGCAATGGGTTATTAAAAGCACCTGGCCATGAAAGGAAATCAAATCCCAGGGCTGCCATTGCCATTGCGGAGCTCCTGGTCCAAACGTGGCAGGAGAGGGGGGACCCAGCTGGGTGGAGCAAGGACGAGGGGCCCTGGTGTGCCAAGCTCCTGGGCATCGTTTCCCTCAGGATCGTGGCTGGCTGCCAGGCTCCCAGTCCTGCCCGTCTCTAAACATGGGAGAGGTGCTGGAGATGAGAAACCTTGGTGCTGACCAGAGGGCACCCATGTTATTATTCTCCTCTTCTTCTCCCTGGTGTTCCCTACCTCCATTTCTTACTTTTTGGGGTTTTGTTGACCCTCTCCTCTCATTTCATCTTAAATTCCCCACTCCTTCATCTTCCACAACCTCTCCCCTGCAGCTTCCAAACCCAATTCGAGACTGGTGGGAATAAAATAATTTAAAACCAAGAAAAAAGGAATCCCCATTGGAATATCCCATTCCAACAGCCTTTCCTTTGGCATTCCAAACAACCCATGCCAAGGGCAGGCTGGACAGGGCTTGGAGCAACCTGGGGTAGCGGAAGGTGTCCCTGCCCATGGCAGAGGGGCTGGAACAAGATGATTTTGAAGGCCTCATCTGAGCCAAACCATTCCATGATTCTGTGGATTCTATGGACAAAGGATGGATGGATGGATGATGGATGGATGGATGGATGATGGATGATGGATGGATGGATGGATGGATGGATGGATGGATGGATGATGGATGGATGATGGATGGATGGATGGATGGATGGATGGATGGATGGAAGGATGGAAGGATGGAAGGATGGATGGATGGTGGATGGATGGAAGGATGGAAGGATGGAAGGATGGAAGGATGGAAGGATGGATGGATGGATGGAAGGAGGGGTGGATGGATGGATGATGGATGGATGATGGATGGATGATGAATATATGGATGGGACTCACTCACAGCTAAGTTGGAAGAAAAGAGCAAAACTCCAGCAACAAAAACTCTACCAAGAGAAAGTAATTCCCATTTTCCCATTTTTCCCCAGGCCTGCACATAACCCCGACCCAGCAATGATGGYCTGGTGTTAAAAACCCAGCTGGCCCAGCACAGGAGGCACAAGGAGAGGGTGGTGGTCAGTAGCTGCCTCTGGGGCCACTTATCTGCGTCTGCCTGGCTCCCTCAAGTGCCTCCATCACCATAAAGAAGTCAGAAATGCCCCTCTGCCCTCACCCCAACCTCTGGCAATAAATCCAGGGGAATGCAACGTGGAGCACAGCGGGGGCCTGTGCCAGAAGTGTCTCTGGAGCAGCACGGCCGGGCCGCCASTACCAGGGAGAACATAAATTTCAGCCTGCTCTGCCTTATACCACGAAGGCCGAGGGAGAGAAATGTAAGACAAGCCTCTCCCAGGCCATTCCCGTGCCAAACAGCAGCCTCTCTATCATTTGGTGGTTTATTATAAACAGGCTCCAGTTTTGAAGCAGAAATTTTTTTTATGAATAAACGTGGGGGTTTTTTTATTTTTTTTTCTTCCCCTTTCCTTCCCCTGCAGAGCCGCTGCTTGAAACCTTCACATGTCACTGTGAGAGCCCCTGCAAACCTTGGCTGYTTGACTTCTGGGGGGGTTATTTTGGGGTATAAAACCCCACTCTGAGATTGTCCCTGCTTCCCAGGGAATGTTCCTTTCCAGGAATGATCAGCAGCAGTCTCTGTGCTCAGCCCCAGATTCCCTGTTTACTACTGATGCAAAGGGGCTGCTTTTTTTTTTTTTTTTCTTTTTTTTGCCCTCAGTGTAAACACAGTTGATCACTTTATATCCTCTGTATATTGTTTCTTAATATGAATGAAGTGAGGCAGCCTTGCAGCCGTCATCCAGATCAGGGCCTAAAATAAACTTACAGCAACTCGGGGAGTGTTTGGCTTTGCAAACTGTGAAAACGGCTTCAGCTCTGCAGTGAGAACATGGGCATATTTTTAGCACTTAGCATTTGCTATTTTATTAAAAAAAAAAAAAAAAAATTAGGGCAAAGATATCTCAGATTTGATCTGTTTACCTTGCTTTTGTTGGGTTTTTAGTTCTTTTTAA
This sequence comes from Alauda arvensis, assembly GCA_902810485.1. Taxonomy (NCBI): domain Eukaryota; kingdom Metazoa; phylum Chordata; class Aves; order Passeriformes; family Alaudidae; genus Alauda; species Alauda arvensis. Next base: position 137,940 of record CADDXX010000441.1, on the reverse strand, counting down.
ACAACTCTCACTGGACAAATGTTTTATCTGCTACTGCATAATCCAAGACAAACAAACCTGCTGGGAGTGCATTAAGAGAAGCAGGTCCTTGCATTCAAATGAGGTAAAGAGAAAGAAATATTTGACCTTTTTTTGCCAAAAATATTATGGCTTACATTTGTTTTATATTTTCCTTTTATTAAATCACTCTCCCAAACCACTCCGGGGTCTCAGTTCGCTCGGTGACAATTCGTTTATGGTGTTTCTGAAGTGGATTTAGATTGGAGTGATAAAATTACAGGCCAAAATTACAACCATCATGGAAAATACTGGTTCATGTTTGGCTTTGCATACCACARCTGAAAGATTACCAGGCATTGCCAATAAGCAGGAGGAAGTCGAGTTAATAATATGTGCATTTATAGACACGAGCTGGGCTCCAGGACAGGCCACAATAGATTTGTGGAAGGTGAGCTGGAATATTTAACTGTGTCTCATTAATGGGGAAAAATCTGGCAGGTTCTAGAGAGGTAACTATAGTTCAGACACTGGGTTTGTAGGATCTTTCCAGCAAAAATGCAGGACTTGCAAGCCCTGAAATGAAAGACTTTCTGAATTGCAGTTCAGCTGATGACATCATGGAGTGATTCCCTCTTTTCTCTGTGTTTTCACAAATAACCCCTGAGGTGCTTGGGGTGTTTTCTTGGGATGGACCTTGTTCTTCAGGGGAATGCTTMGAAAATGTTTTGCTTTACGTGATCACATGGAAGTGCAGAGCCAAGAAGGGAAAAACCCCAAACCACAATATTAATGCTCCACAGGTACCCATGAGAATGCAGCCTTAAAATCCCAAAATTTCCAATATCACAGAATCATTTAGGCTGGAAAAGATCATCAATTTTTGGCCAGTCACCACYCTGTGAACCMCASCAGAGCTCTGAGTGCCACGTTCAGTCATYCCCTGAACATCCCCAGGGATGGGGACTCCACCACCTCCCTGGGCAGCCCCTTCCAAYGCTTAACAATTTAACCTYGGATACACTGGATGCTCACAGGCCATTTTCTGGGYCTGAAACTTCCTGAATTTTGTTTACTCAAAGTACATCCACGATGAAATTGAGCCCAGCTGAGCTCYTCGGTCTTCCAAGAGTTTCCAAAGTTGTTGTAATACAGGAATTATTACATGGAACTCAATGATCTKATGGGTCTTTTCCAACCTAAATGATTGTGCGATTTCTAGGAATTAGCAGAGCCCTTGGGCAAAAAGGCAAGGCAAACAAGTTACTCGGGCCATGAGAAAGTTCTGGGGAAGAAATTCACATTTAATGGTCCCAGGTAAGTGTGCTTTGATGGATGCAGATGGCTCAGGGTCAGCACAGCATCCAATTAGCCCTGGGAAGGGGKTTTTATCTGATTATCCATGTGAAATCATTGCTGCTGCCATCAGCACTGGCTAAAAAATCATTCTTGGAGGACTTCGAGGRGGGTTTCTCTTAAAAAAAATAATTTTTWAAAAAACTCAGTCCATGCTGTTGAGAAACTGCAAACATTAGTGGTCTGAAAGAGTGTCATTATTTCTGCTGTAAAAATGTACGGGGTAGTTTGGCACCCCTGGCTGACATCTGCTCCTCATTGTCTCGTGCCAACGCAAACTCATCAAGTCAGAGAGGATGAAATATTCCCCTCTGCTCCCAAACCCACCTCTCCTCTGGCTTGCTCTGCAGCTGTCAGCAGCTCAGCCACCTTGGTTTCATTAGAGAGCTGTTCTCCCCCAGGGCAGCCACTTCTGCTGCTGACAGTTCTGCTCAGAGTCCTGCTGAGCTTCCCCACAGCCCTCCACGCGTCCTTCCCTTCCAGCAGGAGCCGTGTGGGACAAACCTCCTGAGGAAAYCATGCAAACCCGTGCTGGGGAAGGTGTAAGAGCAGAGTTTGGACTCCCCCTCCTCACTGGGGAAAACTGAGAAATGTCAAAYGTAAAATATGCCCAGAAAGATGGACAGCGTAGGAATCTAGCCATGAAAGAAAGTCAGAGAATCCAAAGTCTAAAGGAGAAGAGGGGGGAAAAAAAAGCAAATATTGCCAATTAAATTTCATCCGAGCCTCTGAGATTTGACACAGCTCATTGTCTTCGTTTTGCTTGAGAGGGTGTTTTGTTGCCAAATGAATTAACAGCCTCGCAGTGATCAAAAGGGGAAAAGGTTGGAGGGGGAGGAAGGCCCTCAGGAGATGCTGGAGGGTTGTGTAGAAATCCTAAAGCACCAGGAGTTGCCAGGAGAAGAGTTTGGAGGAAGCAGACGAGCTCAGGAAGTCAATTTGTGCTGAAGAGCCGGGGCTGTGTTTGCAAATCCAAAATAAACTCGCTTTAAAACAACCCCAAAGACCCAGTGCATCCAGGCTTCTGCATACAGAGTTTGGAAATGGATTGTAAATCCCTGGGATTGCACACACACAGCCGTGYTCACACTCACGGGGAGGCCCATAAAACCCAGCTTTGTGGGAGCTGAGCTCAGGAGGTGAAGGAAGCAGGGAGTCTCCCTGGGCCCATCTGCGCAGCCCAGCCGGCGGCTGCCGCTGCACCAGCGCAATGCAGCTGCAAAGCAGCTGTGCTGAGCCCAGCCTGCAGGGAATTCGGGATACCTGCTGGGCTGGGAGCTGCATCAGCCTGGCTGAAACCCCACTAATCCAGGAGCTCTTCATCCCCTGAGCCCTGCATTCTGCATCCAAGTCCAGCGCCTGAGCCCAAGCATTCCCCTGAGGAGCTCAGGGCTCTCAGTAGCTGGKGGCTCCTTCTCCCCATTGGGGAAATGACCCAAACTCATCTTTGCTGCATTCCTGGGGTCTGTTTTTAATAGCTCAGGCCTGAGTGCCCTTATTCCCCTGGGAATGGGCACTGGGATGGTGCCCAGCTTGCACAGGCACTGCTGGCTCCTCCTCTGGGCTGGGCTCCTGGCTCTGCTTCCASTCCAAGTCAYGGATGAGTAACACCTTTGATTGCTYCAATCCTTCACTTTTGTTATCTCTGCTGTTGGCACCTGGATTTAAACATGGCTCAGTCTGCTGAGCTTGGCTCTTGCCTTGGTCAAGATCCTCCCGTGGGCTCCGTTCCCAGGGCGCTGTGAAAGCCGYGCTGGGCATGCCCAGCACGTGGAAATCTGTGCCCAAAAGGTGAGCCTGGCCCTGWGTGTGGGTTCATGCCACAGCTGAGKGCTCAGCAGGGCTTGYAGAGCTTCATTGAGCAGCTCTTTGGGATCACTGCCCCACTGAATGTTTGTTTTGGAAGGATGGAAGCATCGCTCGAGGCGCCGCTATCAGGATCAATCCGAATTTTTTTTTTTTTGCACGCCCAGGCCACGTGTGCACACAGCAGCCTGGGGTTAGGAATGCGCAGCCACGGAGCCCTGAGATATATTTTAAGACCTGAGCTTTGGGGAGCCAAACTATTGAGCTCCTCTCTTGGCAGAGAGCTCTTTAATTTCAGATTCTTCACGGCTGCGAGCATTTATCCTGGTTTGGACTTTTCCACGTTCKTATTTCCATGGAGCCAGTACCATTTCTGGATTGCAGCTGAGAAGTGCAGTCTTCCCCCAAGATTTGCAAGCAGACCAGCAAAGTGTCTCTTACTCCAAACTGGAAYATGTCCCAAACCTTTCACCACTCAGCGCAGGGTATTGACAGCTCCAAGTGTTTTCTCTAAACTGTTGATGTTGTTGGGATGGTTGTGATATTTTCTCCTCAGCCTCCAGCTCTCGTGCCTCGTTCCTTTGTTTATACAAAACCTCGCAGTGTCCTTTAGGAAAGCGTGGGCTGGAACAAAACCTCTCGTGCCTAAAGGAGGTTGTTGGGGGAAGGGAAAGCAAATGGAAGGCTCCACACTGGTGGGCCTGTAGGGTGGGATTTGTCCCACACCAGTTTTTTGGGATGTTGATGGAAGGATAGGCTCGGAGTCAGTGCTGGCTGAGTGGGGGCACAGCTCTCCTGCCCCTGGGAGTGCAGATGGAGATGGAGGTGATCCCCAGTATCTGGAATTGGGCTGCACTGGTAGGGCTGAGGAATGGAAATCCTGGAAGGCTTTGCAGGGACTCTAAATGTGTCCAGATCCTGCYTGGGAAGGCTGATTCCATGGTCTGTGCTTGTTACCTCATGGAGTCTCTACAGGACAACTGGACAGAGATCCCAAATGAAGCTCTCTGGAATGGTTTTCCAGGCCTGGGCTTGCAGGTTGGGGTGCTGACAGAGTGGAGTTGCAATGCCCAAGCTGATGCTCACCTGCATCCATCCAYGGAGGTGGGAGAGGGGGATCTGTGCCTTGTAGGTGTTCCCAGAGTAACTTTGGATGTCCCACCAGATCCAAACCCTTTTTCCAGGCTTTTATGTGGCAGAGTTTGCTATAACCCTGTAAGAACTCTGATGTTTTCTGGTACTTTTGTGTGTCAAAGCCAGCTGGGTATTTCCTTTCTGCTCCAGGAAGGCTGGAAGATCCCTGGAGGGGTTAAATTCCCTGTGGGAGATGCTGATTTCATTACAACCCCGGGCTATAAACACTGCCTGCTGCGGCACTGACAAATTGCTGGGTGTTATTGGCAGATGGAAAAGCCTGCGTGGGCCAGGAGATCAATTCAGCCCCACTCCCTGCCAGAAAGTGAGTTATCTCCAGCTCAAGTGATTTTTATTTCGCTCCTTAATCTCATTTGTAGCTGTGATCCCCGATGACACACGTCTGAAACCTTGGCTTGAAGTGCAACGTTGCTGAGATGGAGCTGGAAGGAGCTCCAAAATCCATAAGCTGTTTCAGACAAGGACTTAAAACCCTTCTTTGATTTCTCCCTGTTTGGACTTATTTGGGCTGAGTGGGTGAATGAAAAGGGGAGATGTTACCTTGGGGTTTAAAGGGGTTGGGGAAGAGGGGAACACGCCCTGTGCCGAAATGAGGAACCAGAATCTTGTGGGAGCTGATTCCTTCTGCCAGCTCTGTTGTTTCCCCAAGTGCAACTGAGTGGGCCACTCCTCACCTGTTGAAGCTCTGCCCATGAGAAGTTGCAAGGGTGATAGGGAGAATGATTTTAGCTAAAAACTGTTAAAACTCTGGGTCAGCTTGGTACTGAAACACTCYGCTGTGGCTTGGAGTGATTATATGGGGAGGAAGGATTCTGTGGAGCCTTTCCTCAGCTTCAAGCARGGATGTGTTTAATTATAGAAGCTTATATCTAATTGTACAGGGGTAAATGGATATTGAAAGTGCTACTTCCATCTTCAGACATGTCTAGGAAATGCTTTCATCCCAGAGGGAGCTATGAGCACAGATCTAGTCTGGATCAAATGTGGTTTCACCTCACCTGCAGTCCTGGGCTTGTCTTTGCTCAGGTGAGCATTTTTTTTTTTAAATCAGAGGAGTGGTTCTGTGTCAGTTCAGGGGGTTTTGTTCTGGAGATGCTGCTGTTGGACACCAAGGCTGAATGACAGCCATGGAATCATCAGAGAAYCCCAGAACAGCTTGGATTGGAAGGATGATTAAGATAATCCAGTTCCAACCCCCCTGCCATGAGCAGGGACACCTCCCCTTATCCCAGGTTGCTCCAAACCCCATCCAACTTGGCCTTGGACACTTCCAGGGATGCACCCATGAGTGGGATCCGCTCTGGGATCTGTTGGGAATGGCGTGCAGAGAGGATCCTGCCTTGCCACGAGGAAGAGGGGCTGGGGGCAGCATTGCAATTTCCTGGGAAATCCCTCCCAGCTTTTCTCCGAATTCATGTCCAGATAGGGCTGGGACACAACTCCCCCCACCATCCAACAGCTAGGATTTCCTCAGAGCATGAGAAACAGCCTCTGCATCCCTCTGACCTCGCTCTAAATTTGTTTCCTTTTAAGCTGCTATTTAAAGGGAGGGGAGGGGGTGTGCAAGAGCAAGGAGGAAAGTTTGATTTCTTTAATGCTCATGGAAGCAGGCGATTGATAACACTTGCAAGGGCCAGGCAGGGAGCCAGAGGGATCCTGCTAAAGGCAGCTCTGCCAGCAAAGCTCGGCCTTGCTGGCTGGGGATGCAAAGCTCTGCTTGTTTCCAGCCCCAGGCCACCCTTTGAGATGCTGCTGCCAATCCCTGCAGGCTGGAGGGGCTGCACTGAGCTGGGGGATCTGAGCAAACACTCCCCAGGGACTGTGATAGGACCACCAGCTCCAGGGTCCTTCCCAAGGGCTGCAGGCAGATGCTTTCCCAGCTGGGAGGTGCAGGGATTTACTCCTTCCACCTTGGCTGCTGCTCTCATGACAGCTCTGGCTTCAGGCTGGGGTTTGGTTTTTTTGTTTTTAAGAAAAGAGGATAAATGCATGGGGAAAAAGAAAAAAAAATCAGTGTTGGGTTTTTATTTGTGAGCAGAGAATAGTTCTTATCACAGCTCTGGGAAACTATTGTTCTGATTTTTATAAATATGCTTGTATTCCCCTTGACTTTTTTCCTCTCCCTTCCCACTTGCTATCTCCTCTGCTGTGTGCCCTTGGCTGCTTCCCAAACACTTCTTGATGCAAAAGGAGATAAGCTCTTACAAGTCATAAACCTCAGAGGTGCTGCACATCTCACACTCCCCTCAATCAGATCCTGGATACTCCCACACAGAGTTCAGAGTAAAGCCCCCATGATTCCCACTGGGACAAAAATGATCCCAGCCACCTTCCCTCCTGGCTGGGGAGCTGTGGATGAAGCTGGAGTTGGGAATCTGGTGTTCCCTGCCAGTGAACAAAGGCTGGGTGACCTCCCTGACATCTGCTCTTGGCCTGGTGCCCTTCCCAGCCTTCACTGTGCTGGGCCAGGCCTGGAGGTGGGAGGGGAACAGGGATCCAGAGCCCCCAGGAATAACRAGATTTTCARCAGTGATAAGGAATTKGGGGGGAGCAGGAAGATTCCCAGYAGCTTGGCAAGTGMAAACCCTTCATGGTGATTTGAAGRCACTTTTTTCTGTAATGATGGACCWGTGAKAAGGGAGGGGGGAGAAACTTTAAAGGTATTTGAGAAACAGGAGGGAAAAATCCCTGGCCATGCTGTTTTTTCAAGCTTTGGCCCCAAGGATTCAGTTCAACTCTTCCGGTGACTCACAGCATGACATTGGCTCTGCTCTCCTTCCTTGGAAAGGAAGTGAGGAAGGCTAGCAATCCATCTTCAGTGGATTGCAGCAGCACAGATCGTGTTCCCTTTTGCAAAGTGCAAGAGCTGGAAGGTGCTGTGCACAAGCCAGGCAGATTCAGGGGGGTGGAAATCTCTGCCATGGCAGGAGGTTTCTAAGAATCCCCGCATTCTTATGGATCTGTGATTCCCTCTGCAGCTGATCCAGTTCCTCTTTATCACCCTTATCACCTAAGKGAGGATGGGGAGCACCTTCAGGCCAGCTTTGGGGGACTTTGCAGGCAGCGTTGGGAGCATTTGGGATCCCAAAAAATCTCGCGCTCCGTTGGCAGCGTGTGGAGAGTGCCAGGACACGGGGGGATTGAGGCAGAGCAGGCAGGGATGGGGTGGGAGGGCTGGGCAGGGGGGGTCTGATCCCTTCCCGTGCGAGGAGGAGGGGATGAGGAAGAGGAGGAGGGGATGAGGAGAGGAGGAGGAGGAGGAGGAGGAGGAGGCGGAGGGCGGCCCCGGTGTCACCCCGCGGTGCCTGCTCTGTGTTAAGCGAGGCGAGGAGCGCTCCCGTCGCTGCTCGCCTCTCCAGCGGGGCTCTGCCTTGCCTTAAAAGAGGCACGAATCTAAATCCCTGCGTAACTTCAAAGTGACTCCGGCAAGATTAGGCTCTCCCAGAGTCAGGCAGCAGACGAGCGAGAGGGAGGAGGGGTTTTGAGGTTCGGATGCTGCTGAGGACCCTTCAAGTTCGCTCTCTATTGGGAGGAGAGGGGGGCTTGACCCCTCCACTTCGGAGATGCTCGTAGCAGAGCAGGACCTTGTTATTCCCTGTCTCCCGAGCTGCTGGCTCTGGTTTCCTTTCTAGCTGCTCCCTGCTCCTCTTCATTAGCAGCTCTCAGCAGCGCAAAGGAAYCGTACTCAGAAGTATGAGTTCATCTCCTAAAACTTTGTACTGGTGCCAGCGGGTCAGTCACTTTGCAAAAAGAAACTTCCCTTGGAGAAACTCTATCCCTTTGGAGAAAAGGCCAACAAAGCCAGAAAAACAAACTCTCAGAAACRCTGCCTTCAAAAACACTCCTTAATTTGAATCTTTTTTTTCTGGTGTCATCCAGTGGGRTGGGACMAGCAGAGCCTGCTCTGCCCTGGCAGCTCTGCCAGTGACCTACAAACCTGCTTCTGGTGGGTGGCTGGACCTGGCCAGCCCTTCAAAGGAGGGGCAGAGCTCTCTGGGAGAGGTAAATCAAAGTTTTGCACAGTTCCTGTCCTGTTGGAGAAACTCAAGTGCTGTTATTGATCACCTCCATCCATGTCTCAGCTCCCCTTGGCTTCGGGCTTTGGGCTGCCTGGAGAGGCTGGTGGCTGCCACAGGATTGTTACTACTAAAAGGGGCTGGGTGGGATTCTGGCCATTGCCCTYGTTCCCAGGAGCAGGACACTCCAAGGTGTGTCAGATCCYCCTGRCACTCAGCACATCCACGTCTCACAGCAGTCCCAGGTGGAGCTTTCCAGATTTCCCTTGGATTGTGCCACGCTCATGTCCAGAGGCAGAGCCTCCTTGGAAGGAGTTGTGTTGCCAGCTCCCTCCTCCTGCAGCCACTGAACCCTCTGGGGAACACCATAGCCTGGATGACACCGAGTTTAAAATGTTATCCAGTGCCTCCATGCCCCAAACCACTCAGACCCCAAATCACAGTTTCTTCTAGTGTGTGTCCCTTCATTTCCTCACMAAGTCCTCTTTCTGCTGGAAAAGGTTTTTTTTTCCCACTGAGCAGCAGCGAAGGCAGCTGAAATGTGTTATTCCTGCAGTGAAATAATGTTTTCCTAATCTCAACATCTTTTTTAAAAGCATGTCCACATGTAGTGCACTTCCAGAGCAACTCCAGTTCCAGGCACAGCTGCAGAGAGTGCTGAGAAAGGTTTCACTCCRTGATCTTGGAGGTCTTTTCCAACCTTAATGATTCTATAACTGCTGGCATGCTSCAGCCCTGCTCCTCTCTCTGCTGGACACTGCAAGAAACTTTTATTGATGGCTTTTGCTTATTTCCTTCTTGTTCTCTTGAACGTAAACCAAGGTGGGTGGGTGGAGGGAGGAACAAAATAACAACAAAAAAAAAAGGTGTAATTAGAATGGCAGCACTTTCCTTTGGGCTGGTCATTCTGGCTGCATCAGAAACTCCCTGGCTGGGAAGTGCAGGAGATCCAGAGCAGCTGCAGGTCAGGGGGGCTCAGGCAGGGAGATGTCCCTTGGATTTCCCACTGCTGGATGAGGGTTTGGGCAAAAGTGGAGATGCACTTTTCTGCTTTTAAGTGGAAATGCACTTTCTGCTGACTTTCAGCCAAGTCTCCTTTGAGTTTCTCCCCTCAATCCTTTCTCTCCTCCAAACACACTGCTCTGAATCACAGCATTGCTCTGGGCTGGGCAGCGAGGAGGGGACTCCTGATTTTGGGCTTGTGACCAGAGCCTGGCAATAGCCAAGGTGGAAATCCARGGTTCAGGAGTTCAGTCTGCATCCCTGCTGATGCTCTTTCCTTGTTTCCTTTGGTGGGTAACGTGGGGATAATCCTCTGTGGAATCTGGAATGGTCCCTGATTTTCATCCCTGCCATGGCACAGGGCTGGGACATGAGGCCACATCTTGGGGCTGTGTCRTTATTAGAAGGTCACTCTGCCAATKGCAGATTCAATTCAGCAGCAACAGATTTGTCTGATATATTCCTTGATTCCTCAGCTGCTTCTGAACTGGAGAATCACCCTGATGCCACTGCCAGCTGCCCTGGGCTCTGGATAAAGGAGGATAAATCCCARCAGATCCAGCCTCAAGCTGTGAAAATGAGTCCTTTACTGTGCTCAATACGTTAAATAACCCAGTGTTTTCCTTCCAGATAACCACTCCAKATCAGCCTTATCTACTCACTTGTGAATTGTAGCCTGTAAAGCAGCCATAAAAAACAACAGGGACCACGGATTTGATCCAACATGTCCATTTATTTTTCCCCACAGGCAGAGATGAAGATGCAGCAATCTGGGAAGTGCATGGCCCATGCTGCTGTTTTGAGCCCAAGCTGACTTTTAGTGTCAGCCCTTATCCTCATCTCGGTGCAGGCTCTGAGGCTGATGCTGTACATCACAATCACACGTGGATCTATAGGGCACCACCTCATTTGTCAGCTGCCACAGAGCTTTTTTGCTGTCAGCCAGCACAAGGTCCACAATTCAAGCCGTGATCAAACCTTGGACAGAGCGYGAGCAACGGCTCCAGTGAATATTCCTGTCAGGACATGGATTAGAATCTTCTCTAAAGCACCTCCTGCCAAGGGGCTGATGTCATCTGTCTTCTCGGAGCAGGGAAATGGTGTGAATTCAATTTTTGTGATGAACAAATCCCTTTCTGTGAGCGCACTCAGGCTTGAGACCAAGAATTCAGCTGATTCCTTTTTTCCCTYGTCCCCTTCCCCCATCCCCACCCTGATGAGGTCGGTGCTGGCCCTTGCTGGGGCTGTGGGACACAGGAGGAGATGTTGGTTTATGTCATGACAGCCTCTCCATGGGCAAAACTCAATGGGACAGCAAGGACTGGGCTCCAAACTGAAATTTTGAATGTTGAAAGTTCAGAACAACTGGAGGATGCTGTGGATCCCATCACTCTCATCCAGCTGTGGGCATAAGCACCAAATCTGGATTGACACCAAGAACTGAGGGCAAAGAATCCTGCCCAGGTGAGGCTGCACCTCAAGGCTTTGTGGCTTTGTGGGTGTTGTTTTCCTTAAAAACTTGTACCAGTGGCTCCAGCCCTGTGTCGCAGGAGCTGACTGACACCAGAAACCACAGAGAAAATCCTCCATTCCCAGCCAAAGTTCACTGCTTGGCCTCAAGCTCTCAGAATTATGGGCCAAGTCAAAGAATTGAAGATTTAATTTAAATCACACCCAGCTCTTTGTACCACAGAGTGAAAGGTGGAATGTGCAGGTTGATGATGACCTTCCTAAGAWCCCATTGCCAGGCACCAAAGCAGATTCCTCTGTGTCCTCACATCTTCACACCCCCCTGAAAGATTTTCCCAGGAGCYTGTGCATGACTTTCCTGTAAAACTCATCAGCTTTATGGGTTTAGTTCCTCTTTGGGAACGACGTGTTGGATTCATGCATGTTGCTTTAATGCCATTTTATGCCCTTAGTACCCTGCTCTCTTGAATTTTTGGGTGYGAATGAGGCAGAATTTCCAGCTGACAAACTTCTCCTGAGCTTTCTTCTTGTCCCATCCAAGAGGGTTTAAACCCTGTGGCTCCAGCAGAGCTGGAGTGTGAGCTCGTGTAAGGATCTTCCCAGCTCCTTGGAAGGGACTTGCAGCTCGTTTGTGTCTCTGCACGGAGCTCTCCTGATTTATGTCCATCCCGGACATGCTGACATGAACTGCAGCATCAGGAGATGCCCAGAGTTGGTTTTTTCCAAGGAAAAGCTGGCTCCCAGCAGCACAGCCTGGCTCAGGTGGCAGGCACAGCCTTCCCCAGAGCTCAGGGCTCTAAACCCCAGCTCAGAGTGGGGTATGATGACAAACCCTTGAGGATGGATTTAAGATCTCYTCTGAAGGGCTGTTGCCAAATATTAAGAACCAATTTTCAGTGTTTGGTCCCTTCTCCTCACTGAAAAAGTTTAACAGGAACTGGGATTGCTGCTKAACTCTCRGTGAGAGSTGCTGAGACACAACCAAAAGAACCTTTTMTAAARTAATCCCTGTCTTTATTTTATCACTGCTACCAAGCTGAATAAAGCCAGGAATTTAGGCCTTGATTCAGCAAAGCACTTAAATGAGTGCTCAGGTTTTAGTGAGCACACTTGCCATGGGCAGAGTCTCTTCCAATGTGGCCTTTCCAAAGGATTATTAGGTATTTTTTTAGGATATACCTTTCAAAAGAAACTCCTCCTCCTCCCACAGTGTTTAGCCATCAATCTGTGCCTTCTGCAACAGAGTGASGTCCAGAAATGCATTGTAAGGAAAGATAAGTGGATTTTGGGAAAGCCTTTACTGAAAATGGATTATCTTTTTAATGGGAAACTGAGTATTTTGCTCTACAGACTGAAATTTGAGAGGTGGTTTGACCACAATAACCAAGATAGTGCAGGGAACTGAAAGCATCTTTGCCAAACTTTCAGCTGGGATAATGTTAATCTAGAAATTGGGTGAGTTAAATAAGAATAGAGGAATAGAAATAGAATCAAGGAAAAAGAGGCAGTGGCTGAATGAAGTATTTCATCTCCTGACTGCCCAGCCCATGACTCCCCAAACTCTGGTCACAGGTGGTGGCTGCCCCAGCAGCTCAGTGCAGTGTGAGGTCTGAGGAAGCAGCTCACCAGGAACTGCAGAGYGACTGGGGGTGAAGCAATGTTATTTGTCATAATAATTACTAATCCCTTAAGAAAGCAGAACAATGTTTGGGTTGGATGTATGGGAAGATTAAAATTTCAGCCCGCGCTTGAGCTTAATTCTTCTGATTCCGCGTTGAGGAGCMCAGAGGACACCCAAAACCTGTCCTTCAGCAGACCTTTCCCCAGCTGAGCACCTTGGAGGGAATGCCCTCATCGGAAACAGATAATCCTTCCCCAAACAAACCCTTCCTTTCCTTCTTTTCCCTCTCTTTCCCTGCCTGGCTCTGCGCTCTCCTGCCCCGTTGTGTGACGTTATCACATCAAGTCGTGGCATGGCACAGAGCAGATTAAACGTGCTGGAGGAATGCAGCTCTGTCTGCAGTAATCCCTGTCAGCTTTGCTTCCCGGAGCCTCTTCCATGGATTTTGGGAGAGGTGAGATCCATCAAAGCTTCTCATTTTCGTACCTGCCTGGTGTCGTGTTACCTGAACCAGCCAAAAAATCCCCCCCGTGTGTGCCATATCAAAGAGCAGCCCCGGTTCCCAGAAGTGTTTGTGTTGGATCAYCGGTGCCTGCCTGCAGCCAGGGGAATGGCTTATCCCCACTTTTCCCTCTCCAGAGATCTGAAACGTGTCAAAGAGCTGCAGGGCCTAAATCCTCGTCCTGTCCCCATTGTCTCTGACAATGGAAACGGGATCCTCCACAGAAACCTGGATGGTTTGCAAAAGCTTCACCCACATCAGCACAGGGATTTCAATCCCTGTGAAGAGCTGGGAAAGAGGCACCCGTGAGGTTTTTTTTTTTCCCTTCAGACCAGTTTCTCCCATAAACATTTCTCTTCTGCTTTAATCGCACAGGAATTCCAGTGACATCTTTACTTCCCAGTAAAGTGCACGGGGAGGAATTCCTTATGTAACTTCCCTGCCTGGGTTGCATAAAAATTCACCCTGCCAAGAAAGCGAGTGCATTTTGCATGCATTTAGACCAGTTTATGTGGCTTTTATTTCCCTCGATGGACCTGTTATCACATTTCATCCTCAAAAGTGGTTGGACTTCTCCTTGTTTCTCCCCTCGGTGGTGGGGATGGTAACAGGAGAAGAGTACATTCTATTCTGGGTTATTTTTAGGTCTAAAATCAGAACATTTGAGGTTGTAGCCCAAGTGGATTAAACAGCTCAGGGTAAAGGAGGTCCCGTTTCTGTGCTGTTTGTACAGCGTCAGGGTCCTGGCAGATAACTGCAGGCATTGTGCTAATGAAGATGATGACAAAAGGGGCTTGCTCTGCCCACTCTCAAACATCTCCAAGCTTTGCCAAAATCCCCATTTCGAAGAAAGCTGGGATATCAGATTTACAGCTTCTAGAGGGAGAATGCTGGGGCTGAAGGAGGTAAATTAAGGTCAGCTCAGAGAAGGGAGAAAGCCTCGAGCTGCTGAGCCGTGTGTGAACACCCAATCCCAAATTCCTGCCTGGATAACCATCCTGCCCTAGGAACAGACTCCTCTGAATTAATCCTACAGGATGCTCTGAATTATTCCCAAGCAATGCCTCACCCCAGAGTGGATCTGTGGGTGGAACATTCAACCTGTGCTGTCAGAAGAGCAGGAGGTGCTTCTTTCCAGGGGCAGGGAGACTCTCCTCTGTCTTTGGGTTTAAATTCAGTTTTTCAGCTGTGCAATCATTGATTAAACCCCATCAAAAGCTCAATCTAATCCTTCAGGATGGGTTCTGCAGAGCCACTCTGGTCCTTCCAGTGGGAAGTTGACAAATTCTCCCTCTTTGGCTCTGTTTATCCGCAGGATAAATGGCTCCAGTGCCACTGAGCCAAAGTGGTGATGGGGACTGGAGGAGAACTGGGTGTGGGAAGGAGTGAGCTCAGATCCCACCTGCTGCACAGCCAGRTGGGATTTCCACCTCCTGGAGCCASGCTCAGAGAGAGAGCCACCTGCAGAAAGCCAGGATCTGCTGCTCCTGGGCCCCRGTTCAACAAGGGAAACTCCAACAGGATTCCTCTGGTCGCTTTACGGACATTTCTTGGCAACCCCACGATATCAAACACCTGGATTTTTTATTTTTTTTTCCCCCCCACTGGAATAATTCCCCCTGGAATAACGTCAGCCCGAGTCTTTCAAGCCTTCAAGACAATTTAGGCTGCAGTTGCCCACAGAGCAACAAACACTCAGCTCTCTCCTTCCTGCAGCAGCTTTTCCCTGGACGGGGAGCGGGGTGAGGCCAATCCCACGCACGTGGGAACGTGTGCAGGGGACAGAGGTGTGCAGGGCTTGGGTGCTGAGGTTCCAACAGCTGAAGTCATGCCTGTGGTATCGCAAATATGAGAGCCCAAAGCTGTTTCAAGGGTTTCCAAGCCAAACACTCGAGCACATTTCGTAGCCTTTGAAATCCATCTGGCCAAAAGCTCCTGACAGTGTGATCTATGAGGCTGTGGAATAGTTTCCCCAGGGAAGTGTTGGAAGGGCTATCATTTGAGTCATTTAGTGCTGAGGGGAATATACCACGGGGAACAATCCCTCATTAGCTGGACTAATGGAGCTTTCTGCTTCAAACTCTGGTGTTCCTACAAAAAAAAAAAAAAAAAAAGATCCCTTGACTTCTCCTTGCTCTTCCATATGCTCAAATTGGCAGGGATGTGGGGCCATTGGCTACGTTTTGTAGCTTTTGTTTATAAGGCACATAAATTTGTCAGAGGAGGGGGGTTTCATGTGTCAGGGGAAGTGTGGAGTGTCAAGAGCAATCTGAAGGAAAGAGTCCTGGGGATAAATGAAAGGYACATCCATTATTTGCTGAAAAGCAGGGAGACGTGTGGGTCCTTCCTGAGGAGCTCGGAGTAAKTTTCAGGGGGTGAAGATGGGGAATCTGAGTGGAACTGAGCCTTGGGTTCACCAGCCACCCATGGATAGCACCTGCCTGCRTTTGGCTCATGGATTTCTGGGACATCTCATTCTACATTCAGATTTTTCCTGGGATAACACAATTTCCAATAACACAATTTCCAACAACACAATCCCATCCCATCCTTTTCATCATGTGTTGTTTCATATCAGTCATTTTATGCCCTGGATGTGGAAAGATCCCAGGTCTGGTCGTCTGGGAACATCAGCACGGTGACTTTGAGGATCAGGCACCTGCTTTTTTTGGATGACACATGGTCTTCCTGAGTAACCTTGGGAATGGCACTTGGATTTTTGGGATCAGTCACTCTGAGGTGTGATTTAACATCTCTGATGGGTGAATCACAATCCCAACAGGCTGGATCCTCACCCAGCTTTGCCTTATCTATGGAGAACATGGAGACACCATCCCAACATTTATTATTAAGACTTAGGATGGGTATTATGGCCTTTCTCCTATGGAATGGATAAATTTTCCAAGATCTGATCACTCCAGAGGGCACCAACTCCCTCACTGCCCCCCTGACTTTACCTGTCACAGGTGCCTCAGTGGCCTTTCAGAGGAGAGCAGGTAACACTGACATCACTCCAGGATTTGCAGGGAATTTTTGGCTAATATTTGGCTTCCCAAAGTTCCAGAACATTTTCCAGCCATGATGATTTTCCCTTCCGTGCTTCTTTTTTTAACAGCGGATTTTCCAAGTGGACAATCCCAAAGGTGGCCRGCTTCACGGGCGGGGGAAGAAGAAAAGAGTCATAGGGATATTCTAAATGCGACGCGAATTTTATGCCAAAAAGTGTCTTTTCCATATTTATAAGCCCCTGTCATCCCCTCTCCCTCCGCCTCCTCCTGCTTAAAAGGAAACTCCATTACAAAGGCAGGAAAGAACATCAAACGAGGCTCGCTTGGCAGCCATGTCTAGATGCGAAATTACTGTCAGAGTACAAAGGAAGACTCAAGATTTAGAAGGTGACATGTGACAAGAGAATGCCGTCCTTCTCAATGTCTTTACCTTTTGTTGGTGAGAACTCTGAAGGGGTTGGTGGTGGCGCTTTTAATTTTTTTGTCGTTTTTGAGAAGGGTCGTGCCAATTATAGAAAGACACAAATCACCGCCAAAGCCGCGCGGGCCGGGGGCGATTTGGCTGAGCCCCTGAGCCCAGCAGTGGCTCCAGCCAGGGCTGTGCAGGCACGTGCTCACCCTCAGCTCCATCCTTCAGGGCCACCCCAGGAGSAGCCGTGGCCGTTTGATCCCGCAAAGCTTTGATGGAGCCACTTTGGAGCTGCTGGGGGGGCTCKGGATGCCCTGGGCTCCCCTCGGCGCACGCAGGGTGTGTTTGGCTGGAGTGACCACATCTGCTCTCCGTGCAGCCCTTCGAGCAAATGGCTTCGAGCAAATATGCTTTCTTTCACTAGGGGAGCAAATTCCTGCTCTGGAATGGGAGTTATTCCTGCTCTGTGACTGGAAATTAATTAATGGGTCAGCGTAGCCGCGGTCTTGACGTAGATCTTTGTCTCATCTTTCTCTTCATCTTGGAGAGTGTCTTTATTAGCTCTATTATTATCCCTGCTCTCGCAATCCTGCTTTTTTCTGCCAAAACAAGGCTCCTTTTCCACGTTTCCCAGACGCTGCAGGAGAGCAGGGAAAACAGAGAAAGCTGCAGGTCCCCAGCGCTGACACAGGGGACATGGAACCTGCTGCCCTCCCCAGCCTTGGCTGCCTGGGCTCTGCCCACAGATTCAGGTGATCAGTTGAGAGTTGAATATTCAGGTGTTTAAAAAAAAAAAAAAAATACTTTTTTTTTAATTAAAAACCACAGGATTTATAATTTTAAAACACCCAAATCATGGAGTTGGCCCCCTCGCTTGGATGTCACCCTGTGGATTGGAGCACCTTCCTCCTCTACCCCACAGTCTCCAGTGAAAGTTAAGATGAGAACAATTCCCAGGCCCAAACTTAAACTTGTTTTCCACTTCAGAATTTATAAAATGTTTGCATCTTTATTCTGCTTCTTGCCCTGTGTGGTACCATGGTCTGTCCCTTCCTGGTCCCCTGTGCCAGGATTTCTGCAGGAGAAGCGGGCTCGTACCGGGTGTGGCTTGTCAAGGTGTGAATCCCTCCCCTTTGTTCTCTGAAGGAACATTTCTTTTTCTAAAAGCAAGGATTAATTCAAGAGACACTTTTAATCCCTTTTAGTTTTGAGGGCTGTTGAATTTACCTGCTGTAATTCAAATGTGAATTTAACTTCTCAAAGAACAGGAGTTTGTTTGAGGGTTTTCTTGGCTCTTAAAGTGTGGGTGCTACAAAGTCTTTCCTCCTTTATTTTAGGGATGGAGGCATTGTTTCCTTGGTTTTTTTTTTTTTTTTAAATACAGAGTTGATCACGAGCTGCAAGTGACATTTGTTGACCTCAGGCCAGACATTCAGAAGCACCACACCGACGTTGTCCKGCATCTTTGGGAAGAGTCCTTGTCCTTCCTCCTCCTCTGAGAACAATAAAATTGAGCCTTTTTCATTTTCCCTCATAGGGAAAAAAAAATAAAAAAAACCTTTAAAACTCTGTGTGGGGAGGCACGTCTGCAAACCTGGTTCACAGCCCCTTTTCAGCCTCATCTGAAGTTTTTTTGAATGAGGTGCAAAAAAAGCGGCTGAGAGCAGGGGGAAGGGAGAAAAACTCAGTTCTGTGCACACACACGCACACAAGATGGAGACACTGGTTAGCAACATAAACAAAAGGTGGGTGGTAACCCCCGAGCTTTTTTTTTTTTTTTTGACAGCCAGTGGTGGCAGTGATGAATTTGTGAAGTTATCTAATTTTCCACTGTTTTAATTAGAGGCCTGGGCTATGAGACCTAACAGCTGGGTTCTTTGTACTGCTTTCTGTTGGCCTGACAGAGAAAAATTTCTACTGTATCTTCAGCCAAGCTTTCAGTCTGACCTGAGCAAATGAAACTTCTGGGACTCATAAACTGTGGTTTCTGGGCAGATTGCTTTTTGAACTGCTCCTTAGCCCTCCTAACATGCAAAGAACACAAAGGCTCGCGGAGTGAACTCCCTTTGTACTCCGGAGCTAATGGGGATGCTCATTAAAGAGGTGGGAGGGGAGCGGGAGGGGAGAGAGGGACTCTCCCTGCCATATTAGAGGACTTATCAAGTGTAAAGTTTCTCCTGRATCGGCCACAGCGGAGTCGGGGCCGGTTGGGAAGCGGTGAAGCTCAAGCCCTTGGAAGACAATGCCTTTGGGTTGCAAAGCACGACCAGTCGAGCAGCTTAATTTATGACTCGGYTCCTGCCAAGTGATTTTTAAGGCTTTGCATTAGACTGGATGTGCATCACAGTTCATCACCCCCCTGCTTCTCGAGTCGTGCACTATAACCACTTTCTTTCACTGTAATCCAGAAGGGGAAGAAAATGCCAGAGGAATTTTTAGACCTGAATTCAGCTCAGTCTAAAGCCTTTGCTCAAATCCCATCGGAGTCAAAGGAATTAAGCAAGGCTTTGACTTAAAGCATATACTTAATTGCTTTGCTGAATCAGAGCCCATATTCTGATTTTCTTCCTCAGGAGCTCCTCAGAGTCAGAAATGTGTTTTCATCCTCCAGAGGCCATTGCTCCTTCTTTCCCCACCTGCTCAGCTGTGGCAGATTTCCTTGGGGCTGCTTTGCTGCAGGAGTCAAAGGGACTCGGTGATGACAAGGCCACTCAAGCCAACGCAATTTCAATAAACCAGAAAGTCATTTGATTTCCAAGGAACTCACTGAAAATAGTTGTTGTTTTTTTTTTTTCCTGTGGAGGCAGCTGAGTAATGACCCATCACTCAAGCAGCTGTGAAAGGAGAGCCCTTTACGACTCGGGGGTGAAGAATGGTGCCTTTAATTGCCACGACTGCAGGGCCCCGGCTTGGACAAAAATTTCAGGCATGTCCAAGTGCTGCAGCAGATGGATTGTGCAGCACAGGGAAGGGTGTCAGGCTTTCCATCCTCCTCACCAGGGCTGGGACCACGGGCTGAGCTCCAGGGGCAAGGGAAGGAGGCTGAGGGGGCAGCTCTTGCTCAGATCCATGGCCAGAGAGCAGCAAGGGGAGCACCCAAATAAACTTGGGAGCTGGGAGAGATTTTCCTCCTTGGATGGAGTAGTGTCTGAATTTCATCCACCCATTCTCCTTCGCCCTTGAGACAGGAAACCAAAAATGACAGTGAACTTGGTCAGAGAGTATGGATGAGCASGGTTTTGGCCAGAAATAGCAGTTCAAAATTCCTACCAAATCCCAATAAACTTCCAATAAAACCCCCTGTTCCGTTCTGATAGGAAGCGGGTCTTTGTGGCATCCTATGTGATGCCTTCCCAGTGGTTTGCTCCAGAAGTTTGGATCTGGCTATATTGGATGGATCCATCACTACAGAAGGGAATTCAGGGCCTGCAGTGTGGGAGGAGTGAGAAGGGAGACCATGGTGCTTCTCTGTAGGGGAGAATCTCCATCTCCACCTCCCTGATGGGCAGTGACAGCTCCTTGCACACTCACTGACTGCTGCTTCCCCCAGTGCAAAAGGAGAGGATGGGAGAAATCTTCTTCTCTTTGTCCTTGGGTGGATTCTCCCATGCAAAAGTGGGAATTTCATCTCCCTCCAGTTCAGAAAAGTCACAGCTCCCTCTCTATTAACTYTGCTGGGCAAAACTCCTTGTATTTTGCCCCTGTGATTTTGGATTTGTCCCTCRTGTGTTGGGACTGGGCACAGCCGCGCCCACGTGGAGGCTTTGGGGAGAAAGCAGGAATTGTGCCTGCCCTGAGGCCAATTAATGGGACAGTGCTGAGTGCATTTTAATGGAGGCCACTCTGTCCCCCCATGTGGAAACATCTGCACTTCTCCCTGGGATGAAGTGACGGCTGACATTAAGCAGTTTGCAAGTCCCAGGTGCCGAAAGTCCAACTAAGATGGGATTTAAGCCAAGTTCAGGTTGCATTCCAGGCTGTGATGAAAGGGAATTTTGAAACGTCTGACTTCCCTGCAGAGCAGAAATTCCGTTTCCCAATCAGTYCTAAATAATCATTTAAAGATGGACTCCAAATTGGGATTGTTTTAATGTGTCATCTTGGGTTTTAATTGCTTCGAGTTCTCAGTAAATGTTATCAGACCATCAGAGCCCTGAGGATGAAGCAAGAGCCGGGTGGTGATTCAGATGGAAGTGCCTGTTGCCAAAGAGGAAGTGCTGGGATTGGGATGACTCTCCTGCTCCAGCAGAAGACAAGACAGTGAACTCTCTGTTTACAGTGGGCCACCGAAAGAATGGGATAATTGCAATTATCCCAGCGAAGCAGCGTTTTAATGACCGCTCCGTTTCAAAAATACATATGTAAATCTCCCAGGGGGTGGAGAGGTGCCAATTTGTTCTGGCCAAGCTGGGGACCTTTTATCTCCTTCAAAGAGCTGGCAGCTCGGCCGTGGCAGCAGAGTCCAGCATCGGGGCAGGCTGTGCTTGCTCATCCCCTGAGTCACAGCACCAGCGAGCACAGACCACACCAAGGCTCAGCTGAGAGACCCACGGAGCAGCAAAGAGATGGAGATTTCTGCTTTCCCTTCCATTCATCTCTGGTGATGGCTCTGGAAACGGGGGTTTTTGTACAACAAGCAGAATTCAGCTGTGGGAGTTTGCTCTGGGGAGATGYTGGACCTTGGGTGCTTCTCACCCGCTGCAGTGGGTGGTGAATTCTTCTTTTCCCACCCCGTTTTTTACCTGCTTCCCCATTTCAGTGGTTTCCCTCTCCAGGGTACAAGTGATCCATCTTCCCTGGGATGAAGGGATCCCATATTTATGCTGTCAGTCCAAGATACTCAACTCTGCTCCAAAGAATCTCTGTATTTGGAGAGGAAAACTTCACTTACACTTTGTTATAATTCCCCCCTCTCAAAAGCTCCTGATGCTGAGTTTCTGAAGAGGCCCAAGGAATCAGGAGCCAGGACCCTCTGGGTTGGAATTTTTGGACCCTTTAAGGACATTTGAGTGGAATATTCTCTGTCTGACATGTGGTCAGAGGTATCCAAAGGATCAACAGCATGTTGAGAAATCMAGATCCTTGAAGGGATAAGACCTCCCCATACAAATTCTGGCCAAATTCTGTGCTGTGAGTAAACGAACAGGAGCCGTGCTCCTCATGCTGAATTTATTGGTCTTTGTGCTTCAAGGTCTCCAGTAATTACCATCATGTGACTGGGGTTCATGGACTTGGGAATGTTACACGTCCCTCTATCTGCWGTGGGAGTGCTCAGAGACACAACCTAAAAAACGCTCAGAAACCACAGATTTATGAGATCAGCCTCTTTAAGCGTGCCCCTGTCCAAGAAATAGGAGTTTCTAAATCACTCCCGCTCTCCCTTCTCCCCAACATGTTGGATTGGCTTTGCTGGATATTAATTGCTGGGTTTAATAAAATATGTTTGGAGATTTGCCATGTCGGCTCTCTGACTCCTCCTCTCCTCTCCACTTGTGGAGGGGAGGAAGGGAACAGCCACCTCTGGATGTTTGCCAGGACAAGGGGATGGATCAACGCTTTGGGGGAGCATGGAAGCTTTCCCTGAAATACCCTGAAAACACCTCAAATCCCTGCCTGAGCTCTGGTTCACTCGTTTCACCCATGGTTAACATCACCCTCCCGTGTTAAAACTTCCCCTCTGATTTCTTAGGGCCCAAAAGTGGCCATGGTGTGGTKGGATGGGTCCCAAGGAACAGATCTTCAGGGAAATTGGGCACAGCTCCTCCAAATTTGACACTGTGAGGAAAATTTCTATGAAAAATAAAGCCCGTCCACCTATTAATCATGAAGAGCCTTCCTAATCAATCCTCTAGTATTGGGAACGCACAAAAGGCTTTGTGTGAGGTGAAATTTCCAATTTTTTTCCTACTCCAAACCAATAAACCAGWCCATTATTTGCAAAATCTGCTTAAGAGGGCTCATCCTCTGCTTTTTTCTTTTTTCAAAACCASGTTTCCAAATGGGCAGTTTGACTGTGAAGATGGAATAAAAAACACAAAAATTATTACCACAGAGCATCCTGGTGCCCCTACTCAAAGCACGAATGTTCTGCTACTAAATTTATTGGAAATGCTGACTGAGCCCTATGTGTGGGTGCAAAGGGGCCTGTTCTGCTGGCAGTTTTTTGGTTTAGGGTGCTCATATTTAACGGAGGGTTTAAATGCTGGAGGCCATTTGTGTTCATCAGGGTGAGTAAGCAACTGCCTGAGCAGGACACGTGGTTAAAGTTAAGTCTGACTCTTGGTGCTTTGTTACGTGGAGGTTTGGGGGTGATGCTCCTGTTGATGACGTGTTCAGCAGCTCTCTGCCCTCCCCTGACTCGTGTTATTAATCTGAGATCCTTTCCCAGCCCTCACTGATTCATTCTTTTGCTGTTTCTTCCTTCAGCTTGATCTGCGGAAAATAAAACCCCAAATTCCTGCTCATTGGATTTTCCCTCCCTTAACTCCTGTGGAGGCTCATCCTTCAGGGAAGCATTTGAGTTTCTCCACAACCTTGGGATGAATTGCAGCAATAAACAATTCAAAAAAATCAGGAATTATTTGGTAACCTCAGGTCAAAATACTGTGGATACAGCAGTGTGGACTAAACTCCATTACTGCAATCCTGCCTTTTCCCTCCTTCCACGTTATTTCCATCCCTTCCCTTCTGCTGGCCCTGGGACTTGTCTGACCTGGCTGAGCCAGAAACTGCTGTGTGAGTTTTGTAGGGCTCATTTTTCTGCTGATTCAATTAATTAGGGAGTGAATCAATTAATCAGGGAGTTGGGTGAGTTGTTCCTATGGATGAGTGAAAGGTGCTGTATCCTCACACCCCCTGTCATTGCTGGGGTTCAGGTGCTGAACTAAAAAGCTACAGAGGGTTTGGAGTGAATCTTGTTGTTCCTGGATGGTGCCTTTGTGAAAAATATCCAATCAATTGGGATTTTCCAGCTCTGGTGACCCAGCAGGGCAGGGCCATGAGTGATCCAGGGGTTTGGCAGGGGTGGGAGGGAGCAGGATGGCTCCTGGTAACCAGTTTTAGTGCTGGAGCAGATTCATCCAGCTTTTCCTGCTGGAGAAACTTGCAGACTACTGAACTTTGCACTAAATTGATGTATTTGCTGATAAGTGAGTGTTTTAAAAGCTGAGTGAATCCTGGCTAACTGCCTGTTCTTCTTTTTATTGTGGTGCTGTTTTTTTGGGTTTTTTTTGTTTGTGGTTTTTTGTTTTTTGTTTTTTTTTTATTTAGACTTTTAATTTTACAAAACTTTCTGAAATTGCCACACCTCTGTGAAGTTCAATATTCTGTTCCATTCAAGTTACAATCCCAAAATTCCTGTTTCACCTGCCACTGCGAGCTCACTTCCATTTTTACCGGAGCCTTTCAATTCTCCATAATTTTATCCCTGCTGAAGTTCTTTGCCTGAATGCATCACACTGAGCYAAACACAGGAATATTTCTGTGCACCTTCAGCAGAGAAACTTCCATTACTCCTGAGAAGAAACCCAGGACTGATTCCCTCCCTGTCCTTAGCCAAGACACATTTTCTGCCTGTAGGACACCTGTCAAAGAGGAACAGACTTTTTAAATAAAATAAACAAAAATCATTTGGTGAGAAAACTCAGGGAAGAGAAAGAACCAGCCAAGTCCCGGATATCCTGCACAGCAGTTTTCATGCTTCCTTCAGCTGTCTTGAAGAAAAATGTCCCCTCTTTCTGACCAGCTCCAGTTTTATTTTCAGCCCAAGGAATAGCTGGAGAGCATAGATGAAATTTTCTTTCTTGCCTAATGTAATCAGAGGCTTAGTGGACGAGGTAAATGATGGCACGARCTGTAATTAAACGTTCCGGGGCTCGAGGTGTCAGACTGATCTGAACGTCAAAAGCGGGGTGAAAAATGAGCTGGGACGTGGGCAACAGACCTGCAGGGAGATGTTCCTGCTCTCCAGGAGGSAAGAGAAGGTCACATTCCAACAGCCCCAAAACGTGGTGGTGCTGGGACTGAGCTTCCAGGGGCTCGGTGAGGTTTAGGAAGGACTCTGGGCTCTGCTGGGGCGATGCAGGAGGGTGAGCTGAGCTCAGCTTKGTGGGGAGGGAAGAGCTGAGGCAGAGCTGGGGGTCATGAGCTGTGCTGGGATCCTGGCTGAGGGAAGYCCTGGATGTCCCAGGCAGAGTTTGGGCCTCATTCCTTCGTGCCTGCTCAGGTACCCATAAATGAGCTTTAAAAGACCCTCTCCACTTGCCCTGGATGAAAACCTCAGCCAKGTGGGGCTGGAAATCCCTCAAACCACCTCTGATACTGAGCATGGGCATTCAAAATCTCTTTTGCAGCCTGTTCCGAGGTCCCTGGCCCTGTGTCTCAAACCCCAACACCAMATGAGGCAGAAGGTGGATGCAGGCAGGGTTAATCTGGTGTTTGCTGGGCACACTCTACCCCTGTTCAGTTCCTATTTGGATTTTTCTTTCTGCCTTGACCTCAGCGTGCCTCTTTCCCTGCCTGCTGCTCTCTGAACAACACTCCCCCCCTAAAACTGCACGTTAAAAAAAAATAAAAAATAAAATCAGATTCCCTGCTCCTAATTCAGAAGCTCAGCTCAAATCAGGCAAAGAAATTGAAACAAAGACCAGAGCAGCTTAGACAAAACTGAATCGCTGCTTATTTTAATTCACCACAATTTCCCTGCGAGCGGCTCTGGACGTTTTATTTGTGAAATTTTCAAGTGTGAAATTACCTTAATGCTGGGAGGCAGAGGCCAGTGCTGGAGACTGTTTACCCACAAGTTAAGAAAATGTTTTTGCAGTTGGCTGGTGTTCAGTCCCATGAATAATATTTTGCAGAGGAGTTTGCTCYCTGATTAGCACAAAATGCTCTGTGCCTGCCCCAGGAGCAGCTTTCTGGTTGCTCTGCAGGTTTTTGAAATCCCTCCTGTTCCTCGGAATATCTGGGCTTGTCTTGRAATCCAAGGAGGTTGGATGGGCAGAGGAAAAGTTGCTTTGCCCTGATCACCAGCAGGATGTGATCTCTGAATCAACTCTCTTATTTCTAAGGAAAAAAAATTAAAAATATTTAATTACTTGTGGTTGGGTGGAGCCACTGCTGCACTCTGGCTCTTCTTGAGCTGGAAACCCATTAGTGCTCAGCCTTTCCCCCCTCTTTCATTAAGATTTTTTGCTACTTCAGCCTAATCCTGCCTTTGTCTTGGGAGAAATCAGCAA
>CADDXX010000441.1:91308-112235 GCA_902810485.1 Alauda arvensis | reverse complement strand
TTTTTTTTTTTTTTGCTGTTCAGAAATGGCTCCTGTGCATCCAAGAGCCTTCAGGCCACCAGTGAAGGTCAGTCAGAGTAAATCCAGGTTTAGGACCATGATCATATGAAGGTTTCATGGAATYACAGGATCATGGAATGGTTTGGGTTGGAAGGGACCTCAGAGGCCATCCCATCCCACCCCCTGCCATGGTTTACATCCATATAAAACCCAAGTCAAGCTGGAGCAATGAATTGATCAGGCTYCTATTTCCTGTTCCTATTTTATCCACTGCTCTTGAAGGATAAAACATTTCCCTCCCTCACAACCAGGGAGCCWGCTCAGAACATATCTCAATTTTAAATCCTTCTTGGGCAAAAATATTTACATTTTCCTGCTCAGAGATAACAACTTCCTGCTCTATTTCACACTTTCCCCCGCTTTCTCTATGTTCTTCCCATCACCCAGTTCACCTTTTAGCTGAGGGGCTTTCCAGAGGGAATCTGCTCTTCCCATTGTCCAGAGGTGTGGGGATTGACTGGGGAGGAGGATGTGGAGCACCACAGGCTCCTTCCCTGGGAAACACCCACCTCCTTCCCCGGGAAAGGCAGCTGCTAATTGGGGCTCCTCTAAATTAATGAGGGGCTGAGTTTCTTCATGAGGACAGATGGGATTTGAGGGAAAGATGAAATTCTGCAGGAACATTCGTGGCTGAGCAGAGTGGGGATGCTCMAGTYGTGTCTATGGAATTAAATTGGAARATGGGATTTCTGGGTGGTCACTAAAGCTGCAGATAAATGGTTAAAAGAGAGTTTGCCTCACTAATTACCAGATTTGCATCAGTTATTGTAATTCTGTGATTAATCAGACAGGAGTGGCTCTGTCCTGCACAAACTTTCCTTCTTTGAGGCTGCTCCTTCTCTGAAGCATCCTCCCCTTGTCCCTGCCCATCCTGTGCTGAAACCACTGGTTTCATTTTTGTTTTCCCTCCTGTTGKGAAGGAGCTGCACAGCTCCTCATTTCTGATTTTTTTCCTGGCTCATTTGTTCTCTTTGCAAAGCTTGTAATTAAGATGGCATTTGATCAACTGGCTGGATGTTTCCTTAAGCAGAAGCAGGTAGAGGTGCTGATGTACTTGTACTTTGAACAGCCTGGGCAAGGCTGTTTTCTCAAGGCTGGACCTCTCTGACAAACTCTTGGGGTTTGGTCCATGTTTATAATAAATAAATACATTGAAAAGAAACAAGAAAAGATAAAAAAAATACCCTCCAGGCCTCTGGGAAATTGAAAGCAGAAGGTTGGAGCTGYCTATGAAAAACTGGAAGAAAACTTCCCCTGGAAATCCCAGGCACAAAGTGATGCCATCTGCCAGACCAAACTTTTCCAGGAGCAGCCAACCTGCAGCTCCTGCTCCCCATGCCAGCTCCCAGCTGCTGTGGCTCTGAGCCATCAGGAGCTGCTGGATCACGCCCCTGGGTCACTCCAGGATCTGCCTGCAAGGCCAGCCTGGCCTAATCCTGCCTGGAGCCCCTGGGAGCTGCTGGGCTCCCATCTTCCCGTGTTTTCCCAAAATGGGAGCAAAGTCTTGGACAAATGAAGTTTTCCCTGTGATCTGCAGCACTGGGCAGGATGAGTATCTTCTATTCCTGCATTCCCACCTCTCCTCTCCACCCCTTAACACAGGGATCCACCTGCTGTGGTTGATTCCCTGTGGATCCTGTCCCACCTGGATCCCACCCTGCTCCCGCTGAACGCTTCGAGCCGGGATCTCTCCTGAAGAAACCTGGGATTATCAAACTTCGGATTAGCAGGCAATTTCCTGAGTTTCTCAACATCATAAATGAGGTCAAAAAGGTGCTTTTGAATGGAACCCATTAATCTCCTTGTTGTTAGCAAGGAAATGTTGAAAAGTGCAGGTGTTAACAGTCTCTGTGTTATTTTTGGGAGAATGTGAACTGAAACACTCACAGGAAGCRTAGTATTCCCCTGCCAGCATCCTGGAGTATTATTTTAGGCAGCAGAACTGAGGGTTATGTGCAGGATTATGCTTTCATCACACCTTTAGGGCTCGAGCACTTTGTGTGCAGGAATTTTGCCTGGAGCGTTTCTTTGCTCTGTCTCCTCTGTTTTGGAAAAATGAAAATAATCCCCAGGGTGGCCGTCAAGCAGCAGCGCCGTGGTGCAGCTCCTGGGTAAAAGCAGGACAGAATTCAGTCCCTGGATCACAGGAGGGATTTGCTCCAGGGATCCTTTCAGCTTTCTCCAAAATCCAGCAAGCTGTGGGCATCTGTTCCCTTTGAAAGGCTTCTTCAGGAAAAGCCTTTTTTACAAATACACGGCTGGAAGTGAGCCCAGGTAGGAGCTTTGGGGTCTGGATCCAATATCCAGCCTGTTTGCTGCCTTTAGGAGCACATTCTGGAAGGGGAGGGAATGAGAATGGGAAATGGGTCAGGCACGTGTGGAGGTGAAGTGATGGGATGAGGGTCCCAGAGAAAATCGGAATTAGGGGGAGTTTTAACCAGCAGCTTTCTGCTGCCTCCTGCTCCACATTCTCCTCCTCATTGAATTCCCAAGCCCTGTAGCTAAAGTAAGATCCATACCCTTATAACAACAACACAAGCTTGTGTTTCAGGCACACATCTAAATATGTTCACCACTTGAAAGGTTTCCAAAACATGGCAACTTCTCTGTGTGCAGTGGACAGAGCTGTAACGTGGCTCTGATGGCAAAGAAAATGRGAAAATCAGSARAAAGTCCTCAAATTATCMTGAAGGRYAATGAGAAATAAAYGAAGCAACRTGATTGAAGCCTGGTTTCTGCAAGTATTGCTGGTTTGGGRTMATGCAGRYGTGGAATTGCTTGTTCTTGCAGAGAATGACCTTATGTGGATGGCCAGACAGAGTTAACAAAGCCACATCACAGGGGAAATGTCAGCACTGGTGGCTCAGTGAATGYGCTGGCTGCAGAAACTTTCCCCAGTGACATGGGGTGGTTATAAAAAGCAGCATCTCCACAGAGATTCAGAGGGAAACCATCCAGGATGCCTGAAGAAATTAATGACCCTCGAGGATGAAGGGCTTGATGTTCTTTTCTGATATAAAAAATGCTGAGTGGAGGAGCAGAGTCAAAGCTTCCTATTTGTTTGTTTTTGATTTCTCCTCCTTTTAAAACAGTGGTTGCTGGAGCTCTCCAGTGATAAGTAAAAGCCACCTGGATCCTGAGGTTTTTCCCATCAGCTGGTCAAAATCCAGAATGATCAAACAGGAATCTCACTGAACATGGAAGAAATTCCCTTCCCATCCCCACCAACCTGTCCTGCACTACTGCTCTGGCAGACCCAGCRATTTTCCTCAGAATATCTGGAATTTGAGATGGGTTACTCATAGCCAGGCACTTTTCCAAGCAGCTCTTTATCGTCTAYGAGGTGTTTTTTTTTTAGGGTTTGTGGAGTTCTGACTAACAAAGGAGGCAGAGGCTTTTMAACTCTGCAGAAACATTCTTGGCTGAGCAGAGTGGGGATGCTCAAGGTCTGCTCCAGTTGTGACTTTAAACTGGGAGATGGGATCTCTGGGTGGTCACTGAAGCTGCAGAAAAATGCCTAAAAGAGAGTTTGCCTCACTAATTACCAGTTATTATAATTCTGTGATTAATCAGGTGTGTAATAGAACCCCCCTGGTTTTAGTGCTGATGTAGAAATCCCAGAAGATGAAGGATTTTTGGTAATGTGTTTATCAAACAGGAGAAAAGACTTAAGGAACTCCCCAAAAATATAATGAAGGCAGCTTGTGTACAACACAAGCCAAATCMAAGGGTTTCCCCTGACAGCAGGTCAGGAATTACTCCAGATTTCCAACCCTGCAATTCCTTAGTGCTTTAAATGTTGTTTCAGGTACTTAGGCTGAGCAGGATGATAGGAAAGGATCCCAGCCCACCAGCACTGTCCTGTTCCTGACAGGGAACCACWGATTGCTGCCCACAATCCGAGGCAAAGGGAGGATAATTTCCCAGGAACCAAAGCCATAAATACTCTCTTTCACCTTAAATGGGATTAATAAAGATACTCCCTTCTCTTAAATGCACTGAGTCAAAATAACTCGCTCACTCCCCGGCAGATTTCTTCTTTTACCTGACATCTGTTCCAACATCTGCTGAGCAGGACAAGAATGAATCACATTACACTGATTATATTTGCTTAATTCTACCATGTAGCCTTTGATCCACATGAGGTGGACATGCTGAGCCAGATACCACGAAACCCAAACTTCAGCCCGGGAGTTCTTGCACCAAACAATTACAAGGCCCAGATTTTGATTCTTGGCCGTGTGGACACAACAAGGAGGAAAGTCATTTCTTGTTCACAGCCTTCCAGATTCACTCTCTGTGTGTTGAGGGGAAGATTTTTGCCTCTTGTCACTCAAGTTTTTCCCCCATAAAGGAGCCTGCAGCAAGGTGGAGATTTCCTCTGGGTGTGCACAGGTGCTCCCTGCTCCCASGTTCTGCTGATTCCCCAAAGGAAGCACATTTGTCATCCACACCCAGCTCCCCCAGGGTTGTTCCCTCATCAGAGGTTCCAAAATCCTCATTAAGGCTTTGGAAGGGGGAAAAAAATTTTCTTTTCCTCATGACATCATTCTGAAAGGGATGCTGCAATGGGAAGAGGATCATAGGCAATTTGATTTTTCCTGTGTGTGCCACAGCCTTTGGCATTCAAGCTCTAAACAACTCTCCTCCACTTTGTAGGACTTCCAGCAGGTGCCCTTTCCAAGGGGCTGTTTGGAATAATCCCCTGCCTCCAAAGATTTCTTTTGATTAAAAAATAAAAGGAGGAGGAGGAAAGAAGAATTACAAGTCACCTCAGCCAAACTTTTTTTTTTTTTATCCCATGGTTTTAATTAGGCAGTTGGGAAGAGACCAAAACTGAGCTCCAGCACATTTGGAAGCACCTCAGGCAGCCGTACAAATTACTGAGTTAAAACTGAACGCTGCAGAAATCCCATGGATTACATGGAGGCCCCAGTACAGCTTCATGGGACGAGTCAGAAGAGGAAAAGCTGGTTTTATTTACATTTGGTGAAGTGCTCACTGGGGTGGGATACACAGAACAGGGAATTAAAATCTSTTTGTAGTTTTTTTAGATGGGTGGATGCTGATTTTTTTTCCCTAAGATGGCATCGAAACTCTCAGAGTCAAACCCGGAGAACTTCAGAACTGGGAAAGAAAGCTGGGAGGACCAAAGTGAGCTCTCTCTCTCTTGGCTGTTTCCTCCAGTTGTGGCAGACCGGAGATCCTTCCCTGAGGTTGCTTTTACCTCAATCAAAACACAGTTTCTTGCCCCACAGGTAGATCAAGGCACAGAAGTGGAGGAGATGCAAATCATGGGTTAGGTCATCCATTTTGAGCAGAGATGTCCATAGGCAGGACCTCAAACCATCCCTGATCTCTCTAGGTTTCCTCATTTCCACACAATTTTCCTTTATTCTCTTTCTGTTGCCCAGATTTTGGGGGATGCTTCCACTCTTTCCAAAAAAAACAGTCCAAAAATGGTTAAAATTAAAGTTAAAAGAGAGACAAAGCAACAAGAAAGAGAAAATTTGGCTGCAGAAACCAACTGGTCATCCTCTTTTTCTCCACCAATTTAAAAGAGGAAAAGAAGGTTTTTCCTCCATAAAAACCCATGTCCAGGGAAACTAAACTGGCTTTGGTCAAAGCCTTGGTGTCTTGGAACGAGGAAAATGTGTGTGGAATAATTTCCAGCCAGTTTTAACTGGGATACCACTTAGATTCCCTGCAGGTTCATGCCAGGAGCAGGTGGATGAGGAGCCTTTTGTGTCATCAGCATAAATCCAAGGAAAACGACAGCGGATGTGGGTGACGCTTTTTGTTTCCATCCCTGCTGTGTGAGGGATCCCAGCGCTCTGCAAGGAGGARTGAGGGGTTGGAGGGAATTTCTTCATCCTGACATGTTTGGGTGTTTTTTCCAGCCAAGTTTCCTTGGTTTTGTGCTGCTCCCTCGCTCTTTTCCTGGTACAACTCACACGCATACAAATAAAGCTGTTTACAGYGCCTGAGGCTCCTCATAAATACGCCAGGAGGGCTGGAAGAATTTCCTGGAGCCCTCTGGTACCTTCCACAGCCTCCTGTGTTTGGATGTGGATGTGCTTTGAAGGGATTTTTGGTTCCTTTCAGCCATGGGAGATGTTTAGAAGCACCTTAGAAAAAGTTTGGGTGCTGGAGGCGTGGAGCTCCATGCCTCTGGATTTCTGGAGTTCATCTGAGTGGTTCCTCCTGGCCTCCCTCTTCCCACTTTTATTGATTCAGGATYCATTTTAAAATKATTTCTCAAAACATAGAGACTCCYTTTGGGGCTGRAKCATTGGAAATWGGGATTGTTCAGCTTGGAGAAGGGAAAGCTTTGGGGTGACCCAATTTCAGCTACCCTCAACATCTACAGGGAAGATGGAGAGAGGTTATTTGCAAGAGCCTAGAGTGACAGAACAGGAAATTGCTTCCCACTGCCAGAGGGCAGGTTTAGGTGGGATATTGGGAAGAAATTCCTCCCTGTGAGGGTGGGGGTGCCCAGAGAAGCTGTGGCTGCCCCTGGATCTCTGGAAGTGCCCAAGGCCAGGTTGGACAGGGCTTGGAGCACCCTGGGATGGTGGAAGATGTCCCTGCCCATGRCAGGGGTGGGATGAGATGAACTCTGAGGTCCTTTCCCACCCAAACCATTCCATGATTCTCTGATTCTGCTCCATAGAATCAGAGCCTGGCTTTGGGCTTGACCATCTTAGGAAGATTGAGACTCAGATGTTAAAACCATGGGATAATTGAGGCTGGAAGGGACTTCTGAAGCTCTCCTGGGCAGCCAGCTTTGATGTTGCACGAGGTTGCTCAGGTCCATCTAATTCCTGGTTGTCAGTCATCCTGGAAAACCTCCTGCTGGAGCTGGCAGGGACCAGCTTCTTCCTGGCAGAGAGGCTGAGCACTTCAAGCATCCCAGAAAAACCCAGATGGTTTCCTCAACCCTCCCCGGAGGGATCTCCTGGTTGGCTTGGAGGCAGTTTAAGAGAAGGACATGGTGGGATGAAAATTCCACTCGAAACACCTTGCCCTGCTAGAGAGGAAGAGAAAAAAAATTAATTATTAACGAAAAGCAGAAATCAGCTGGCAGTGAAACCATCCAAAAGCAAGGCAGGTCCAAAGGGATGACAATTCCCTGTTTGTCTGCTGGCCAACTCCAATCCTCAGGATTTCAATTACCAACCTCAGTGCCTGGAGGTGGCAGGAAAGGCTTAAATTGTTCCACGTGGAGTTGGAGCTCAGAGGGAAGAAAAGGGATTTATTTTTCCTAGTGGGAATGGGGTCACGGTGATTTCTCCTCGCTGGAATCCTCTCCATGGACGCACTACAGGGGGAAGTGTGGGTTCTGCTCGTGCTTCCAGAGAATTTGCTTTGAAACCTTTCAAAAATGTTTCTAGAAGTAAGAAAAATGTTCCCATTCATTAATGCTCTGGAGCGAGAGGGAGGGAGAGGAGAAGGGAAGTCCATGGTCAATTGGAATAAATGCAGCATTGCTGGGATTAAAGGGAGAGGAGAGGCAGGGGGAGCCATCATTTTTCATGGGGAAAGAAAAGAAGTCAACTTTCAGAGGTAKGGCTTTGCCAGAGCTCAGGGCAGCCTTTTCATTTTTATTCTTATTTYAAGTGGTTTGAGTTCARAGTGATCTTCTCAGATTTATTCCATTCTGTGGGTTTGGATTGCTGGCTGATAGCTGAGCACCTCTGGAATGTGGGAAACGCTGGATCGAGCCTCTATTCAYGTGCAGAGCAGTTGGTGCAGCTGCTGAAGTGGTTGGAACCTTGAAAAGATGGGAGAAGTGACATCCCTMCCCACCACATCCCATCTCTGTCCCCTTTTCCCTGTCCCTCTACCCAGCCTCGAGCAATAAGTTCCTATCYTAAAAGTATTTGTGTTAAATTTAACCAATGAAGTTTTTCTCTTTTTCCTGAACATGGGTGATGGCTCCAGTTTGATCATGATGGAAAGAAACAACTGGATTTTTTTTTTTTATTTAGAGTGTGGATAGGAGGGAATAAACAGCAAGAAAAAGAATTCTTGGGTCAGAGATGGGATATGGGATATGGGATATGGGATATGGGATATGGGATATGGGATATGGGATATGGGATGGTGCTTGCTCATTGATCCATCTTGCTCATGGATTTCCTTTCAGCCTCCTCTGTCCATCCTCATCAGCCTGGTGAGGGAGTCAGGAGATGAACCAACCCCAGACCCTGCTTGGAATCAGGCTCTGCCCATCCTCCTGGAAAATGCCTGGCAAAACTAGCATAAAATCAGTTTTCTCCTCTTGTCAGCAAAAGAGAAACCATTATCACTGTCATCACAGCCATAATCAAGGCAAGATTAAAAGGGACAGTARAAAGCTGTTAGTGCTGAAATTATAYGGGGTCTGATTAAATACCRTTATTAAAAYCCCATTTAACCTGTGCAGGCAGCAAAAGGAAAATTTCTGTGTGCAGAAATCTGATTTACCCCTCATAAGCTCAGCCTGGCATTGATCTTACCCTCTGCAAGGACCTCATTAAACCTACATATGCATATATTTATATTTTTTAAARAAACATGCAGAGAAACTTTCCTGTTTTTCTAGGTATTAAAGCTTCTCGCCAAGAGGCAGAGTTGGATTTTACACTCCCCTACATCCATWAATGAGGAAAAACGGGATAGCACCATCCACACGCTTCTCATTGCTGCCTTGGGGAGGCTGAGCTGGAACAGAGAATGGACAGAGCCAGAGAATAAAGGAGATATTTATTGAAAGGCCTTTAGGATACACCTTGGGCGGGACAAGAGCCTGACCAGGGCTGCACCCAGGGTGGACCCAAAATGGTCACAAAATGGATGATGGGTCATGAGGTCCCACACTTTTATAAATTCTGGTCCATTTGCACATTGGGGTTTAATTGTCCAATTCCAGTTCCAGGCTGTGAGGGCTCATCCTTCTTGTTCCTCCCCTCAGCCCAGCCTTGTTTGTGCTTTTGGGCCTGGAAACTTGTAACATTGTCCTTGGTGTGCAGCAGGGACAGGATTTGTTTTGTGTGACTGCTCTGTGAAGAGAGCTCACTAACACTGAATGTGAGGTTCAGAACTGCACCCCTGAGGCAGCACAGAGTCTGAAATACATAAAAGCTGAAATTTAAGGCCTCGCCGTGGCCCTGGCTCTCTGAAATCAGTGAGGAGCTCCCCGCGGGCCCGGGCAAGGCCGGGGCAGGCCCCGCAGGCCGCGCTGTTGTCAGGGCGATGCTCAGGCCCTGCCTTGACCCCGCCGGAGCGAATTTCACACTGGCCCTGCTAATGGGGAAGGAAAATTCCCCTGGGGGACCCTTAATGTGTCTGTCCCTGCTGTATCCAGGCCATTCCTGGACAAAGGGATGCTGCTCTCCCAAGGGTGGGAGCATCCAAGCCCTTCCCATGGATCTCACCCCGCTCCAGCAGCGGGGAGAAGGGGTGGAATTAGCCCTGGATGCACTTTGCAATTCCCTTTTCTTTTTTTTATTTTTTTTTCCCTAAAAAACCCAACAGCTCTGTGTTTTGCAAGTTGGAACGCTGCAAAAAAAAAAATAAAAAAATAAAACCCCAAACATGAAAGCTCCGAAATCAAAGGTTTCCTGTTATAAATAATCTTGTATCCCACAAGGCATTGAAGGGGAAAATATAGCCAAGATTAGATTAAAAGATTTTGGGGGCTTTCTGTGGTTATTTTTTAATTTAGGAGGAAAAAAAAAATAAATCTAAAAATAACTTTGGTTGGTGGGAGGTTGAGGTAAATGTTTCTTTGCTGTTTTGGAGTATGTTTATTAGGACGGAGTGTCAGTTTGTCTTTCTGGCACAGGCATTCCAAATCCATGTGTCTCCACCTCCAGGGATCCCGAATCCCCTGCTAAAGGGGCTGCTGCTTCCAGAATGAAAATTYCACACTGGCAAACACGCAGCAAAGAGCTGCAGGATTTGATCCCTTGAAAAACCAGTTGCAAACCACGAGGAACTAAAAACTAGTGGAGACAGAGCTGAGAGCCAGAAGTGCTCCAGGGTTTTTAGATATAAATAYGCTGATTTTTATTCAAAATTTGTCGTTCTCTTCCCAGTGGCAGCAAAGAGGATAGTGGTTTTATAGACTTCTTTGTGCTCTTGGTACCCAAAACATCCTGAGGCAGTTTTTTTTTTATTGCAATTATGAAGTGTAAAATAATATTATTTTTGTTTTAGAGCCACAGCCTGAGCATTTAATTTGAAATTTCCAGCTTCTAGGAGATAATGAGTAATTGTTCCTTATGACCTTAATCTGCCGCTCATAATTAAATGTTCATCAAACCTTCTTCTCTTTTTCTAAGTTATCATTCAGGGTTTACTCCAAGCATAAAAAGACCTGAGAGACATTGAAAGTTGTTGTAATTTTATTATTTCTTTTATAATTTTCCTTTAATCCACTAGAGAAGGCATTATTTCTGGGAATATAATTGCTACCAGGAGAATCATCACCTCGCTAATGTGTTTTCATTAATAAATATGAATTAAAATATCTGCTGGTTTAAACAGCATCTCTTTCCTGTCCCATTATAAACACTCTATGGATGAAGGCAGGTGCAACCTGAGTTGGGAAAATGTAATTTTATCCTGGGAAAGGTGGGAGAATGGTTCTGATCCTTCTGCTGCTGGCACAGAAGGAAGATCTGGGCAATTAATTAGCAGCTGGGATGGTGTGGGGAGGTTGGGTTAATTAAAAGGGGTGATTAAACCTATCCATGCTATWAATAGGGGCAAAGAGCTTTGTCTTTTCCATCTTGACCACGTGGAAATTCTTCATTTGCTCTCAAAAACCCTCCTGTCTGATCCCTGTGGCAGACATCAAGCCAAATATACCTGTCAGACTCAAGAGGAGGAAAAAAAGGAGGAAGAACTGGACTCAGGCCAATATTTTCCAAACTTTCAGGGTTTTTCATGGTGATTAAATTCTTGCATCCGTTGTTTCTGTGTAGGTTTGTAATTTAAAGGCACAAGAAATGGAGATTTTCGCCATCCTAGAGTGGCTGTGACTGGCAGGGATTTTCCTTCCCTTGGCTTAATGGAAATTAATCCAGTGGTGCAGACATCAGCAAGAACAAGTGCCCTTAGGTTTTTTCTGGACAACCTCCAAAATGCTTTGTAGGATTCTGTTTCTGTTTCGTTTCCAGGTTTTATAGCATTGTAGATAATAGAAAGTTAAATAAACTCAACTGGCTCCTTTGCTCTGCACTTCTTTGTGGCTCCCATTTCCATGAAAATCMAGGCAAAAAACACACATGTAGGGTTCAGACTCTAATTTCATATCAAATTTGCTCACAGCTAATTGAATTGCAGGGAATGTCTGAGAATTCTGCRGAAGGAATTTCTGGACAGAGTTACCTGAACATGTCTTGAGTGGAATTTCAAGTGGGTGTAAAACCCAGCACATGTGCTCAGGAGATTATTTACCCTTTCCTGTTTGTTTTTCTTTATTTAAGTTCCCAAACACACGGGGAAGGCAGCTTGAAGCAATTTTTGCAAGCTCTTCACTGGTGAAAATTTAAAAATAATAAGGGCATGTGCCAGTTGCTTGGACTGAATTTCCTTGTGATACTCAATCCAAAGAAAGAAATTCCTGGTAAAACGACCTGGTGCAAATTTGTTTAGATCTTGCACRTATAACCCACAGCCAGACAGGTTAGGCTGTGATTCTTTATAGCACAGCTGCAAGAGCAAGATATTAATAGAAGTATTAATAGCTAGAATAATAATAATTCTCAGCAAATCGTGTGATCCTGGAACGTTGGAACACACAATGTGAAAATGCAGTTGTGTTCCTGTAAAAAAAAAAAAAAAAATCCATAGGCACACATATGGTTTCATAATATATCCTAGATTGCAAAGAACAAATGGAATTTAGGAATGATTTGGTTTACAGTTCCCTTAAGTAACATTATCTTGTTAAAGACATTAACCTCAGGCCTTTACTGTTATATATTTGCTTTTATTGTTTTCATCCTGGGGAGCAACCTGTAGGAGAGACACTCAACAGGAAAAGAAGGTTCAAAGGGCATCAAAACATTGATTTTCAAGATGGCTGAACAGCTGTCTTGGGAGCACTGTGCAATTATGAAAAACAGACATCTCTCTCCAGCCTCCCTTATTATTAAGGATCTTCCCACCCCTTCCCAGCWCTAATAACTGGGGGAAGATTTACCTTGGCATCGTTGATGTTCCTCCACGGGCTGTGCTACTCCCACTAAATGGAGTTTAACAGGATGAAATAAATTCTCTGGTGAGCTGCATCCAGCGAAATGCTGACAGAAAGAGTGGAAATGGCTCAAACAGCCTCTCCCAAAAAGATTTTCCCCCCAGTTGTGGTGATCTATGTRGGATTTGTTCTTTCTGTTCACCCTCAGGGCTTTTAGCCCATGTTTTTTGGGGTTTTTTCCTGTGGGTTTCTGGGTTGAGTATGCTCAAATCTGACAACAAACTTTAGGAATAACATTTCCATTTAAGTCGCCTGACAAATCCATTTTCCAAACCCTCTCCATGTGCTCTCCATGATTGCTCCTATTCCTTGAAACAGGTGTTCTTTCCTTGGTTTCCCTTTTCCCTGCTGAAGGAGAAAGGAGCTTTTWAAATGCCTTTGGCAACCCCTCCTTCGGCTGCCCAGGGACAAATTATCTCCCACGATGAGCTGCGTTGTTTCCAGAGCATTTTCCACAGCTTCTCACCTGCTTTAAATGAGCCGAGGATGGGGAAATCTCTGCGGTCCCAATTGCATCATCCCCTCAGGCTCGGTTTTGCAGATGCTCCGAGCAGAGAGGTTTTAAACCGGGCTCGGCTCAATAAACCCCGCAAGTTCAAATCCCTGCTGGCTCCTCAATTCCCTGCCCTGAGTGCCTGGAGCAAGGTGCAGCCCCGCGCTCAGAGGTGGGGACAGTCTGTGTCTCACACACAGGAGGATGAGGGAGCTGTCCATGGAACCCTCCTCCCACAGGAAAAGCCGGGAAAGCAGAGGTGAYGCCAAAACAGACGAAACCATGAGAAAGGGATAACATGGGGAAAACCCAGCTGCTCCCAGGGGGAGAACAAACCCAAAACAATGCAAAATACATACGTTCTTCAAGTGCCGTTGCTCAGACAGGACTCCAAGTTCCAGGATTGCTTTCCCAAATAAAATMGCTTCCTCTGGAAAGTCCTCGTTGCACAGCTGCCCCAGACTTTCAACCTCTTGCCTCAAGGTTTCCAAGCTGGGGCAGCTTTTTTTTGTGCAGTCCCATTTCCAAAGGTCATTCTGGGTATGTGATGCTTCATTTTTTTTTTTTTTTTTTGTTTCCATTTGTTGTCCTCTCTCAGTTGAGGCAAAGGCTCCATCCAGTGACATCCCTCCAGGAGGTCACAGCACGCAGTTCACAGGATCAAGCAAGGCTCTTCAAATCTCTACCAGCTCTCATGTCAGGCTCCTTGCAAACTCGAGCACCAACCTCGTTAATCAGTTACAGATGAAGGGTTATTCCTTTCCCATGACCACAAGAGATAGAGACTGATTAAAAAAAAAAAAAATTTAAAAATAAAATGAAAGTCCATATGGCTGAAACTGGGTTCTGGAAGAGAAAGAAGCAGCTGAGATGTCCTGTCARGGGGTTTTGCTGTTTCTGCCTCTGCTGGATGAATGTTTGGGGCTCTYTGCTGTTCCCCGAGGATGTAATTAGGATGCAGCATCGTGGGTCTCCATTCCTGGAGTTTCCTGGAGGCCAGCAGCTGTCCAAGGGKTTTGTTTTTTTCCTTTTGTCTTTTCAATAGGCTGAGAATTGGGAGTTCGMAGCTTTTCTTTACTGTCACAGCAATTTGTTGCAGAGAGAAAATGAACAAATCCTGTGGAAAACTGTGAGGGAAAAAAAAATCAATATCTTTTATGCATTAATACTGAATGAAGATGTGTTTCCTAAGACAGAGAGGAATAATTGCGTAGTCAGATGCCAGCACTGAGTTTAAAAGATCCATCCACAGCATTTAACCACATGCTGCCTCTTGAAAACATGGAATTGTGGTTCTGTCAGTGCTATTTCCACCTTTCAATRGGATCCGAAGACCCAGGAATGCTGCATTTGAATGTATGAAGTCATCAAAATCCCTTTTCCCCCCCATTTATCCAGCGTGCTCTGACGACTTTTTTCCAGCGTGCTTAGAATGAAACCGTGGGCTTGTGTTGTTGGATGCTGACGGGTGGAAAATTGGTTGTTTAAATTCCAGGAAATGTCTGATTTTTCAACTCCAACGGGTTTGTAATTAAGGAAGAATCCAGCTGTCAGCCAGGGGAGGAATTATGAAATGTTAAAATCACTGGGGGCGATGGAGAACAATTAACATTCTCAGCCGTCGGGTCCTGGCTGTGGTCTCCAAGTGCGGGGTCTGTACCTTGCACASGCTCGTGGCCTGTTCCACTGGGGGCTCCTGCGGGATTTGGACATGACCAGAGAACATTTTATTACTTCAGCTCTTCTGGGGTCAGGAAAAAGTCAGGGAGTGCTGGAGTCTCTTCTCCTTGAAGTCCACACTCAAAGGTTCAGAGCCAAGTGAGTCAGGTGATGAGTTTCAGCCCAGCTCCGTTGGCTTCGGTGGCTCCAGGGGGAAGTGCAGCCACTGAGGACCTGACACAGCGGCCTTGGGGGGAGTGGGATTGTGGAAAAGCAGCTCAAGATCTCACATCAGCCCAGGCAAAACTGAGTATTGTGGTCCMAGGGCTGGGGAAGCAGAGCCAAGCTGGGCTCTGGCTGCTGTTGTGTCGGGAGGAGGAGCTGCGAGGAGGAAGGTGAAGGCAAAGAGACAGAGCCATGAGGTTGTGGTGGGGTTGGCATGAACAGAACAACTGTCACTGCTCAGCTGGAGCCAGCCCAGCCTTGTGACTGAGCACAACTTCTGGTGGGACCATGTGGGCAGGGGCAGATCCTCTGCTCTGGGAGCTTGAATTTGGGTTACAGCACCTGGTTCCGTGTTTAGTGCATGGAAACAGATCCTGGTGCTGTGCTCAGCCCATGGAAACCAGGGAAAGACACAGGATCACAGAGCTCAGCCCAAAGGCAGCCAACCCAGCCAGCAGGACTCTGTAAGAAGCAGTTTGAGGAGAAGCTATCTTATCCTGGACTGTGACTGTTCTTGCTTTATCAATCTGTACATCCAGCCTGGATTTCTAACAGCACAGCAATCAACATGAGTGCASTGACACGTTTGGAACCGTGGTT
Organism: Alauda arvensis; assembly: GCA_902810485.1. Classification (NCBI taxonomy): domain Eukaryota; kingdom Metazoa; phylum Chordata; class Aves; order Passeriformes; family Alaudidae; genus Alauda; species Alauda arvensis. The sequence goes on along the minus strand of CADDXX010000441.1, from coordinate 96,948 downwards.
TATATAAATCTCTCTTTGCATCAGTCCAATTTTGTGCTATATATAATCCTTTGGCACTCCTGTGTTGTGCCCACAGGCCTGGGATGGGAAGCCAGCCTTGTGAGATACAAGTCACACTCATCTCCTGTCAGCTTTAAAAGGTACTGGCTGGAGGACAAAGCAGCTTGGAAGAAGTTTTGATATTATCTGGAAAGTAAAAAAAAATAAAAATCCAGGATGTGTTATAGTTGGAAACAATCAGCAGAGATAATGCTGGACTCGGGGAGGTGGAGGAGAAGCAGCCAAAAGGTGACCTGGAGGGAGTGAGTGTGGGAACACAGAGAGCACAGAGCGTTAGAAACAATGGCTCTTTCCTGGGACAGCGAGGAATCCGTGGACAGGCTGGGAAAGGGCAGAAAGCCACGTGCATTCTGCTCTGCTGCTCTCCTTGCCCAAGCTGGATGTGAGTTACAGGGAAGCTCAAGCCAACGAGCTGGATCCGAGCACCCTCGTCCAGATCCAAGTTTCATCTGCCTGATTTTCCTGGTGTTTATGTGGGAACGCCTTAGGCCGGTGTCAACACTTCTTGAGATGTTACAAAATCAGGGGAAGTGGGATCAAACGTGGTCCAAACAGGAGGTCAATCCTACCACAGGGGGTTGGGAACTCAAAGGTGAACCCCCRGTCCTGTTCCCTCCTGAGGTGTTGGACCCCAGGGCACCCATGTCCCTTGAGGATTCCCCACGGGAGCACTGAACCCACAAGGGCTGTGCTGGGTTCCCCTCATTGCTCTGTTCAGTTCATCCAAGTGAAAACCCCAAGACTGATGGGATTGGGGTTTGGTTTTTGTTTTTTTTCCCCCACTCCTGTGCATGAAGAACCCCAACCCAAGCCAAGAGGCAGATTTTGGATGTTCAGATTTAACCCTCCTAAAAAACAGAGCTGAGAGCTTGGGCTCTAAACCTGTCCATGAGCCTTGGCTCAGATCTGCTGATACCAGTCCTATCTCTCTTTTGGGGATGACATAAATATTTAAGAGTGCTCAGCTGGGTGTTTTTATAAGGAATATGGATAGTTTGGGATAAGAAGATGAGTCACGATTCTGAGATAGTGCCTGGCTCTTACTGGAACACTGCAAAGCAGCTATATTGGGTCTATATTAAGGAACAAGATGAATAATTATTTAAGGATGAAAAGCCACATTTCTTCATAAAGAGAGAATGTTAAGAGCTCTGTGACTCCTTTCCAACACAAAGAGTTTCACAGAAAAGGAGTGATAAAACAACCAAAAACATCYAACACAAAACCCCCAGAAACAGAAAGTGTGTCTCACATGCAGGGCCAGGAAACAAAATTCCCATTATTTGCTTCTTAGAKAGGAATGTTTTGGTAGAGAATAGATAAAGGTGTGTATTGAGAAAAGACTTTTTGTGGCCAAGGCTTGATGAGTATCTTGAAYTGGGATTGTGCAGCCTGGAGAAGAGAAGGTTTTGGGATGATCTAATTGCAGCCTTCCAGTGCCTGGAAAAAGATTGTTTATAAGGAATTGGAGTGACAGGACACAGGGAATGGCTTCCCACTGCCAGTGGGCAGGGCTAGATGGGATATTGGGAAGAAATGCTTCTCTTTGATGGTGGGGAGGCACAGGGTGCCCAGAGCAGCTGTGGCTGCCCCTGGATCCCTGGCAGTGCCCAAGGCCAGGTTGGACAGGGCTTGGAGCACCCTGGGACAGTGGAAGCTGTCCCTGCCATGGCAGGGGAGTCAGAACAAGATGAGCTTAAAAATCCCTACCCACCCAAACCCTTCCATGATTTTGTGATCTATTTTCTAACCTTCACTGCTCTGATTTTTGAGCCCACAGAAGCTGTGAGTATCAATTAATTTCACAGGATACAGAAAATGCCTATGGAACAAAACCTTGGGCATGTCTTATGGAAAGTGAATGCAGAGGCTGCTGTGGGACAGCTGGGCACCAAGTGACCACCAACATTTCCTGAAGGAAGCCTGAGTTTAAATCCTGGTGATAATCCATCATCTGTGCCAACCTGTTCATTAGGACAGGAGCAAAGCCAACCCCTTAAAATAAAGTTTGAAAATGAAACAACCTCCTCCTGATGCCTTGGGGAGGCTGAGCTGGAACAGAGACTGGGCAGAGCTGGAGAATAAAGGAGATATTTATTAAAAGGCCTTAAAGGATACACATTGGGCAGGACAAGAGACTGACCAGGGCTACACCCAAGGTGGGCTAAGAATGGTCAGAAAATGGCTGACAGGTCATGAGGTGTCACACTTTTATAAGTTTTGGTCCATTTGCAGATTGGGGTTTAATTGTCCAATTCCAGCTTCAGGCTGTAAGGTCTCATCCTTCTTGTTCCTCCCCTCAGCCCAGCCTTGTTTGTGCTTTTGGGCCTGAAAACTTGTAACATTGTCCTTGGTGTGCAGCAGGGAAAGGATTTGTTTTGTGTCCCTGCTGTGTGCAGAGCTGAGTGAGCCTGAATGTGAGCTCAGAGCTGCACCCCTGGGCAGCACAGAGCCTGAAATACATGAAACCCAAACCTGAAGKCATCACTCCTCCTTCCAACAGAGCAATCCTCAGCCCAGCCCGCTGGATTCCCGAGCTTGGGACGGGATTGGAAGCAGGGAGATGACATTACACACAGCCTGTCAGCACACACTTCCAGAGCCCAGGCAGAGCAAGACAGCCCTTCTCGTAACAGGTGGAAAAATGTTTTGGAAGCGAAGCTTTCGGAAAAATTACAACCGCGGAAGGCGGCGATTCTCTTTGCACTTTATCAGCCCTGTTTCCGATGAGTCCCACGCCCTTGGCTCATCCTCTGGGATGGGATGTGGGATAAACAGTGCCGTTTGCACTTTGATGAAGCCTTCCTCATCCCCAGCCAGGGAAAGGCAGGATATGAAATATGGGAGAGCAGGTTCTGGGATAGGTGTGAGTTGGAGAGGCTCCACGGCATCGGTGGGGCTGCGCTGATTTATCCAAGCTGAGAAACCCGTGCTGGAACTGAGGATATTGAGGGTGGGAACTGGAAAAAAGTTATATTGAGGATGGACTTGTCATGGTTTTGAGCAATGGCCTTGGAAATTCCTCTCCTGGCGGCTCATGGGGAATGTCACTCCTCAGGGGAGCAGGATCCTTGTGRAGCCCTTCCCACTCAGGATATTCCGAGATTCCAAACCCATGGGTGGCTCACAGGTGCTCCCTGGCACAGCTCTGGGTGGCTTTGACCAACCTTTGTAGGAAAAAATAAAAGCAATTTAAAMGGCTATGAGAGTGATTTAGCTCCCTTAGGTCAGTAATTACCAGGGGTAGGATGTAGGCTAAATTGTGGGAAGATATCCATGATTAATCCTTGGAATTCACCGCCACAAGACACCGCTGAAGCCAGAGGAGCTGCTGATTTCAARCCCAGCCTGCAGGATTATGTGAACAAGGTTGTGTTTGATTTGATTAGTTTGGGAAAAGCTCAAAGCCGCAGCAGCTTGGATGAAATCAAAGCTTACATGTTCTGGTGCAGGGCTGAAACCTGAGCCRAGGGCTGCAGGGAAAGTTCTGACAGGTTATTCCACAACTTCCCAAACTGGGGGTCCTCCTTGGAAGTGCGACACCAGAACAGCAGGAAAAGCTGCTCCAACCCAGCTGAGGAATTACCCAGGAGCGTGCAGACCTAAACTCCTCAGTTCAGGAGGCAGAAAGCCCTTCCCTGCTCCATAATTCCCAAAGAAAACCCGGGGGTATTTGCTGATGCTCCTGCTGATCCCAGCCTACCCCCATCAGCAGATCCGTGCCGTGCACTTCAACTTGAACTTGACCACGAGCCTCCGGGAGGCTCTGATGGATGGACAGAGAGCCCTCGCGTGTCTCCTCAAGCTGGTTCCCTTCAACAGGTGTTTGCTGTGTCTGAGGTTCCTCTGTTTATAGAATCCCTGTTCCATTTGGGAGGATGAAAAATATCACTCGCTTTTATTGTAAACAGCCTTCGCTTCTCTTAAACACTGGAAGGAAAGGTTACCAGATTAGTCACAGGCCTCTCCCCGCACCCCGCCAGCACCACCTTGCTCTGCTCGCACTCCCGAGAGGCAGCACGGCCAGGATCTGCCCCCGGGGCTGAGGCTGGAGCGTGGTGTGGCTGTGGGAAAGGGGGGAAAAACCCCGGGGTGCAGCCCAGAGTGGGGCACCCTGCTCTGGGTGAGGGGTGTTTGCAGCCTGGGGGGTCTCTGGAGCTGCCCAGTGCTGGCTATCAGCTTTCAAACATGAGCCTGGATGAGTGTCCAGGGTTTATCTTCCATGTGCTGCCAACAAGTCGCATTTTAATTTCTTTTCCTTTTTTTTTTTTTTTTTTCTAATTCTTTTCTTATTTTTTTTCCATTTTTTCCTTTAATGAAAGCTCCATCACAGGAAGAAAATCTTTTATAATGACAAAAGCCGAGCCAGGGATCTGTGTCAAAGGGCTGAGAAAGCACAGCGAGGGCAGGCCTGAGCTTGGTGCTGGTGTAAGGTGGGTTTGGAGAAGAGATGGGAAGGGCAGGATGGGTTTGGGATGGAGAAAGCCAAGCTGGGAGCAAAACTGGGTGGCTTTGCAGTGACCCTAATGTGGACACAGCTTCCCATGATTTTCTGCAGGGGGTTGGCACATGGATGGAAGGAGTTTTCCACACTAAGGGTCATAAAACGCTGGCAGAGGTTGCCCAGAGAGGGGATGGATGCCCCATTCCTGGCAAAATTCAAGGTCAGCTTGAACAGGAAGCAACCTGATCTAGCTGAAGATGTCCCTGCAGGAAGGTAGGACTGAAAAACCTTTAAAAGTCCCTTCCAACCCAAACTGATCTGATTTTTTATGGCCATCACCCCCAAGGCAGCCAGGCTCAGGGCTCAGATTTCCCCTAGAGCTGGGGATAAATGAGCTCTGTGCAAAGTCCTCCAGCTCCAAAGGGGCATGAGCATCTTGACAGGGCCTCTAACATAAGGCATGTGTGTGTGWGAGCCGTGGCATGAATCATCAGGGCCTGGAAGGGAGCTTTATTTAGGATGCAGAGTCAGAGAAAATTCCACCCTTGCCCCGGGAGTAGGGGAAAGCAGGTGTTTTTTTCCATAAACTGTCCTTAGCCCTAAAGTTAACGGCCATAAATTAAACAGGGGAGGGGAACAGCAGATGTTGCTCTGGGAATCCATGTGCATGGGGAGGTGAAAACTGCAGGGGATTTTTTTTCCCCTTTTAAAATCAAAATCCAAAGAAATGTCCGTACCTTTTTTCCTCTCTGGCTGACAGCTCACACGGTTTTGGGAGCTGCACCTCTCCACCCTCCTGCCTGGRCTGGCTCATCCCAGCACAGGGATGGGGAAGGATGCAGGAATCCCAAACCCCACAGCCCCTGCTTCTCCCTGGGTCTGGGCTTTGCCCAGGTGTCCCTCCCTAGAGTGAGCTCCAAGGGATTTGCTGCAGTCTTTCCCTTGAAAGAACCCCCCCAGTTTCTTGATGAGATCTAATTCTCCCTTTTCCCCCCTAAAATCACTCAGTTTCTGTCCTGTGGATCCCTGGTGAGCTCGCACTGGGAGCCAGAATCACCCAGGCACGTCCCACTCTTGCTGCTCCCAGAGATGGAGAAGGGGGAAAAAATATCCCTTGAGGAAGAATTCCCCTGGTC
>CADDXX010000441.1:76964-90986 GCA_902810485.1 Alauda arvensis | reverse complement strand
GGGGCTAAATTGAAGCCATTAGTAGCCTCGAACTGATGACAGGGCAATAAATTACTAATTAACCTTCGGGGCGAGTTCAACACCTTGGGGATAAGTGTGAAAACACGGAGTAATAAGCCCTGACACAGCCAGGCAGCGGCGGCTCCCGCCGGGCCGGGCCAGGCAGCGCTGCCTTGGCTTTTGGGGGAATTCTGCKCGGATTAGGGCGGCCAGGGAGCAGCGCAGGGAGGGCACCGGGGCTGGGACCTCGGACCTCGCCTGGCCTCAGTCCTGAAAAAAATAAAAAACAAMCGCATTTCTGCCTTGTTTTTGCAAMGCTGCTTCTTCCTCGGGTGTCTGGTTACTTAAAAAAAAAATTAAATATATGTATATGTGATAATCACGAAATGCAGAAGATTTTTTTATGTCTATAAATGCAGATACATGGATATCTCACTGTGATTAGCATCGTAATTATCCCGACTTGAGCGCGGTCTCTGYAGGTTTTCCGTGGTGGTTTGAATTTTACTCCCCAGCAAGGAGGGGGGAAATGCAATCCTGACCACCCATGGAGCGCACGGAGCTCTCGGAAATGYGAACAGGGACAGGGAGCTGTGATTGCAGGGGGCTGCGGCAGGAAGAAATCCTCATCCCTGTCCTGGGTGATGATGAAGAGGCAGCACAGCCCCGAGGCAGCGAGGGGCAAAGCTCTTCCCACATCAGATAAAACCCAAACCATCCAAATTTCAGCTTCCTTGCCTTAAAGAGCAACCCAAAGCCCCCTCATTCTGCACAACCAATGCTCTGAAACTCCCCCCCCTCACCTCAACCTCTCTTTTTAATTCTTTTTAATTCCCCTCCTCCTGGGCTGAGCATTTGCAAGGTTCATTCCTTGGCATCTTGATGGAGCAGAGGGCTGTGCCAAGAGTGTTGCATCAAGGTCTTTTCAGCTGTAATGGTGTCTGACAGATCTGAGGGCAGATATGGCTCAGCTAATCATATTTTAATAGCCCTGCCTTGTAGGGAAGGACTGGCTCGGGGTGCACCCAGTAATATTTTAATTCCTGAGCTCTGATGAGCATAATTTTGAGCAGGTATTCAGTTTCTCTGTGCTCTAAATCGTGCTCCCAGATGTTCGATGCCAACGGGCTCTAAAGAGCAACTGCACAAATGTAATATTTAATACCCCATGTCAGTTTGGGTGTTCCACTCAATTTCCTGGAGAGATCTTTAAATTCATCTTATTTAGCTTGAATCCCCAATCAGTTCCATACTGCAGCTCTGTAATTCTGCATAGCTCAGTTCTCTGATTTCTGGGATGCAAATGTAGAGCAGATGTAAAAAGGGGAGTGGAGGGAAGGGGGGATGTTCCTGCACTTTCTGCAGTGCTGGTGGGATCAGGGGAGGAAAAAGCCCGTCAGGATTTGCAACAAATGCAGCCCCAGATGCTTTGGACCCTAAATGAGTGTTTGGAGAGGAGCAGGGACAACCTGATGTCCCTAACCCTGAGAAATCAGCCCTGCTGGGCTGATCAGTGATGGGAATTAATGCTCCTGTCCCATTCAGTGAGCCTGAGCAGGTGGAAAGGGGGCACTGAGATTTCAGGGCGCTGGTGATGAAGGTGAGTTGATGGCTTTGTGGGCAGAGGGACAGGCAGGGAATGAGCTGTGACCCTCTGGGATATCCCTGAGGCAGCAGGAACYCCCTTCTTGCTGCTTCCTCTGCCAGGCTGTGACCAGCAGTTGTCTCTTCACCTCTGAGTGACCCAGGAGTCACTCTTTGGTCAGCTGGAACACCTCCAGTYTCTGTCCATGCAGCTCCTGGTGTTRTCTGAGCAGCAGAAATGCCCTTKCCATGCTCTGCCTCCCATCCCCTGCTCACTGCTGTCCCCACACCAACACCCCCAGCTCTGCTCCCGAGAATTCCTGCCTCAAACCCGACCCAGCTCCCTGCCAAGCCCAGCCCACGTGGCTCCAAACTGGGGCTGGGAGAATCCCGAGGGAATGGGAGCACACAYAGGCCACTGGGCTGGCAGAAGGCAGGAGGGGCACAACCCTTGCAGCAGCCCCAGAAACGCTCTCAGGGCTGGAAATGCAGCAGCTGCCACTCGCAGCGTTATCCATCACCACGGGCTCTTTGAACACAGCCCAGTTATTTGACCTTTTTTTTTTTTTTCTGCTTTAAAAAAGAAATACAATAAAAATGCAATGCTGGCTGCTCCTCGAGCACAACTGACCAAGCACCATATATAGTATCAACGAGGGACAGCCACGGACTTCCTTCCATGTTTTTAAGCAGTTCCCCTTCCTCCAGCTCTCTCCAAACTGCATTAATCACAGGCTCCTTCAGAGTGAAAAAGGGATTAATTGGCCCTCTYGCCTTTTCCCTGGTGTTCTGCAGCAAACCCGGGATGCCTGTGGGATCCTGTGCATCTCCCAGCCTGGCTGGGGATGGGATGCAGAGGAAACAGGAGCTATTTCCACCAGCTCCAGCCTCRCAGCGTTTCCTGCTCCTCTGAGCAGAGCAGTCCCAGGTGGTCAGAGCCCCCTGAGCTGTCAGGTAAAAATAAAAAAAAAATCCTCACTTTCTCCTGGCTTCCTTGCCAAAAATAAAAATGTTTTTTGCTGAGTGACCCATCCCACTCGTTCAAAGATCTCAGCAGCTCCAAAAGCTGMGTCCTGAGCTTTGAGTGGAAAAGCTCAGAAGGTGCTGCAGAATCTGAGTGGGTGAATGTTTATTTCTGCCTGTTGGCATCTTTAATTGCCCAGGACTTTCTCCCTTTTCTCCTTCCCAAATGCATTTGCCAAAGGACTCCTTGGAGATGTGCTCAGTGTTAAGCAGACAAGTGTAATGCCATGCAAGTATTCATAAAACACTAAAAAAACCCCAAATTCTGTGCTTTATCTGAGCTAATCACAGTCTTTGTGTCACATGGACAAAGTAGATAACTCATGTTATGTCCTTACAAAAAAAACCACTCCTTAAAATGTGGGTTTTTTCCTCATCTTTTTATTTTAATGGGAAAACTGCTCATGTTCTGCCACATAAAAGTAGATTTCCCTTTATCTGTGGCCATGCTGATTGCAAAGCCTGGGAGATCTTTAATTAAATCGCTTGGGCTTTGTGTGTTTCTTTCAGAGAAAACCATCAAAATAGCATTTGTGTCTCATCACAACAGCCACATTATCACCTTTGCCTTCTTGTATTACCGATTTTCATCCTCTGAGTGAGCATCCCTCACTCAGCTTTGCAGACGAGGCTGGGACTCACTCCCTCCTGCAGGGACACTGGGAATTACAGGATTTCTGGGGRGATGAACCCCACCTGAACTGTCCCTGCCCTCTGACTGTGCCACTGCAGGGAGACAGCCAGCTCCTGGGACAGGGATCTCTTCCCAAAGACAGAATTCACCTTGGAGAAACACCAGAAACGACAGAGAGGGATGAGGAAAAGGCACCTCCCACCCGTGGTGGCCKGGGACACTTTGTGGGTGATGTGCTAAGGGCAGACGTGCTCTGGGTTGTTCTCCTTACACTGAAGTCAGGATATTCCCATTTTTTTCCTGGTGGAGATGCAGCTGAGGTCCTCTCACATCCCTGAGGTTCAGGGGTGGTGTGGCTGCAGGACCAGGGATGGATCACAGAGACCCCAGCTGGTCTCCAGCCCTGGGGCTGAGTTATCAAAGCTTCAGGACGCTCCAAAGCCACGTTGGTCACTTGTCCATGGTCCCTTGTCCATGGTACCTGCAGGACCCATCYGTGGTGACCTCAAAAGCCATTTATTTTTCCTGCTCAGAGAAAACACCCTGCTGAAATTGTCACTGTGATTCAGGAGGTGCCAAGTTTTCCTTGCAGTGATTTTATTCAATTTTTACTTTTTTAAATTTTATTTTTGACACCTCCCACTCCACCTCTGGAACATCAGCTTTCACCACGGATTTCCCCAGGACTGGAATATTCTGTTGAAGCCTGAGCTCTCTGTCTCCAACCTTCCCCAGGTGTTTCCTCAGACAAAGCAGAAGGCAACAAAATGATCATTTTCTTTTTACCCAGGACCCATTTCATGCTCTGAAAATAGAAACATAATTTTAAACGAGCTGCTCAGAGAGACACATTCACCTAAATACAGATGAAATCACTTAAATATTTTGAAACTGGCCATCTCATCTATTTTAATTACAGGCTGCAGTGATAATCTGCTGAAAGCAATTACATTGTAGCTCCTCTCACACTCACGGGGAAGTCCTGGCAGTTGTGCTTCACAATGACTTACGCATTTAAGGCATCATGGATGTTTTGATTAAAAAATCCTCTTTTTTTTCAGTGTTTTGCAACAAGGCAAGAGGTTCATTGTTCTGGACATGGTTTTATTGAAGGTATGAAGGGTGATTTAGGTAGGTGAAGGTGGGTGTGTTGGTTCCTGAAGCACAAACACACAAGAACAACGTTTTCCCCTCACTTTTTGAATGGCCTCTTGTTTTTTTTGTTTTTTTTTGCTGGGAAAATGGCCCGGCCTTGCTTCGTCAGGACTTTTTAAAAACTTGCCACGGCCAGCAAAGATACTTCTGTTTAAAATCAGAGAAACCCTCCCCTCCAAAGCTCCAAATGAAAGATATCTGTTTCCCTGGCTTGGACTGGCCAACGAGCAGGGCCCGCTCAAATGCGGTCGAGACGCTCAGATCCAGTTCAGGCTACTGATACCCCTTGCTCTCCCCTCAAAATTAGCCAGGATGAATGGGGCCTTTTGTCCTGAGCGAAGAAACGGGCAGGAATCACAATAATCTCTTTCTAGCCAGGCTTCTGTAGCGTGGGGTGAGGCAAGGGCTCGGCCCAGGGCAGGAGGAGAAGGAAAACAGCAATTTCTCCGCGGTTTCCGTGGCGTGCTGGAAGCTGCAGGCGATCTTCTCACACACAGCTCCCAGCACCTCGGGCTGGTCACTCCCCTTGATTTTATTCCAGCCCTTCAGTGCCCTGGGATTGAGGGGGGACACCATGAATCCCATCCTTCACATCCTCAGGTAGAAGGGAGGTGGCCAAAGCCGTTCATCCTGGCTCGCGAGTTTCTCGCGCGCCGCTTCCCGAGGCGAAGCCTTTGCTCGGGGTGAGAAGYTGCACTGCTTTTCCTGTTATTCTAGAACTAAGTACTTTGCACATTTGGGAAATATTATTAAGTAATGGTCTGAGTGACAGGCTGTGGTCGGAGTTAATTTCTTCCAGTTCTCCAAGTGTCTAATTACACTTTCTTCAGTGCTAAGTGGACGGATTGTGTCGAGTGTGCAAAGACCTCTTGTTTAAATTTAAAACAAAACACACACCAAGAGAAAACCCTCSGTTCATCAGTGAAAGTCGGGGCTAGGGACAGGATCCAAAAATCTTCTGGCAGCTGCTGTGGTTCTGCACATCTTCCCCCAAGAACCCTTGGAAGGGCAAAGCCCACCGGGCAGATCACACCTGGTAAATCAAATCATCCCTTTTGTACAGGCCCAGTACTTCCCAGCTTAAAGCTGAGCCTGGCATAAACTTAGACCCAAGCGAAGACCTCGTTAGGCAAACACAGGCAGCCCCATTTTGAAGGAATTGTTCTCCACTTCCCTGCAATCCCTGTGGAGGGGACGCTGTGCCCTGCTGTCCATTCCTAGTCCAGGAGGCTGGAAGTGAAGTGGGCTCTGGGAAGGGCTTTGGSCTGAGGTGTTTGATCCCAGAGCGGGGTCAGGGCAGGAGAACATCCATGGGATCTCCAGCATGAAAAGAGTGATTGGGTCAGTCCTCAGGACTGGGCTGTGCTTGGAGAGAATCTGAGCTCCTGCTGATGGCTGATGGGAGAGCAGTGGAGGTTTCACATGGGAACAGCTCTCAGGAGAAGGACGAACTGTGTTTGGAGGAGATTTCCACCTCTGCTGTGGCCAGTTCAGCAGAACCACACCGAGGATTTTTCTGGCTGTGATTTAAAATTCCTCGGGGTGGGGGTGGCAGGAGAGAAAAGAGGGGCAGAGCCACACGAGGGGCTGAGACAGAAGCCAGGCACACACCACCCTTCCGTGCCAAGGACAAGCACCACCAGCTTGGTCGTGCCTTCATCAACGGCCACGTCCACCCTCATTTGGGCTGATCACAAGTTTTTTGACGTGCTCAAAGCAAGGATTTCATGGTTATCAGATCCTTTTTGGCCCTGTGTTCTCTGATTCCTCAGAGGAATGGGCACATCCAGTTTGGATGGTGGCTCTCAGGACCAGACCTGCAATCCAGGCGAGCTCAGGTCGTGATTTATTTTTCTTTCCTGGGGTTTGTGACCGAATCAGACAGGAGAGAGGAAGTGAAGGTTTGTTCTTTGTAAAGATTTATTTCGTTACATCTGCAACAAGTCAAGGGGAGAACAGGGCAGAAAAGCTTTTGGTTTTGGGCCTGGAACAAAGCTCAGGGCTTGAGATAAACAAATGGGGGGGAAGGAATTATCAAAGAGAGAGCTGGCCACAGACTTTGTTATGAGCTTTGTGTAACAAGCTGAGAAACTTTGGGAACTTAAACCAAACTGARAGTGCACAGGGGTGAGAGGAGAAGCAGATGACTGAGGTACCTCAAGGAAGAAAATGGGGGTGCTTGACATGGAAAACACCCAAAACTTTGGGTTAGAGGGCCCAGCAGCTTCCCAGGTGTGTGGTTGCCCTCTCACTGATTTGATGATGGGCACACTCTGTTGGCTCCTCCAGGAGTGAAGTGGGGATGTTTTCTTGGTTTTCACACCCCTGAGACAAAGCCCAGGYGCTGCTGTGGGCAGGGAATGTGACCCTGTGGGCTTCACCTCCCAGGTGTGATGTGTGGCTGCACCCACAGCCAGGAACTGCCTCCACACACAAGATTTWTCTCAGAGTTGGCTGCAAAAATATCCACTAATTTTGATTTCCTATTTACAATTGCAAGCAATTAAAAAAAAATTCTGCAGAACAACAGTGTCACCCCAAGTTTCCACTTTGGTAAGTAGGTGTTTGTAACTCCTACCTGGTGTTCAGGATGGTCTAGGAGCTGAATTGTTCTGTGTAGGTCAGTGGAGGTGGTGAAAAATAATAAAAGTTCTCATAGATACAGAATTTGTTAAAAGAAAAAAATTTATTTCTCTGTAGGGAAGAAAAAAAGGGGGGTAAAATGTTTAAAGTTTCATTTCCACGGTGTTAAATTAGCAACAGCAGAAGCCAGCCAGAGGAATAAAACGCATGTTAAGGAAATTTAAAAGAGTGACTCTGAAATGAATGCCAGCTTGCTTTGCTGAGCTCCTGAGTCACCAAAACCCCACAGGACGCCTCCTGAAGAGCTTAGGCTCTCCACAGATCCCCAGGATCCCAGTGTTTCCTTTAGGAATTCCCTGTGCTCCGGGAAGGAGCGATAACCCCTGCAGGAGGTGCCAGCACAGGTCTGACAACACCTCGCYGTTACCTGTGCTGAGTGCTCCTTATCTCGCTGATACTCTATCGGCCTGCCCGGGGCAAGGCTCCCCGATAGTCAAGTGGCTCAATTAGCAGTAATTAGCGCGGTGGGGAACCCGCAGTGCGCCGGGATGGAGCAGGTCCCTGTCCCCTGGTCCCTCCGGAGGAGCGGTGGGGTCACTGCCCTGGGAGCCAGGGTGGGTTTTGTGCTGTTGGCTCCCTTTTCCTGCTGGGCTGGGTGGGGCTGGGCTTTCTCCTGCTGGGCTTTTAGGGGAAAAGCCTAAAAAATTGGGAAAAGGGTGGAGATGGTTCCATCTGGGCAGGGAGAGGGCGTGGGAGGCTTCCCCCCTCCACAGGGGTGCACAGACAGGAATTGCAGAGCCCTTGGGCTCCCCAAAACTGATCTTGCAAGGGGTGGCCCAAAACAAAGTGCCTTGGTAAGGGCTGCAGCTCCTCACTGGGGCGGGGATTTCTGTTTGATGGGGAATTTGGAGAACTTGGGAGATGTGAGTTCCTRTGGTGCAGAGATCAGGGATTTTTCTACAGCAGCAAACCCCTTGAGATGCCTCAGCCATCAGCACATCCCGTGGGAGAAGAGGGAAAACCTCATCCAGGAGGTCCAGGACGATTCCTGCACACACAGACTGCTCTCAGTGGCTCCTCTCTCGTTCCCCCCAATTTTTTTTGCTGCAGGTTTGGTTTTGCCCGCACTTTCTGAGCACTCACCCTGGGGCTGAGGGTTGTCCTGCCTCCAGCCAGGGCCGGGGATGTCCCTGCTCCTCCTGCACGGTTAAAACCAAGCATCCCCAAACCGAGGGCTGGCCGTGACAGTCCTCAGTGCTGCCGGCCAGAAACCTGCGAAGCAGAAGAGAAATGCCTTTGGTGGCAGAACTACAAATGCTCCAGAAAGCACAGCTTGTCTCGGGGCTTTTTAATGTGGTTCTGTGCTGACTTTTGGTCCCCTAATTCACAGCAGAGATTGAGCATGAATCCCCTGMGCTGGGTTAATGGGAACAATTACAGAGGTTTCTTCTTTTTCTGCTGCCAAGCTGCGATATGAAATCATTCTCCGGGTTCCTGTTTCCACGGGAACAATTAGTTTCATGCCGTTTTGCTCTTACACATCAATGAAGTGTTTAACTAAACGAGGGCCAACACTTCATAAACGAATTGTCTCACGCAATAATCAAGTAGCTACCAAGTGCCACAGCTAAAAGGCACTYAAAACACGACGAGACCAGCCCCCAAAACACCCCGGAGCGTGTGATTATTTATTGATCTGATGCAGCCCATCACCCGCCAGCCAAAAATGCCCAGAATTCCGGCCGTGGGTGTTGAGGTGTTGCCGGCTTTGGAGCCAAGCCGCCTTTTCTCAAAGGGCCCGGTCACCTTGAGCCATCCCCAGGAGAGGCTCYGGGGACCTGCTGGGTGACGCTGATGGCTTTCAGCTGGCCCATCGTGCCGAGGGGCAGGGGGCTGGCAGGACCTGGCAGTGCCTGAGCTCCCGGGGCCGTGCCTGCTCCCCGGCCTTCCTCCAAGGACTCCGCATTTTTGCATTTTTTTTTTCTCCTTCAAGCAAAATATACAAAGAGTCCACACGGCACGGAGTGGAATTCAGGGCTCTGCCCGCTCCCTCCCCGGCACATCTGGGAGCCTTTCCCTCGCAGAGCTGAGCAGCTGCACGGGAGGGAGGGAGGCAGGCAGGGAGGGAGGGAGGGAAGGAAAGGAGGGAGACTCCCGTGCTCTGCCACGGAGCAAAGCGAGGGCTGAAACGGGGATGGAATTCAGGGATGCTGCCGGGAGGGATGGGCAGGGAGGGGCAGCTGGGCTGGGTGCCGGGCGAGAGTGACTTCCTGGGCTTCWCTTGTGGAAATGAGCTGCTCAAACGGCTCTGGAGGAGTTGGGGAAGCTCATTTGAATGAGTTGATGAGGAAGAATTCACCGTGCAACCCTCGATATTGGACCCTGAATTCTTATTTCAGTGGGCAGTGGATCACATCCTTTGTTGATGGCAGCCCTTAGAGAGAAGGAAATGATTATTTCCCCTGCACTCAAGAAGGATTTATACACAGAAAGAAATAGTAACCTGATTTCGGTTTAGCAACTTGAGAAAAGCAGAGTTTTGCTTGGAGCATTCCCTTTTGCCCCTTTTTCATTCTCCTGACTGACACATGTCCTGGGAGTGGTGTCATGGACAGCCTTTCCCTGCTCCTGAAGGACAGCCAGACCCTGCTCAGTGACGCCTTGCACAGCTGTTCCTGGGATGAAGCCCCTCGGTTTGCCCTCCCAGCCAAATGCAGCAGAGATTTCACAGACAAACTCCGCATGAAATCATTTTTTGACCTGATCCCAGGAGGGGATGGTTCCTTTATGTGTACATTGGACCCTCTCTGTCCTCTGCTGTCCTTTCTGTCCTCCTTTCTGCTGCCAGGTGCTGAATCACCTCAACACAACACAAAGTATTCTGTGATGGATGAAGGAAATGCACAGAGCTGCTTCTCCATCCCCTCACTTCTATCTGACAGAGCTGTCCCTTCTCCCATGTGCCCTGCTGCCCTCTGATTTTCCTGCTTGTTTATCCTTCCCTCTGGCTACACCACGAGCTAAAAGCAGCCTCGTTGTCCTAGGAAGGAACCAGGGATGAAATGGTGCCTAACAGAGCTGGCTGCCACATCCAACCCTTCCTCAMTCCATTAAAGCAACCAAGGAAAAGGGAGTGAAGCCACCCTCACCCAGGACACTTGGAAGCTGGAGCTGTGTCCATGCCTGATGCAGATTTCCAGCAAATCTGGAGAGGGGAACAGGCTCAAGTCTCCACTCCATGGCCAGTGTAAACATTTCCATGAAATCCCCGTGCAGAGCCAGCCTTGAATCTCTCCCTGCTCTTCCCCACTCCCCTTTGACCACCCAACCTCCTGACCTTGCAAAAATACGGCTCTGGAGGGTCAGAGYGTGGGCCTGGAGCAGATGCTGATTCCTGGGATTAGGGCTGGGTGGCCCAAGGGCTGGACAGTGCAACATTCCTGCCCAGGGGCTCTGGYTGAGATAAGGCAGCCCCACACTGTGATTTACTCCAAGGAAGAGGAGTGGAGTCCTGCATGTTTTCCTGGYAGGGAGAATTCTGCAGGATAAACCCCTTTCAATCTGTCAGTAATGGTTTGCTTTGGAAAAAACCAAAAACCCTCTGATTTTGTACAGCTAAGAGAACCAGGCTGGGCTGGACCACAAGCCAAGGCTCACCCCCTCCAAGCCCAAACACACAGGGATGCACCAGGAYGTGCTGAGCTCATTTATTCCTGCTTTGCTGAACCCAAATCCTCCTGGGTTTGCAACCTTCTCCTGGCTGGATTGCAGTAGCAAAGTGAGGCACAGAGCAGCAGCATTTCCAGGTGAGAAAACCCTGTGAGATGCTTGAATTTCAGGGCTGGGTCAGAGCTAAAAAAAAAAGGGGTGGATCTCCCTCACCTGGCTGGAAAGGGCAGAATGAATTCCCAACCCAGAKGTCCAGCAGTATGGAAAGATAATGGGGGATTCCATTGATCAGTTTGGTGGGAGAATTTTGTGTCCCCACCAGCACACCCTGATTTTCCTTCACCTCATCTCTCACATCCCCACCACGCTGCACACGCWGGGAGGAGCCAGCCCCATCCATGTGCAATCCCTCTGGCCATTCTYCATGGAGGAAAACCTGCAGGAAGGCTCTTCCAGCCCCCTGCACACCCCCTTTGGAGCCCAAATATAACCCCAAGACTCGCAGCTGAGGAAACCTGTAGATACCCATGGATGAAATCTTCAGATCTTCCCACACCTGCAGTGCTGGTCCCAGTTACCAAGCAGCCATGTCACCAGCTGGGATTGGTTCTTCCTTCTATCCCATCTGGATGGCTCCAGATTCTTGCCTGGAAAGCAGTTCCAGCATTTTGGGGATGCCACCAAGAGCTGCCAGCACTGGGAACTGTTGCAAAATACGTTCAAGGTGAGAGGGGTCTGATTTGGCACTCCCCATCTGAGATCACCCTGATGTGACATCAAACACAGCCCTGAATTCTTTCAATGCATGGAAAAACGTCGTGGAGCACCACAGATGATTTTGGAATTTGAGCTTCGCTCCTTTTTTTTTTCCCTTATATTTTGTTACACAACCTCTCCCCCCCAGAAGAACACCAAGTTCTCCTCCAGTCTGTGAACCAAAGCAGGAGAGGTGACTCTGACAATCTGCTCCTCAGCCTTTCATCACTCCCARTGACCTCAGCCCCATCTCAGGGAGGCCACTGGAATGAGCCAGGTGACAAACAGAAAACACACAGTTCATGCAACAGCCTGAAAACGAAGGAATCTCCCCTTGGAGAAACAATGGGGCCATTGTATTCCCCATCGGAGCAGTCGGGAAACTGCTCCTGCGGGGCTGCCACGAATTAAAGGCTTTTCTGCAGCTGATGCAGTTGCTGTTTGCTGCTAGGAAAAGCTGTCTGGGTGTCTGCAGCACGTTCARTCCCCGGCTTCACGTTCCCAGCACCACCAGGACTTGCAAAACAGCACGGGGGAAGGAGGTGACCAGAGCTCAGTGACTCAGCCCCGCGCTGATCTCCCCCGGTTTCGTGGGATTTTCTTCCTCAATCCCACGGCGGGAGGGAATTACAGCCAGAACGGCTTCTGCTCTGATGGCAGAGATTCCCAACCTGGTTGTATGGACACGAGGGCACTGACAGCTCCTCTGCTGCCTGGGCTGTCCACAGTTCTGGCTGCTGGACCCTGTCCTTGGGGGTTTYCATGGCTCAGCTGAACAAAGCCACGGCTGACCCTGTCTAGAGCTGCTGGTGGACCTGCCTCGAGCAGAACTTTGGGCTGCAGCCCTCTGAGGTCCCTCTGGCCCATGCAGAGACCTCCTGAGTGGATTACAGGAGGG
Source organism: Alauda arvensis (assembly GCA_902810485.1). Taxonomy (NCBI): domain Eukaryota; kingdom Metazoa; phylum Chordata; class Aves; order Passeriformes; family Alaudidae; genus Alauda; species Alauda arvensis. The sequence continues at coordinate 78,684 of CADDXX010000441.1, read as the reverse complement.
GGGATCAAGGCAGCAGAGCCTTCCTTTGACTACATTCCCATTTCCAGTCCATCAGCCCGGTTTTTATTGGATGTACTCTCCTCTTTTGGCTGGAAGAGGCCGCCTGGCAGCAGCTATGGGACATTTCCAGTGGGCTCTGAAAAGCTGGAGCTGTCTGAGCACCAGCAATGGCTCGAGCTGCTCTGCCAGCACTTCTGCTGTGCCCCCAGCATCAGCCAGGCCTTGCTGGGAGACAGAGGAGCTCCAACCCCGGTGCTGGAAGCGAGGAAGGGAAATGCCAAGAACAATAAGCGCAACAATGCCATGAATTTCCTCTGCTGCAGCGCTGAAGGAGAGTGACAGGGAGCATTTTGATGGGCCTGAACAGTTCCGAGCATTGGTTTCACTTAAGAAATTCCAACTGGTCGTGTTTTGTTTTTCCAATGGCTGGAGCTGCTCTCAGGGGCACGAATCCCTGGAGTGGATCCTGGGCTCCTGTCTTGCTGCTCCATGGGCTCCAAACCAGTGAAGCAGCTGGAAAAGGGAGCTGAATCCCAGGGAACTGGCTCTGATGTTTTCAGTTTTAGCTTTCATGTATTTTCAGATTCTGTGCTCCTTGGGGTGCAGTTCAGAGCCTCACATTCAGTGTTAGTGAGATCTCTTCAAAGAGCAGGGAGGCAAAAAAAATCCTTTTCCTGCTGCACACCAAGGACACTGTTACAAGTTTTCAGGCCCCAAAAGCACAAACAAGGCTGGGCTGAAGGGAAGAACAAGAAGGATGAGACCTCACAGCCTGAAGCTGTAATTGGACAATTAAACCCCAATGTGCAAATGGACCAAAACTTATAAAAGTGTGACACCTCGTGACCCATTGTCCATTTTATGACCATTTTGGGTTCACCTTGGGTCCATTTTTTGATCATTTTGTGACCATTTTTGATCATTTTGTGACCATTTTTTAACCATTTTGTGACCCTTTTGTGTCCATTTTGTGACCATTTTRTGTCCACCTTGGGCGCAGCCCTGCTCAGGCTCTTATCCTGCCCAAGGTGTATCTTAGAGGCCTTTTAATAAATTTCTGCTTTATTCTCTGTCTCTGTCCATTCTCTGTTCCAGCTCAGCCTCCCCAAGGCATCAGCCCCATCCTGCATCCCCTTTCCCAGAGCTCACACATCCCACGTGTCATGTGGGAACTGGATGCACCTGCTGGAGGAGCTGTGTGGGGGCAGGCCTTATCCAGCAGTTATAAATCCTGGGGCTATCAACAGCCTTCAGTAAACATTTGGACAATCCTTCCTACCTCTCCCTCGTCCAAATATTTGCATCACACGGGGCTGCTGCCCATTTCCTGACACGCTGCACTGCTGAGAATATCCTTGGATCCCAGCTCGGTTCCAGCTCGCTCTGATGGATGGACTCATGGGATGAAATAAATGGCTCAGGGAGAAAGAAAAAGGAAAAAAATAATAATAATCTGTCTCCTGATAATAAATCCAGGTCAGGATGGAGGGAAAGAGCTCTCAGTGGGGAATGGTGCTTTTGGGAGATTTGAGGAGCTGATGTGGAGCACCCAGGGGTTAACAATGAACAGCTCTGAGCTCTTTTGGTGGACTTGGAGCTCTTCATCTCCTGGAGGAGTYGTTGAAGATGCTCTTCCTTCCTGCTGGGTTGGGAACAGCCCCAGCCAGCTTTGGATAGAAAATAGGAACCTGCTGCATGGAGCCAGGTTTGGTGSYYYTYC
>CADDXX010000441.1:61688-74964 GCA_902810485.1 Alauda arvensis | reverse complement strand
GAATGTCCAAACCTCCCAGGTCTGCCCGGGCTCTGCCGCTCGGGCTCCTCCGCCGAGAGCTTTTGCCCACAAAAGGAAAGTGTTGAAAAGGAGGGAGATGCCAAAGGCTGAGCGCACGTTCACTCCCACAGCTCCTGAAGGGGGGGGGATAATAATAAAAAAAAATCCTCTCCCTGCGACCTAAAGTGGATTCCTCCGTGCTGGGGATTTAGCGAGTGTGGAGGGAAAAAAAATCTGTAAAAATCGGATTTTTAACGATCAGCTGTTCAAACTTTCAAATGCAGTTGGGGATAGAAGCAGCTGGGGGGTCAAGAATAATTTTGGGCAGAGGATTTATGAGGAAAACAAGAGACTGACCCCAAAACCAGACTCTGAAAACAAAGTTACAGAATGATGATTGCTGCCCCAACCCCCCAAAAAAATTATTTTTAAAGCTCCTTATATTTTAATTTTTACATAAATTCATGAATTTAAATTTTAATTAGTTGCGTTTATAAGTACTGGAGTTCTTTTAGACATACACACATCTGTATCTCATACTGAACGGGTGAATTAACGGGGTTTTTGGAGTGAATTTCAGCTTCCCCCAGTCTCCACCCGGCGAGGACAAACCCCTGAGCACAATGTCCCGAGCTTTTGGGGGACAGAATTCCATTTGCCACTTCAGCGGGGTCGAGATGGATTCAGGGAGGGCGAGATGAACCCTCCCCTTTCCCCTGCCCTCCTSCCGGGCTCGTTTTTGTTGGATTTAAGGCCAAATTTCAGCGATTTCCCCCTGCTCCATCCCCTCCTTCTCCACACGGAGAGAAGCAGCCCCGAAATCCTTAATTCCTTACTAAAACCAATAATATCGCATCGCTTTTTAATCAGATTTGCTGCCCCGAGAGCGATTAAGGATGAAAAAAGCGCACATCTCCCACCAATCCGGCAGCACCGCGGCGGGCATCCAGTGGTCTGTTTGTAATCTCAGCCTTTTTTTTTTTTCATTCGCATAAACACGGCTTCAACCCAAATATACACGGCCACCTACGGAGCCAGCGCGGGGCCGCTCCCCGCGGGGGTTAAGMCGGGCTTAACGCGTGGAAAAACCCCGCGGGGAAATCGCTGCCGAGCCTCTGCTCGTGTCCCTGCCCCGGGGAAAGAAGGGCGATCTCCGCCCTGCCCGGGGCCGGTGCGGGCTTCTCCCGCAATGCTGAGCTCCGGGCCCCTCCGGGCTGTTCCTTCCCTCCCTCTCACCCCCGTTTGCCAGGGAAAAAAAAATGAATTAAATTGTCTAAGTCGTGTTTTTGCAGGGAAATAATTCCGCTTGTTGTACTCGCTGTGTTGCTTTCTTTGGGGGTTTTGGGTTTGGGGTTTTCTCTCTCGTTCTGCCCCTTTTCTGTCTTTGTCGCGCTTTTTTCTTTTTGTCTTTTCTCTTGTTCTTTTAATCGTTCTCTGTATTTTTTTTGTTTCATTTTCTCTCTCTCTTTCTTTCTCTCTTTTTTCTCTCTTTCTCTCTCTCTTTTCTTTCTCTCTTTCTTTCTCTTTCTTTCTCTCTCTTTCTCCCTTTCCTTACAGCTTTTTCTCTTTCCCTCCATTTTTCTTTCTCATTTCTTCCTTATGCTTTGTTTCCTTTCTTGCTTCTCCATCTCCCTGTTTCTCCGTTTTCCTTCACCCTTTCTTTATTTCTCGCTCTCTTGCTCTTAATTTATCTTATTTTCCTCTTTCTCATTTCTTTTAGTTTCTCTTACATTCTTTCTTTCTAGTTCTCGTTCTTTATATAATTTTTCTATCTCTCTTTCTCTCTCTCTTTCTCTCTCTCTTCTCTCTTTCTTCTCTCTTCTCTTTCTCTCTTTCTTTCCCTTCTTTCCCTTTTTTCCCCTTCTTTCTCTCTTTCTTTCTTTCTTTCTCTCTTTCTCTTTCTTTCTCTCTCTTTTTCTCTCTCTCCCTTTTTTCTCTCTTTTTCTCTTTCTCTCTCTTTCCCTCCTTCTCTCCATCTGTTCTCTGTTTCTCTCTTTTATTTTCTCCTCTCTCCTCTCTCTCTTCCACCACACTCTCTCCAAACCCATTCATTCCTCGCAGTATTTGGAATCATTTCTGTTTTCCTTTCCTGGGGCAGCGGGGCAAMCCAGAACCAGGGCTCAGCTCCAGCTCCAAACGCTCTTCCCGATGGGCAGAAAAATCCCTTTCCTGCTGTGCCAGCGCGGATTTCCCAGCCCGGCTGTGCTTGGCTCCAGCTCCTCCGGGAGGGTTCCGACAGCGGCCCCGCTCCCACCCGGRCACATTTCCATCGGTTTTCGGGCTCAGCCGCACCCCGGGATGTCCCCACGCGTGGGGCGAGGGGACACGGGGGGGACACGTGAAGAAAAACCCCTTCAGCCCGCGCTGCTTTGAGCCGAGTGGCCAAATTCGATCCTTTCCAAAAGAGAAACGAATAATCCTGGAAGGAAAATTYTCATGCTGCAGCCTCAGCCCTCGGGCAGAGTCTCTGCCCGCAGGTATCCCCCAAAACCCGCGCGGGAAAGGGATGGAAAGAAATTCCTTCAGTCCGCGATTTTAAAGAGGGTTAATACAAAATTAACTTGGATTTGAGGGAGGTTAAGAGAGAGGAGCTGAGGGTGCTGCGCAAAACGAGCTGGGAGTTTTGAAATATTCCCCGCCGTTCTGAGAACGGGAAAAGCAAAACCATTTCTGGGTTCATTATTCGAATTTTTAGTGAGTTCTGCGCCACTTTTTTGGTGCGGTTTTTCTTTATTTCAGGTGGGGGTGTTTCGTTGTTGTTTTCAGCAGATCGTTCTTTCTGGTTTTTTTGCGTGTTGGGGAGTTTTTACAGAATTATTCCCAATTCCTCTCTGGCTTCYCACACGCACATCTACCCCAAAATATTCCCAATGGGAAGACGGACACATGGATTCACCCATTCTCTTCCCGTTCCCAGCATGATTCTCCCCAAAATAAAAATCAATCCCTTTGCTGCAGAAATCCTTTAACTTCGGGGGCACAAGAACCGGTGCTGGGGAAATTTTCCCACCTTGGCTCGGGCATTTCACGTACCCACAGCGCATCATTCCCGGGAATGCCAGCAGAGCTTTTTTATTCCCTGCTGAACACTTTTTAAATCCCGTCCGTGTCTCTTTTAATATTTAAGTGGGGGTTGGTTGTGCAAATGGGATCGATTTACGAGGAGCTGCWCTGTTAGCAGGAGGTGGGAAAGATGATAAACCGATTTTTGGTGTATTTGAACTCTCTGCTCGTGGCAGCTGCAAAGCAGAGGGRTCCACGAACCTGCACCACCCCGAACCCGCTGATGCACAGCATCATTACTCGGGAATTCTGGCGGTGGAAAGCAGGTTTGGTCGGGAAAGCTTCCAAGGAAAACCATCCCCAGGTCTCTGCAAAGAAAGAAGCGGCGAGAGCTCAGCTGCGGTTGTTTTACAGCGGGAATTTCTGACGGTGTTTAAGAGCGTGTTCCGAACCCTGCTTTGGGCTGGGAAAAGGGGGRACAGGGAGTTTCAGTGCGGGATTCGCTGTAGAAATAAGGTTTATACGAAGGAGGTTTCCAGGCCGTTGTGYAGCCCCGCTCCTGTGCGATTTTCCCTTCTCCCCAGGAACGCTCCGAGCTTCCCTACAATAAAACCTGCTTTTACAAGGGCACCGTGGGCAGGGACAGGAGGGTTCCGTAGCACCAGGGACCTCCTCGCACGGGGGGTTTTGCTCCCCCGGAGCAGAGCGGTGCCTCCAGGAACATCCCTGTCCTCAGCATCCCTCCGTGCTCCTGCCGCATCCCTCCCTSCCCACGGGGCAGCGCCGTGTCCCGCCCGGCTGGCTCTGCCCTGGGCAGGTGACAAGGCACAGGGGGTGCTGGGGACCCCCACACCCGCCCGGGGCAGTGCCCAGGTGCTGGCAGCCCCTCTCCCCCCGGGCCGGGTGATGCTCGGTGCCCCCGTGTTGGATAAAATCCTTTCTCCCTCCAAAGGAGCCCACCGGGATCCGCACCCCGTGGGTCCCCCCAGCCTCCCCTCGGGGTTTTCCTCTTGGAGACGGCGCTGTCCTCACACCCAGGGTGCTGTCCCCTGGAAAAGGAAGGCCGGGTCCTTCCCCAGACCCGCCGTGTTTGTTTTCCCTGGTATTTCGGAGCAATCCGCGCCGCCACCTTGCCCATCATTTATCCCGAGCATGGACGGTCCCGGCGGCTTTTGGCACCCGCGAGAGGAAAGAACCTGTTCTTCCTTCATTCCGTTTTCGTTTCTCCCACCTCTCCGTGCAGAGGGATTTTGTGGGACACCCCGAAATGGGGCTGGTGACCCTCGCCCTGCCCGACACTAAAATTCCCCCTTCCTCCACACTGATGGAATTTCGGCAGCGTTTTGGTTTAAACACGGGGGGAAAAAACCCAAACAAAAATAAACAACAACAACAAAGAAAGGGTTCCATAAGGCTGGAAATTAGGCTGAACCCCGTGGAATTCCCTCGTCCTCCTATTTTGGTGGAGACCCCCGGCCCSGCTTGGCCCGGCCGGATTTTTGGCATCGGGAGTCGCCGGGGGCTGGAGGTGATTCCCGACGCCAAAAAGCTCAGCAGCGAATCGAAAAGTTTCTCCGGCACAATTTCATCTCTATCCTGACGGGATTTGGTGCTGGAAAAGCTGGAAGTGGCTGTGAATTTTGTTTGGATGCCACTGCTATGCCAAGCTGCTGAGAGAGGGGATTTCCCTTCCCGAGGGCTCTGTTTGCTTTGGGAGCATCCCAAGGGCCCCCAGGGAAGAAACCTCGTCCAGGAAAGCCTGAACGTCTCAGGAGCGGATTTACCCCTGGATTTACACCTGGATTTACAATTCGAGCTGCCTTTAAGGGCGAATTTGTGCGGTGTGGGAGCATCACTCGCCAGCTCCGGCTCAGCCCCGCTGTTTCTCTTGGTCCCCAAATCTTCGGGGCTGAATCGCAGCCAGCCCRAAAGCATCCCCTGCGGGAAAGCATTCTAGCTCTCCGTCCCCGAGCGGGGATATAAATACCCGGAGATATTTGGAAGATCTCTGTGGGAAGCGATTGTGTCTGAGCGGGAGCGCTCGGAGCTTATTATCGCTGGAAGCGATTTGTATTGCAGGGACCGGGTCCTGCCAGAAAACTCCGCGGGAAAAAAAAAAAATCATAATCCCGAGCTGAAGAAGGCTGTAAATTCCTGTGCTGCAATATTTCATCGAAGGACGTCATGGAAAATCTGGGCTTGAAGGGCGGGGGGGAGACTCGGGACGGGCAGAGGGGGGAAAAGGGAGAAAAAAGGGGGAGATTAGGAATTTTTTTTTAGTTTTTTTTTCCCTTTCTGACCAAAGTCTGAACCTCTGCCTGAAGCAGGGCGGTGACAGCCAGCCCCCACCTCCCCGCAGCCGCCTCAGACACTCGGGCAACTCAGYTGAGCTCCCAATTTCGGCTTCTGCTCTCCCAAAAATCTTCTCCAGGTCCCGTTTGGCTCTGGAGCCCGGGCTTTGCCTRCAGGAATGCGAGAGGCCAAGGCTGGGACTGGAAAATGTCCCACGCGTGGGGCAAAGCGTTGCCGTGTGATGGACCCTCAAAAAAAAAATGCTTGGGGTGTGCGAGTGTCTCCCTAAAAACATCTCACCCTCGGTGCTTCCACCTTCCCCCAGCTCTGCTCTCTCCATCCTCGAGCCCCTCGCTCGAACGCACCCCCTCGCCTTTAAATAAACATTTAGGGATCAATTCGCCGCGGATTTGGGGCCAGCGGCCACGGGGATGGCGGCGACTGGAGAAAAAAAAAAAAAACCCAAATCAGGGGAGGGGGGGACCAGGCTGGTGCTGGGGAACGAGGGGGGGGTCCCGCGGGTGGTGTTAATGCAAAGCAGGACAGCGGGGAGGGGGACACGGGGCGGTCACTCCCCTCGGCCTGGGTGGTCCGGGCTCGCAGGAACACCCCGGCCCCTCTCGGAGCAGCACCCAGCCCGCCTCTAACAATGCCACCTATATCCATTTCCATCCTCGGGTTACAGCCGGCCTGCTCGCCGAGTCGGCTTCACTTAAGCAATTAGCCAGTCAAAATACCTTGGGCGCAGGAAAAGGAAGAAAGCTCGGATTTGTCTATTTTTACACAAAACACGGCCCGAGTTTGGGGCAGGGGGGAGGGAAGGGGAGCGCGTTTGGGAAGGAGCCGGCTGGGAAGCGCAGCGGGGCCGGGGGTGTCGGCGGGGCCGGGAGAGCGGGCTCCGAACGGGATGGGAGACGCTAATTGAGCCAGATGATAATTTAATTCTTGCCATTTCTTCTTTTTCTCCCTACTTTTCATCTCTGCCCGCCGGGGGCTGGGGGAGGACAACACCAAAAGCGAGTCTCGTTTTCCCCCACACCATCCTCCTCCTCCTCCTCCTCACACACCAGGATTTTCCTCCCCAAACCATCTTTTCCCCAACTCGTGAGCTCGGATTAAAACCCTCCAACATTTCTGCTATTCCCACCACGAGGCCTGTAGGACCCCGAGCGATATATTCCCATTTTTAACTTGTGCTAGCTGTAATAAATGCATCGGGAACYAAATCTTCCCACTCCTAAAAGATACTGCGAGAGAGGGAAAGGGCACTCGTGAAGGGACTGATTTCTTTGAGGGGAAATAGTTTCATTTCCACGGAGAGTTTGGCTTTTTTTTTAACTCGGGGATATTTTATTTCCTCGTGGAAACGCTGCCGGTGAACGCGATTTTTGCACGGCTGTTTTCTGCTGTGTTTAGAGCTCCATCCCCGCGTGTTTTGGGGGCAGAYCGGGGAGATTCGGCCGCAGAGCGATATAAAGCAAATAAACCCACCCCTTTCGCCAGCCGAGGGGGAACATTCAATGCGGAGCAAAGCTCAGGCTCAGGGATGCGCTCCCACAGCAAAAATAAAAAGAAATGCGGCGAGAAGCAGAGCTAATATTCTGCACCAGCCTCCTCGGGGATGTAAACCCCGGGGAAGGTGATTGCTTCCCAAAATAAAGCGATTTTTGGGGTGGTTTCCCCGCTTCCCGAGCAGCCGCGGTGCTTCACGTCCTGCCCCGCGCCGAGGSAGCAGCGGCCTCCCCGGGCCGCCCGAGCCGCTCGTTCTCCTCCTCCTCCGGGGAAAAGCTCCAGAAATAACTGTCCCAACCTCCTCCCACCCCTTCCCTGGCTACCTGCCCCCGGCCTGGGCTTTGCCCGGGGCTCTCCCGTGCCTGTCCCGGGCCCGTTTGCAGCGGGAACGGGAGGGCCGGTGCTGCCTGCGGGATTACTTCTACTTTTTTTTAATACGAAGAAGGGGGAAAGAGGCGAGGGGGGAGGATAGATAGAAAGAAAAAGAAAAAAAAAAAAAAAAAAGGAAACCCTGATGTGAAATCCCTCTCGGTCGCACCACAGATGTGACAGGCGCCCCGGAGGCTGCTCGCAACTGCCCGCCAATAACGCGGAGGGAGTTTGGAAACCCGATCGGTGCCTATCTTTCCTTTAAAAGGTATTAAATTGTCATTAAAAAACTTGAGAAGCGAAGCTGGAAGACGGGGGGCTTGGGGAGGGGGGTGTCCCCTCTGTCTCTTTGCRCAGGGATGCACCCACAGCCCCGCGGCGAGGCCTGCACCGGGGCGCGGGGTGGAATTTTTTTTCCCCCTTTTCCTTTCTCTTTTCTTTCCCCCGRTGTCGGGAGGGAGCAGGCGGCAGCAGCCGGCACATCGGCAGCCCTGAGAGCCCAGGCTCCATCCCCCCGTGCCCACCCACGATCCCACCCCCCCGCACCGCGCCGCTTTCCACGCGCGGCCCCGAGAGAAGGCGACAACGATTCCGAGCGACTTACCTGGGGTGACAGCTCTGCCGGCGGCACGGCGCTCACAGGGGTGGCTTTTTGGGGAGAGGGGAGGGAGAAAAGGGGGGGGTCTCTGCCCCTCTGGCTCTCTGTTCTCCTTCCCGCCCCACCCGCCGCGTGTGCCCGCGGCACCGCAGGAGCTTGAGCGTCAAACTGCGGGCACGGAGCSGCCAAACTGCGGCACAGATTTGTATACACCCCCCTCCAAAAACCCCCGAACAGCCCCAAACCGACCCACCCTCATCCCTAACGCAGCTTCGGAGCGGGCGAGGGGTCCGAAACGCGTTCCCGGCCCCGGCGCGGCGGCGGAGGCAGAAAAGGGCATTTCGCGAGGCAAGCGGGAGTTTTCGCCGATTTCTTTTTATTAAAGCACCCCCGAGCCCGTGTTTACATTGCGCAGTATAAACATCCTGCCCGGGCCCGCCGAGCTTAAAAAGAGCGCACGAAGAGGGGGTTTTGAGGTGGGCGAAGCAGCGCGCAGCGCGGAGCCGGCGGCCGGGCAGCGCCTCCTCCGCCCCGCTCCACGCGCGGAACCTCCGCGCTGTCCCGGCCCCTTCCCCGGCCCGCCTGGGGCCCTCCCCGTGCTTCCCAGGGCTGGGAAAAGGATCGGGGAGGAGGGTGGGTGGTGGAGGAGCCCCACGGCGCGTCGCGGTCACGCGTGGCACAAACCACACACACACACACACACACACACAGAGCGATACACGCGCGGTGCCCTCCGCAGGGCAGGGGTGCGGCGTGCGGCCGCCCCCGGGTGGGGCAGGGCGGCGTGGAAAGGGCTCTTTAAAAGCTGCCCACCAGCGGGGAGCGGCGGCGGAGGGGGCCGGCACGGGGCGGCGGAGGGGCCGCCCGGGAGGGCGGGGGTGGGCAGCGGCTCGGGGCGGGGATCTCTGCTCGGCGCTTACGTCTGTCAAAGGAGCGGCAGACGCCGCTGCGAGAGATAAAGTAGAAGGCGAGCGGCGGGGCCGGGGGCAGACTCGACAGCCACCGCGATGGGAAGCAGCTCCCCGCAGCAGCGGCAGCGCCAGCACAGCTAAAGCCTCCGGAGGGGACTGCGGCGGCCCCGGGAGCCCGGCCCGGCCCGGGGGGCAGCGGGGCAGGCGCAGGCGGCGGCCCCGGCTCCGCTCTCGCAGCAGCCGAGCTCGGCTCGCTTCCACCCGCCCCCCCCATCCCGCCTCCCTGCGGGCCCCCCCCGCCACCGACCCTCCGCCTCTCGCTCGCCTTCTGCAAGCCGCGCTCGGATTTAGGGATAAAGTGGGAGGAGGAGGCAAAGGGCGGGGGGGGGGTGGAGGGGGTGTCGTCGCTTCCATTTGTTTATCCACGGAGGGGTGAAGTCTCCCGGTGGAAAAGCGAGCCCGCCGGGGGGCCGGGAGGACGCCGCAGGGAGGGTGGTGGGTGAGTGGCGGCGAGCCCCCAGCAGCGCGGCCTTTTGGGGGGGCGCTGGCGGGGGGAGGGCGGCGGAGGAGGGCCGGGGCTGGGGCTGGCCGCCGCGGACCTGGCCGTAGATGACTGCAGAAGCGCAGCAGGCTCTGTCCTCTCAGCCCCCTCCTCCTCCGGTGCAGAGCAGCTACGGCCCCATGTCCTCCGTGGCTGAGAAGCAGCCGCAGAGCTCGGCCATGGACGCCGCCTCCGCGGGGACCGGCKGCTCGGCCGGCAGCGCCCCGGGAAGCGGCGGCGCCCCGGGCAGCGCCGGCCCCAAGGCGAAGAAGACGAACGCGGGGATCCGGCGGCCGGAGAAACCGCCTTATTCCTACATCGCCCTCATCGTCATGGCTATCCAGAGCTCTCCCTCCAAACGCCTGACYCTCAGCGAGATCTACCAGTTCTTGCAGAGCCGCTTCCCTTTCTTCCGAGGCTCCTACCAGGGCTGGAAAAACTCGGTGCGCCACAACCTCTCGCTCAACGAGTGCTTCATCAAGCTGCCCAAGGGCTTGGGACGCCCGGGCAAGGGCCACTACTGGACCATCGACCCGGCCAGCGAGTTCATGTTCGAGGAGGGCTCGTTCCGCCGCCGGCCCCGCGGGTTCCGGAGGAAATGCCAGGCGCTGAAGCCCATGTACAGCATGATGAACGGGCTCAGCTTCAACCACCTCCCCGACAGCTACGGCTTCCAGGGCTCGGCCGGCGGGCTCTCCTGCCCCCCCAATAGCCTCTCCCTCGAAGGGGGCTTGGGGATGATGAACGGGCACTTGTCCAGCAACGTGGAGGGGATGGGCCTGGCGGGACACTCGGTGCCCCACCTGCCCGCCAACGGTGGGCACACCTACATGGGCGGCTGCACCGGCTCCTCGGCCGGGGAATACCCGCACCACGACAGCTCCGTGCCCGCCTCCCCGTTGCTCCCCGCCGGCGGCGTGATGGAGCCGCACTCGGTTTACTCCAGCTCGGCCTCGGCGTGGGCGCCCAGCGCCTCGGCCGCCCTCAACACCGGCGCGTCCTACATCAAGCAGCAGCCCCTCTCGCCCTGCAACCCCACGGCAAACCCGCTCTCCTCCAGCCTCTCCACGCATTCCCTCGACCAGCCCTACCTGCACCAGAACAGCCACAACACCGCCGACCTCCAAGGTAAGGGCGCGGCCACGCGTGGGGCTCGGCCGCGGGGGGTGGGCCGGGGGCTGAGGGATCCGGGGCTGCTGCCAGCCGGGATCTCGCTTCCCGGGCGGTTTTCATGCTGTTCCCGAGGGGAAGCTGCCTGCCTTGCCCTTGCTCCTCCCCTCCTTTCCCGGGGGCAGCCGGGCTCCCGTCGGGGCTCTCCCCGCTGCGGGGCCGGGGCTCGGCTCCCTCAGAGCTCGGGGCTCGTCTCCCTCAGAGCTCGGGGCTCTTCTCCCCCGGCTCGGGGCTCCGCTCTTCCCGGAGGTTCCTTCACCTCCAGGGCCGCCCCGGGCCTGAGGCCGGTGTGCTCAGGCAGCGGGGAGCTGCGGGAAGGAGAGGCCGGGAATGCACCCTTGGGGTTCTCCCACCTCCATCGGGACTTGGAGGATTCCGCAGAGCGAAAAGGGAGGAATTCCCCCCATCGGGTGGGTCCGCCACCCTTCGCCATCCCACCCCGGCCCATCCCGGCCCAGCCATGGGCTGTGCTTTCCACACATCTCAGGGCCGTGTTTTCCAGGCCCATCGCCTCCCTCACGTCGCTCACGCCAAAACCGGCGGCCCGGACTCCCCAAATCCTCCCGCACCCCAAAACCCCGGCTCGCTCCYGTCCCTGGAGCTGTCGGGGCTGTGTTTGCCCTGACTCTCGGAACGCAGATGGTGTTYGGCCGGGAAGAGGCCTCGGAAGGGACGAGGCCGGCGCTGGGTTTCGCTTTGCTGCCCAATTCCCCCTCGGGGTGCGGTGGGTGCGGGACTCTGGTGCCACGGGCGGGTGACGGGGCAGATTTGGGGGTCCCTGCCCATCACCCCGGGCCTTCGGGGGAGCGGAATGTGTCTGACAGCAGCGGCTGTGAAGCGCAGAACAAACGGGTCAAAAACACAAAGCGAAACGAGGAAAAGCATCAGCAGGGCCGGGCCGGAGCTGCAGAACCCGGGCAGAGCCCCGGTCCCGGCCAGGGCAGTGCCCAGCACGGGCACCCTCCGGCCCCGGGGCAGTTCCCGGAGCTCAGCACATCCAGGGCCTCTGGAAAACGGAGCTGGGAACCCGCCCCGGGGATCCACCGGGCCCATGCGCGGCCTTCACCGAAACGCTCCGATTTTCACCCAAAAGGAGCGGCGGGGAGCGCTGCCGGGCAGGGCACCGCATCCCCAGCGCAGCCCCAATTCCCGGGGCGCTTTYCCATCCCGAGGTGGTGGAAGGAGGGGTAGGAACAGGGGGGCTCTGGCYCCCGGCCTCCTCCGGTCCCCACGAACGGGAGCTGCCCCGCTCCGCACCCGGCGGATTTTCCGCACGGGCCCAGGCGATGGGAAAAAGCAGCCGGTGGAGAAACAAAATCGATCTAGGTGTTGTCAAAAAAAGAAACCAAACCCTAAACCCAACGCAAATCCCTTCTCCTCGCAGCGCCCTTGGGCCGGGCAGGGAAGCGCCGTCCCGGGGTTTTTCTGCCGCACCTGCGGAGGTCCCGCAGTGCCCGTGTGTGCCGAAATACCCCAAAATTCGCGCTCGGAGCGGGCCGTGCGGGCGGCTTGGGTTGTTGGGATTTCTTTTTTTTCCCACCCCCATGCAGCGTTTCCCTCCTTCCCCCGCTCTCACCCTCCCCTCCYGAACCTCTCGGCGCTGCTGACCATCTCTCTCTCCCCTCCCCGTCCCGCAGGCATCCCGCGGTATCACTCGCAGTCTCCGAGCATGTGCGACAGAAAGGAATTCGTCTTCTCTTTCAACGCCATGGCCTCCTCCTCCATGCATTCGGCGGGCAGCGGCTCCTATTACCACCAACAAGTGACATACCAGGACATCAAGCCGTGCGTTATGTGAGAGCCGCGGCGGAAAATCCCCGCTGCTGGGGCCGGGCCAGGCCGGAGCCGGGCGCTGAGCATCTCCCCAGGACGCTCTGGGTGGCAGGGGGATGTCGCAGCCTGGCTTTGGGGCGGCAGGAACGAGCGGACCGCGGCTCCGGGAAGCGGCGGCAGCGCGGAGTGAGGCGCCGGCAATGAGCTGAGCATCGGCCGGGGGTGCGAGCCCGCAGCGTTTCTGTGCCTTCTTCTGCTCGGGGAGGGCYGGAGGAGAAAGGCAAAGCAGCCCCCCACCGATCCGTCCCGAAAGCCCCGAGTGCGAGTTTGGGGTGAGGCTTTGCCAAATGAGGTTTTGATGCTTCTTTAAAAAAAAAAAAGAAATTGCGAACTCAGTTTGGGAGCTGGCGGTGAGCGATGCCACCGGCTCGGCTGCGAGGAGCAGAGCCGGCTCGGGCTGAGGGGGCTGGAAAAGACCCCGAACTCAAATCTCAAATCCCCTCGGTGCCGTCTCACTTCGAACCCGGAAAAATAATTTTTTAAAATTTTTTTCTTTCCTTTTTTTTTATTTTTTAATTTTTTTTTTTGCCGGCCAACACCCAGCGGGCAAAATAAAATCTCTCAGAGGGATTTTTCGGAACTATAAATGTTGGATTTTTTTGCCTGCATAAAGACTGCAGGATCAGACCCTATGCAGAGAGAACAAGGCACTTTGGAAAGAGACAGCCATGCTCATCCTGTTATTTATTCTACATTTGTTGTTGTTGTTGTTGCTAATAATCGAGACACGAATAGTCTCAGTTGATCAGTATTAAATCGGGGAATCTCTGTTGGCAATATTTGCCATATAGATTTGGGGTTTTTTTTTTAGTTAACCTTTGTAAATTTGCAGGCGACCGTGGTCTCTGTGTAAAGACAATCCTCCATAATGTTTTTATAGAAATATATATATAATGAAGGATTATTCCCCTCCCTCCCCTCTCTGTATTTTTTTTCCGCCCTGACGTTGTACAGTTCGGTGACACCTATTTTAATTCTTTCTGCACTGTATAAAATTGTAATTATGTGGGTTTGTTGTTTTGGTTTTTTCGCCTTTTTTTTTTTTTT
>CADDXX010000441.1:36018-61248 GCA_902810485.1 Alauda arvensis | reverse complement strand
TCCTCCATCCCGGGAATTTTCCGGCTCCTTTTTCCCTCTTCTTCCATCCCGGGAGTTTTCCGAGCCTCGCATCCCTGCGGCACCTCCAGCAGRGAACTTCCCGCGGGTTTATCCCCGCGTGAAAAAGAAATAAAAACGCATAAAATTAAAGGAAATTTACCCAAATTACCTCGAATTATTAGGAATTAATAAAGAGGAATAAAAATTAAGCAGATCAGCTGCACCATCTCCGTCCTGCACGGGGCAGTGATGAATCTGCATTTAAATATCGGTGTTTTCCTGTGAAATTTGGAGAGATTGGGGCGAATTCGGGATCCTCCAGTATCCAGGAATTTTGGCTTTAATTCGTGGGCCAATCTCTATCAATATTCGATATATATCTCTATCAATATTCGATATCAACGCCCATAAAAAAAAGAGATGCAGGCGAATTAATCTGATTACGTGGTTGCAGATTTCTGCCTTTATGAAGGGAAATTTAATCACTGCACACTAATTAGCCCAGCTCTGTGAAATCAGCTTAATTAAAAGCCAAGTTCGCTGTAACAACAAGGGACAAATTTGTAATATTATTGTAATTAAGGCAAGGCTTTATTAGAGGTAGRGGAGGCCTTTTCATATTGAGGTTTTTTATTGTTGTTTTGCGAGGGTTTTTTTTGAGGAGCTTTGTGGGGTTTTGGATGTTTTTTTAAAAAATTTTGTTCATGTTTTGGGGTTTTTAAATCTCTGTTCGGATCTCTTYGAAGCCAGCAGCAATCTACCTGCAGCATGATTGGTTTTCCCGGTTTTTATGCTCTTCTGGGCTGCTCTTTCCCCCATCCCTGTTGGAGGTGAGCGCGCTGTCTCCATCCTTTTAGGTAAAACTGAAAACAGAGGGGGTTTTTTTGCTCCCGAAGCAAACATCTGCATTAGGTGTGGCTGCGGTGATGGTGCAGTGCGAGGAGTTCAGCTCCTTGAAATCCCAGGTTTGCTTTCACCCCTTTTTGGATCGATTTGGGATCCTTGCTGGCGTTTGGCGCTGCCGGAGGCAGGGACGGGCGGGCAGCACCTTGCGAGGCTCGGGCTCAGCTCGCACGGGGGGGTTCCATTCCTGCTCCCCAACAAAGCCCGATGTGATTCCTTCTTCTCCCTCCCGTCGCTTTCCAAACCTGGAAAAACAGAGCCGCTGCATTCCGTGGACGCCACATATTCCTCAAGCCAGTGAGCGCAGTCTAAACAGGAGCTCTCCATCCCAGAGCCCTCCAGGAGAGGCTGAAACCCCCCGGCTCCTGCCCCCAGCTCTCCCAGCTGCAGAAGCCCACCGGGATTTTTCCCGGTGTTTTCAGTCCCAGGGGATGCCAAACCCCGAGCTGCTGTCCCAGGCTTGTGTTTTTTCAGGAGTGSTCGGGCTCTGGGAGGAGGTGAGGAGGGAGAAACTTGCCCAGAAACGCTGCGGGAGCCCTGGGAGAGGCAGGGCTTGCTCAGAAATGTGGGATTTGCTGATGGGAAGGCTCAGGTCTGGCTGTGCTCAGCTGCTGGGGCTCAGCTCAGCATCAGCGAGCTGATCCCTGCTCCTCATCCCTCACATCCCAATCCTTAGGGAATTCAACTCATTTTCTTTTGGGGTTTTGGCATTTCTGCTCGAGGAAACAGCTTCTCATCGCTGATGCCCTGTGCAGGCCCAGGAATTTTCTAGAKGGATGAAATTACCCGGGAATTTTCTACAGGGATGAAATTTTGGAGCACGATGAGAAACAGGGCCTGGTGTCTCCAGCCAGGTTGTGTCCCTCTGGATCAGGGGACATTGGTGTCCCCAGGCCTTGTGCAGGGATTCTGGTGGCAAAGAGCTTCCCCCTGCTCCTCCCAGGATGTTTCCCCTCRTCCTTACAAAGCCACCGTGGAGCTGGAGCTGTGCCTGCCACTGTCACCTGCCCGTGGGCTCGTGTCCCCAGGGAGGGGCACACACAGCCCCACGCAGGGGGAAGAGCTGGAGGGAGCACGGGGTAGAGCAGGGATCCCAAGGAAGCCCTGGAAGAGGGGATGTGGGGCTGGGTCCCCTCTGGGAGGGGACACATTTTTGGGAGGGTCCATCGGGATGATCTGCAGCCTTTTTTGGGAGGCAGCATTGGGGTGGGTATGGTGGTGAGGGGGTCTCTCARGGATCCTGGGTGGCTGCGGGATCCTGGGGGGTTTGGAGGGTCCTGAGGACATTGGGTGATCCCAGAGGACTGGAGCATTCTGAGGGAGAATTGGAGGGATCCCAGGGGACTGAGGGATCCTGGGGGGTTTTGGACAATCCCGGGTGGGTTTGAGGGATCCTGAGGGGCTTGGATGATCCCAGTGGGATTTGGATGATCTCAGGGATGTTGGAAGATCCTGGGGAGTTTTGGATGATCCCAGTGGGGTTGGATCTTACCGGGGGTGTTGGGGAATCCTGGTGGGATTTGGACTATCCCAGTGGGCTTCGGATGATCCTGGGGCTGTGGGATGATCCCAGAGGGGTTCGGCTGATCCCGGTGGAGTTCGGGTGGTCCCGGTGGGGTTCGGCTGATCCCGGTGGGTTCAGATGATCCCGGTGGGGTTCGGCTGATCCCGGTGAGGTTCGGTTGATCCCGATGAGGTTCGGCTGATCCCGGTGGGTTTGGACAATCCCGGTGGGGTTCGGCTGATCCCGGTGGGGCTCGGCTGATCCCGATGGGGTTCGGCTGATCCCGATGAGGTTCGGCTGATCCCGGTGGGTTCAGATGATCCCGATGAGGTTCGGCTGATCCCGGTGGGTTCAGATGATCCCGATGGGGTTCGGCTGATCCCGGTGGGGTTCGGACAATCCCGATGAGGTTCGGCTGATCCCGGTGGGTTCGGCTGATCCCGGGGTCGGGGTCGGGGCCGTTCCCTTGGCGTCAGCGCCACCTGGCGGCGGCGAGCAGGGACCGTCGGCCCGTGGCTTTCCCAAAATTTGGCTCCAACCCCGCCCAGTCAGGGCCGGGCCGGAGCCTTTCCCCACCAGGTGGATGCTAAAAAACTTGCGTTTTTCCTTTACTAATTAATTTTTAAAAATATCTTTTAAAATGTATTTATTTTGTTTTATTTTTCCCTTCCCTTTTATTTTTCCATACCTGTGAGGGGAAATATCCCTTTATCCCATCTTCTCACCAGGTGAAACTCCTTTGTGGAGCAGTTCTGGATCAAAGCTTTTCCGTGCCCAGGTGGGACAGACGGGAATACCTGACACAGGATGCTCTGAGATGGGGCTGATTATCCAGATTTGCAGAAAAACCTTGGAGACTTCACAGGTGGGAACAACACCTGGGATTTTAAATGGGTGTTTGGAATTCCAGGGGATGAGTTTGGCCCCAAGTTCTCAGCAGGAATAAAGGCTGAGATCCATAAGAATCAGTGAGTGCCTAATTTTTTTCCCTCAACACCAAAATATGGGGGATCTGTGAAGCCCAGGGCATCCAAACCACAGCTCTTGTCACTTTTGGAAAGGGACTTTGATTTCTGCAATGCTTTAGGGAGGCCACACCTGAACATCTGCTCCTGCCTGGTGCTCTGCAGGAAAARGCAGCTCTGGGATGCTCCTGGGGGCTTCATCCCTGCCAAGGAATCTTTGCCATATGGAATTATACTCAGGGATAAAACAGGTGGATGAAAGGAGCCCCCTGAGGAGCAGGAGGTGTCCCCAGAGCCAGCAGCAGCTCTGCAGCTGGAAGCTGATGTTATTCCTAAAAATCCTCAGATTGGCACGAGGCTCCCTTGTTTTCTTAAGGAACTTCCCCTTGTCAGAATCCAGTAAGGAATTAAAACCAGAATTTTAATATCAATATCAGTGGTTGGACTGGATGATCCCAGGGGCTCTTCTCCAATCTGAATGATCCTGTGRGTTTATTATTAACAAAAGACAACAGAAGGAATAAATCTTACTGAGCTGCTGGCTCAATATTGAAATTCCCATTATCACAGGGTGCCCAGAGAAGCTGTGGCTGCCCCTGGATCCYTCACTGGATGGGGTTTGGAGCASCCTGGGACAGTGGRARGTGTYCCTGCCATGGCAGGGGTGGGATGAGATGAGCTTTGAGGYCCCTTCCAASCCAAACCAYTCCATGACTGTGAGCTCAGCTTGCTCTGATTCATCCAACTTCTGATAAATATTCCAACTCCAGYCTAAAAATGATCTAAATTTTTGCAGGGGAGCTGCAGATCCTTTAGAAAATTTCACTGAGGGACTCACTGTGCCATAACACGGATTTCCTTTCCTCAGACACCTCTCCAGGTGACCTCAGAGATCCCCAGGAYCTCTGGAACGAGCACCAGAGAGCAAATGGCAATTCTAGAGGTCAAACCACCYGAGTTCAATCATGGAAAGGGATGTGGGGACACTGGCAGTGCCACTTGGCTTCAGCAGTGAGAACACGAGCCTGAGCACAGAGCTTCCTTTATTTAAAGCACTCCAAAAGCCCTGGAATGGCCCAGAAAGTGCAGCTCCGTGGCTCGGCTCAGCTTCAGGCTAATTACWACAAAAATAAGCAAACACACCTGGGAAAGCAGGATGACACGGCCTGGAAAGTTTTGCAGGGACTTTGGGGTACCAGGAGTTCATTTTTTTGGAGCAGAACTCGCTGCAGGAATTGTGTGGGGGATGAAGCAAAGCCACTGCAGAGCAGCAGCTCCAGGCAYTGCAGGGATGGAGCCTGAGMAGTGCAGGTGCCTGGAAACACTTGGAAAACACCAGATCCCTCTGGATGTATGGCTCTTGTCTGAACAATTATTCACTCTGAGATCTGAAGGGGTGGTAGCCATGGGTGTGTTAATGCTCAGAAATGTGGCAGCTTTCACCACAYGAATGTTTCCCTTCTTCCCCCTGCCCTTTTTCTGATCCCACCTGACTGCCCCGTGTGTTTGCTCTGTGCTTTAAGGGAAGGTAAAACCTGGCTTGGCTCAAAGTGTGGGRTGGCTGGGTGATAAACACATTTGTGTGACTTGGAGACCTCTGGGGAAAAAAATTTCTGTTTCATGTTTTGTCTCCCAGAGCAGGAGCTGTGGTTTGTCCCTGGCAYGTGCTGGAAAGTTCTGGASCAGGAGGAGCAGTGGGATTGAACCTCCAGGGATCCTCTGGGAGACAAAATGCCCATTGGGAATGTCAGTTCTGTCAAAAGCCCAACAGGGGCTTGGCTGAGGTTTTTTGAGAGCTCTTGTTGAGTTTTTGGYCTGTCCTCCYGTTGTTTCCCAAAGGGGTGGGAATTTTGCCTCCAGTCTATCAGGAGCCATCTCTGCCTTCCCATCTGGAGAATGTGGATGTTCCTGGGGCAAAATTCCGTGAAAATTCTGTGAAAAAGTTTTTCTTTTCTGCTTTGTCTCATAGAGCAGGAGCTGYGGTTTGTCCCTGGCATGTGCTGGGTGCCCTGATGGGAAGTTCTGGAGCAGGAGGAGCAGTGGGATTAAAGGCTCCCAGAGCCACTTTGATGCTCCTGGTATCAAAACCCCCAGTGGGATCATCAGCTGTGTCACACAGAAAAGCCCAACAGGAGCTTTTTGGGGGTTTTTTGAGAGCTTTTGGCCTGTCCTCCTGTTGTTTCCCAMAGGGGTGGGAATCACCAGTTGCCTCCAGTCTATCAGGAGCCATCTCTGCCTTCCCATCTGGAAAACGTGGATGTTCCTGGGGCCGCAGCAGAGATGGACCAGAGATAGACCCATATCCTGAACTCATTTCTCCCAGGCACTTCAGTGGGATGCCCAGCCCAGAACAATGGCAGGATACACGACCCTAAACATTTCTGCAGGGCTTTTGAAAGATGAAAAGCGGGGACTTTGCTACCTATGTCAGAGGAGGGGCAGGGAAACGTCCCATGATGTTTACAGCAGCCATCACGGACATTACACATGGAAACATGGGAAACGCTGCCCTTTTCTGGGAGGGAGATAATCTTTTAAGAGATGGCAACCAGGAAATCAAAGCATTTGGTACACAGCAGCCTCCCARGCAGGGGGGGTTTGCCCCAGCAACGTGGCCATGGGCACAGATGTTTCCTCCAGAGCCACMAGTGCTCCTCGGGAGGAACCGGAAYGAGAGAAATCCCTGCACACGCTTTTCCTCCCCCTCCTCAGCCCTGTGGGGGGAAAAACACAGCCCCAGTGCTGGGGTTTTTCAATGGGAACATTCCCCTAAAAGCAGTTTGTCTSTCCCTTTGGAGCAGTAGGAGATGATGAAATTTAAAAAGCATACACACACACACAAAAAAAGGCATGACTTGGAGACAGTGTTTAACCATCCCTTYCCTGACTTTTTATTGGGATCATGGGATAAAACCTCTCTCCTTCCAGGCTGCTTGTTGGGAGGGGATCAGGGAGATGCTGGATGTGGACCTGGATGTGAGATCCAGCAAAAAGCCTTGATGGTGAGAGATTTTTTTTTTTTCCTCCTTTTTTCCCYTCCCCTGGAAACAAACAGTCTGTGACTCTTGTAACTCAGAGCCTCCCCAGCAACCCAGCTTGTTTACTGTTGTCTTTGGTGGCTTGAAGCTGTGTGGCCTTGTCCCTGTTCCAGGAAATGCATGGCCATGGCTGGCTGAAGGAAAACCCTCACGCCTGTGCAGTTTTTGGGGGTGGCACAGAGCCACCTCAGCCTCATTGTTAGCATTGCCTCACTGCCCTGTGCCACACACCACGCTGGCACTGATGGCCTCCAACACAAAAAATAGCCCTCCAAAGTCACCCTGTTCTCCTGGTGGAGCCTCCATTCATCCCATGCTGGTTTCCCCTCTTGTTTCTCCCACAGAGAAAGGGAGAATGGTCCTGGGGAAGGTCCCATGGAACACCTTGGTGGTCACTGCTGCTCCCAAACTCCTCCCAGTTCACTCCAGACCAGCATCTTCCCCCACTGAACCCTCCRAAAGAGGGGGAGAGMAGCAACAACAGCTCAACAACAGCATCCCAAATGTCTGGGCCATGAAAGGAGCTGGAAAGAATGTTCCTGACCACATGACAGGCGAGGCCATCGGGGCTGTGCAGAGAACACAGAGCCCTCAGCTTGAATTACTCTGAACAAAGTTGGCTCAGGGAGGCATTTCCCATTGTCCTGCTGAACGTTTCTTCTTGTCACACAGCTCTGCTGCTGCAGCCAGGGCYGTGCTAGGGATCACTTCACTGCCCATTACAAGCAGAGCAGAGATCTATCAGCAGCATTTCAGACTTTGCTGCAGCACCCAGGCMCTGCTTTGGGACTGGTGGTGACTCCTGGGTGAGTCTCAAGCAGTCAAACAGGGCCAGGATCCAGCTGGGATGARGCACATTTTGTATTTTTGTGCACAGGTCACAGCTACAGCAGGTACAGGATGAGGAGTTATGACTTGAGGAAGGATTCTGCTCTTTAAAGGTTGTTAATTCAGTCAGAGAATGTTTCAGGGTATGGATTTGATGGTTGGATTGTTGGTTATCTTGCACAGCCTTGGTCTGGGCCAAAGTAAAACATAAAAGCAGGYTTTGATTCCTTGAGGWTTCTTATGAGATCAGAACCCAAGGATTCACTAAAATCTCTCGCATTTCAGAGGTTTGTGGGCTTCTAGAAATSCCTCCTGACTTTGCTCTAAGTGATGCCTTCCTGAGCATGCAGAGAGCCTGCAACAATAGCTCTGAGTCAGGCAGACATTCACTTTTCCTGCACATTCTGCTCTCTCCTTTAGGGTCAGCCCACCACAGAAAATCCAGCTGGAGACACCAGAAGGCCGTGCAGGGCTGTGCCTTGGCCACTCTTGTGYTTAATTCATTTCATTTCATTCAGCAGCAGTTTGGCAGCTGGCACTGAAAGGTCTTTTAGCTGGAGAGGAGCAGCACCAAGAGCCCCATCCCTGCTCCCAAGGTAGAACTGCAGAGATTTCAGAGATTTTACTGACTGAGATGGCAGCACTTGAAAGACCTTGACATTTATTAATAACCTGGATCAAAAATACAAAGATCACTGCAGCATTTTTCCAGTCCATTCAAAAGCTTACAGTGATTATTTTTCTTCCTAACTGCAGTTCTTAGAATCATAAAAGTTGAAAAAGAGCTCCAGGATCATCAAATCCAGTCTGTGACCCATCCCCACTTTGTCACCAGCACTGAGTGCCACCCCCAGCCCTYCCTTGGACACCTCCTGCACCTCCCTGGGCACGCCCTTCCAATTCCATGAAGAAATCCCTCCAGTTACCTCCTCACAGCATGGTTTGGAGTTTAATTCTCAGCTGGGAAAGCAACAGGATATTGGCAAAATGTGAAATGTGGCCTTGAAACACAGGACAGAAATAAAAAAAAGGGGCAGGCAGGAAAGAGCCAAGATTTTGGACACTGCTCACCTGTGGGTGAACCACAACTGCAAACAGAAAAACATCCAGATGTTTGTGCAAACACAACTGGCCCCTGGCTGCAGGCTGGGCTGACAGGAAAGGCAGCAAAGTTASCACACTTCCAGAACACATAAACACATCTGCACTGAAACTTCAGATGGGAAGAAAGGAAAGAAGGTAGAGGATGTGATGCCCACAAATGTGAGCAGAAAAGGGTGGTTCAATCTCAAATGCAACAGGGGAAGTTTGAGATGCTGGAAGTTTTCCTTGGCAGAGCAATTGGTTTTTYAACTGCTAAGGTCACCTGGACATCTTCAGCAGAGCAAGAAATAWCCCAGAGTCCAAAGGAACAGCAAATGATCCCATTACTCAATTTGCCATCATTTGGAAGGGGCAGGCAGGGGTGGATAATGTTTTTTTTTTTTGCTTTTCTTTCCTCTGCTCTGGAAGCTGATGATGCAGTGAGTGTGTTTGGGTAGTAACATAACCCTGAGSCTCAGCCTTGAATGCACAAGGCCTGAAATGAGACCCAGAGGGTTGTGGCAGTGCCTGTCTGAATYTGGACTGAGTGATAACTGGAAATGATTTGGAGCTGCACAAAGAATGCAATGGAACTGCTGAGTTTTTCCAGATCCTTTGCTGACCTTACAAGAAGTTCACAGAATGACAGAATGGTTTGGGTTGGAAGGGAGTTGAAAAGATCATCTTGTTCCAAGCCCTGTGCTGTGAACAAGGACACCTCCCACTGTCCCAGGCTGCTCCGTGGGCACTTCCAGGGATCCAGGGGCAGCCACAGCTTCTCTGGGCACTCCCCAGGGGAGATTTTCTCCCTAATATCCCATCTAACCCTGCCCTCTGTCACTCTGAAGCCATTCCCCCTTGTCCTGTCACTCCAGGCYCTTCTCCAATGTCCTCTCCACCAGGAGGAGGAATCATTTCCATTTGGGAAGCCACACTGAGCTCACCCCTAAGCCTTCCTTCCTCCAGGCTCAACAATGCCAGTTGTCTCTACCTTTCCKCCCAGCAGAGCTGCTCCATCCCTCTGCTCATCCTCTGGCCTCTGTCCAACAGCTCCAGCTCCTTCCTGTGCTGGGCTCCAGGGCTGGATGCAGCTCCAAAGCTTTCCTTGAGCCCATCCCTACAGAGCCACAGGAAAATGATGAGAACTTTYTGATTTAATACTGAATAAATGGCTGACCCTCGAGGCATAATAATCTGCTTAAAATATACTTAACAGTACTCCATGGTTCAAAAAAATAAAAATAATAAAAAAAAAGTTTCCAACCCTTACTTAAAAAAAAATAATAATCCATTTAGAAGCTTACTTTGACAACATGCCCAGCATCACTGGCAAAAGTGCTTCTGTTTAGAAAGGATGGCTGGGCCAAAATTCAACTTGTTTTTCAGGAATAGGAAACTCAAGGGAAAAAAAAAGAAAGGTAATAAGAGGCTTAGCAGATAAATCATCATAGGCCATTTCTGGAAGGGAATGTTCATGTCCAGGACAGTGCCTGGGAGCACTTTCACCTGGAGAAGTATCAGGGATGGTGACAAAGGCACTGAGGCTTTGCCACAATCTCCRGCAAATTCCCAAAGAATTCCATGCCAGGCTAAGCACCAACAAGTTSTGACCATGGTGTGCCTGCTTTTCATTTCCACAATAAATAACAATAACWSTGTTATTTCAKAGAGGCAAAGGAATCACATCCCATTATAAGRGACAATCAGGAAAAGCAGCTATTTTATAATTATCTCATCCATCAGAAAGGCAGTTCTGGGGAAAAGTAGAGAAAACTGGGATTTGCTTTCCTCTGAAATGAGAAATATAAGGTTACCCAAGGGCTGATTTAGTAAAAACCTGAAAAGGGTTCCCATTTTCCCACCTGATGTTACCAGCTCTTACTAAAACSAGAACTAAGGCAGTTTTCCCACTCTTCAATGCACAAAAAGGACAATTTCTCTCTCTCTCTGGCCATTTTTATAAAAAAATAAATTTACAAKTCCCAGCAGGCAAACCCCAGTTTTTAGTAAACACAATTGTTACCCTTAGATTTTACCCTTACAGATTTCCTGCTGCTGCCTTTCCACCTCACAGATATAAAGGGGCAGGTCTAACCTTAAATGACTGACTGGAACCACCCTGCTGCATGTGCCAAGGGGCAGGGCTTTAAGCCAGGCCTAACAAAAACACCAAACAGCACCAAAGCCAGAGTGTGGGCACTTTGTGGGCAATTGTTTCTAGAGAAATGACTCCTCTGTCACCTGTGGGGACAAACCTTTGCAGGAAAGTTTGTGCAGAAATTTGGTTTTGTTAAACCTGATGGTTACTAAAAACCTTAAAACTTCAGGTTGGYTTCTCACACAACAATGAAAACACCAATTTTGTTGTTRTTGTTGTTGAMTTTTCTCCTCCAYAYTCATTTGTGACTATTGSTTTCTCCYTTGCTCCTGTGGCTCTTGGCCAGCTCTGCTCTCAGAGYACTGCCCCCAAGGCTCAGGCCCTGCAGGGAGCACACAGCTCTGCCTGCAGCCCCTGCATCCCTGTAATCCAGGAAAGCCCTGTGCTGTGCTCCCTGCCAGTTGAGCCGAGCAGGAACCACCTGCAGCTCCCTCAGAGCCCTTTTCAGCTCAGCCACCCTCAGGCTGCCGGGCAAATTCCCCACAAACACCGTGGTGATGGTGTCACATCCCTCAGATTTGGGATTTACAGCATCCCTCCCCACGTGGGGCTGTCCCACAGCAGCTGAGCCTGGAACAGCCCGTGGTTGGGGATTTGCTGCCATCACCTTCCTGCCTGGAACTGCTGCTCTCTTGGGGTTTGCCAAGGCTGGGTGTTCATCTTGGAGGGTGACATCCTTGCCAGCCTGCTGCTCCCTGCAGCGGAGAGTCCTCAGGATGGGGATTTTTCCCAGCATCTCAGAGCTGACCTAAAAAGGAGGAAGATGGATAGGATTATTAGAAGAAGGGTTTCTTGCCTTCCAGAAAAAGATGATGAGCATCAGGGGCTCGTTTGTGCCATAAAAAGAGAGGAACCTTATTATCCTGCTGCCACGCAGAGTGCCAGAGCATTCCATAGCTCCTAATTGCTGGCCTGATTGGGAAGTCTCTCCCTAAATACACACTGCAGGACAAAAATAAACATTAGTGACTCTTGAAGCCAGCAGCACAACGTGGATCCAGCAGACAAMTCCCAACCAAAGTCAGGACTATTCCAGTCTGACATTGATTTATCCGAGTGCTTTCAGATCTGCATTCTCCTTGTTCTCCCTCTGTGTTTGCTTTGACTGAGGGCCTGTGCTCCTGCCCTGGCAGAATCCATCCCAATCCATCAGACACTGGAATTCTGCAGAGCTCCTGGTGCTCTTTTGCCCCAGCACAGGATATCCCGGGGGCTGGCTCACACAATGGTGCAAGCTGCAGCGGGAGCGTGCCTTGGAGCAGGGTTCCTGTGGATGTGGGCACAGCTGGGGGCACATCCCCTGCTTGGGGCACATCCCCTGCTCGGGGCACATCCCCTCTGTGCCTCCCACACCACCCACAGCTCCTCAGATCCCACATGGATGTGCTGGGCTGGAGCAGGGGGCGGAAGCGCTCGGACACTTCCCACTGAGAGCCCGTTGTTCCYTCCATCCAKCCTTCCTTCCATCCAYGCYCCCAAAGAGCTTTTCTGGAAGGGCTCTTCCTCTCAACAGCTGAACCCCATCCCAGTGAGGCATGAGATGCCCCAGGCTGCACTCAGAGCCTGGCAGGAAATGCAGTGGTTCCCCAGCTCTTGGCTTGCACGCCGTGCTTGGAAGGAGGAGGAATTCCTGCTTGGCTGCTGCACAAACCCAACATCCATCAACACCACATCCAATGCTGAAATTTAGGGAGCAAAACAGAGCCTGGGGAAGCAGGGTGTGAGCTAGCAGAGACCCAGGCTAGCAGCCCAGAGTGTGAGTGGGCCATTCCAGCAGGGCACCACCCTCAGCAGGCAGGGCTGGAGCAGCACCAGTGCATCCCAGATGTCCCAGCTCAGAGCTCACTCATCCCAGAGCCTCCCAGTTCCTGCTCCCACAGTTCCTGTCACAGCCAGGGTGCATCTGCACAACATCAAGCCCAGCTCTCTGGGGACAGGAGCCCAGCTCTGAAGTGACTCGAGGAAAAGCCAAGGCAGGGTGGGGGCAGTGTCAGGATGAGGTGACAGCAAAGTCACTCAGCAGAGCTCTCTTACTGCTTCCAAGGCTCATCTCCTGGAGAGCAAACAAGCAGGTTTTGTTTCAGGCTGGAACTAAATAGAAGTGTGATTTCCATAAAGCCTTGTGCTAGTTCTGCTAACACAGCATCAAACAGCACAGACTTGTCAGGAGCCTCCACACTCAGAAAGGTGCWGACCATTTTCAGATTTCACAGAGTTGTTATTCCCTGGATTCTGGGGCTGATTTGTTTTTCTCAGCCAAGAATTCCAAGTGCTGTGCTTGACAGCAAACTTCCCTGAGTGATACAACATCAAACCAAGGGCTGAAGGCTCTCACTTGGCTTGTCCTGGCCAACAATTAAGAACATTTGTTGTCCTCTGTCAGATTTTGATGTGAAATGTAAGCTCWGTGCTAATCAAACCAAACAGGACAAACATTTTTCTGTTCTCATGCAACCCAATCATTCCTGGGCCCAAAGCACAASCTCAGCCTCTCCCTTTCATCCTGAAATTAAACCCAGTTGCCAAGGCATGGGTTGGGTGTTTGGTTAGAAAGGGAAATGCTCCCAAGGGCAAACCCTCAGGGCTTTGGAGATTAGGGCAAGCAGAGATGGGCACTGAGAGGATAAACTCTGGAATTCCCAGGCTTTCAAGRACAATCCAAGGGCAGGATTTAGATAATCCAGGGAACAGCACAATCTCTAAGAGACTTCCACAAGGCATCTCCTCTCACGAAGCAGATTTTGGCATCACACTGCAGCTCTTGGAGCTACTGTTTCAGGCTCCTGGCAACCTCAGGAAGATGCAGWGACAACAGCATTTCTGTTTTAGGAGGAATTTCTGCACAGAAWGGGGGATTGGACATTGGAATTACTRCCCAGGGAGGTGGTGGAGTCCCCCTTCCTGGAGGTGTTTGAGGAAAGACAGGACATGGCAMTGAATTGTCTGGTCTGGGATCAGTCAGGTTGGGCCTGATGATTTTGGAGCTTTTTTCCAACCTCAGTGATTCAGGGATTTTTGTAAGGGTTATGACCTAATTTCTTAGAAGTTCTGATCAAACACCACCATGAAGTGATTCTGTCATTCCCTTAAAATCCAGCCCTGTGCAGACACAACAGCAACAGACCTTCACAGCACCAAAAGCAGCCCATTTAGGACTTGTATTTTTTTGTATTAGCAAAGATTTGTAAGAAACTTTAGCCAAGTTCTGACACTGTCAGCTGCCACCCTCCTGTCACAAGAGGCACAGAGCATTTACCCTAAGGGCTTTTATCCCTGGGGTGCAGGAGAACATTTCAGCTGGGTCAAACCTTCTAAACCCTTCCCTGTTTTCTTTTATGCCACAGAAAGGCAGAAACTCAATTTGGGGTTTCAATTCAACAGACWAATCCATTGGGGTTTTGGGGGTGAGAACTGAAAGGGCAAAGGGGGCAGTGGGTGGCAGGRGAGAGGAAAAAGCTTGTTCTGCTCTGTTGCAAAAGAGCAAACAAAAGAACCCCGTGGTAGTACAATGTGTTGCTAATTACAATCATGCAAAAAATTCCTTTTGTCCTGYGAGCTGTGGAGGGTTGCAAGGATTTATTTCCATGTGGAGACAGGCCAAAGATATTCCTCCTCTCTTTCAAACAAAGCTGCACACTTCTGGGTGCTGTGCTGTGCTGGCTGCTCAGTCCTCCCTAGCCTTGCTTATCCCTGTCCCTGTTGCTTTAGGCTAAGCCAGAATTAAGGGGTCATTCCAGCCCAAGTCTGGCTGATGCAGCCATGTGAACATGGGCTTCCAGCACTGGAAGCTTCCCCCATCCCTCAAAGGCAAAGCCAAGCCACTGACTGATGGTTTTGAACTTTGGATTGAGTGTTGGGATTTGGTGCTGAAACCAAAGCTGAAGAAGTTTCCTGTTATCCCTTGACAATCCCACACTTCAGCCCTCTGGGATTGGCCAGCAGAAGTGCTCATGGGTCTGTGCCATCAACTCTGAGGTGATTTGGGTTAAAAATAACTCCACCAAAGGCAATTAATCATTTAATAATCCTGCCYACTCCCTGCCATGGCTGGGAGAGCCTTGGGGAAAGGACAGCAGGCTGGATAGATCCTTCTGGCACACCATGACTGGGAAAGGAGCTGAGCAGGGAAATGTGGCCCCTTTCTGACAGAAACCTGAGCAAAAAAAGTCCTGGATGCTGTGGGTTAAATCCCAGGATTTCCCTGGAAGCACTGCAGTCCTGGGGTGAGGCAGACAGGGAAGGGCAGAYTGGATGGGACTGGATGCTGTTCTTAYCCTGCTGTTTCATTCTGCTTCCCACAGCTCCTCATCCCACTGGCACAGSATCTTGTGRGACCCCACCTGGAATCCYGTGCTCAGCTCTGGTGTCCCCAGCATCAGAAAAACATGGAATGYTGGATCAAGTCCAGAGGAGGCYACAAAGTTGGTAGGACAGGGACACCWCCMCYGAGAAAGYTGGAGCTGCTCAGCCTGGAGACATCCAAGGATCAGGATGGGCTACAAGGAAGCTGGGGAGGGATTGTTCATCAGTGACAGCACAAGGGGAATGGCCTCAAAATGGAAGGGGGAAAATTTTAGTTTAGATATAGAGAAGGGATTCTCCCCTGTGAGGCCCTGGCACAGAGAAGCTGCCCCTGGATCCCTGGAAGTGTCCAAGGCCAGGTTGGAGCACCCTGGGATAGTGGAAGGTGTGCAGGGGCTTGGAATATAAGATTCTCTTTCAAATCCCTTCCAACCCAAACCATTCCATGGTTTTTTAGATGGAAACTGATGCTGCAAACATCTCCAAACACCTCCAGTGCTGCAGATCCATCCAGGTGGGCAAGAGGAGTTTGCAARGTTCCTCTCTGCCCACCCTCAGAGGGCTCTGAGCCCAGATTGCTCAGCACCCCCAGGACAAACCCCACTTTTCCTGCTGTGTCCTGGTTTCCAGGAGCTCTGAGCACACAGGGATTTGTGGCACAGACAAGGCCAGGACAGCAAGGCCAGCACAGTTCATTTTATCATTCATTTGCACAAAATGTCCAAATATGTGCACACAACCCAAGGGCATATTTCTGGGAGCTGGCAGCCCGTGGAGCCTGCTGCTGTCCCTCAGGAGCAGCTGAAGCAGCCCACACTTGGAATCCAGCTGAATTCCAGGGGCTCTGCAGAGAGGCTCAGCTTTGCAAAGGTGTTGAGATGTGTGAGCAAGCATTCCCTGCTCCCACYATCCCAAAAAAACACACCAAAACAAAGCCTTGGCTAAGCTGACTGCAATTTCCTTCTGCTAAAGGATTTGCCARCTTGGATGAGTGCATTTTTTTGAGCTTTCCTTTGCAAATATTCAGCTGAAGACCCAAAGCAAAGCTGTTTGTTGTCAGAGGGTTTCCATCTCTGCCACTGGGATTCCCCCCCAGTTCATTACATTTCAGGGAAATTCTTTTCCTACTGCTACAAAATCCTCAGCAAAAGAATTATTTCAAAWCCAGAAGGAAATGCTTGCTAAAATATAGTGATTTTTTTCCACCAACTACTCTCATTTCCCTCTTTSTGACCCCAAATATTTTAATTTGTCTGTACAGTTTCAATTTAAAATAAGCACAGCACAAATAACTTGATAATTGGGACAAATAAAATAGCCAGAATCCCAGATAAAGATCACAGTTACCCATAGAAAACATTAAATGAGAAAGCAAGTAGCTTTGTGAATTTAGAGTTCCCAGAAACAATGGGTTGGMTTTTCAAGACAGATGAAGCCAAATCATTCTCCACTGGCATCCAAATAAAGTTTTCCAGATTGCTCAGCTCTCAGCAGCTCTTGCTGCCCTCCAATAACTCAAATTGATGTCCCAAAACTCAGAGGCACAAAACTTCCACAAACAGCMCCCAGCACTGGGGATTTAGAAGTTTTGTCAAGAGTGCTTGATAATGATTCTCTGGGATTGATGAGATTGTGGCTCTCCCACTTCCCTGAAGGTCTTTAAACAGCACAGTACACTCAAGAGCACTCCAGGAAAATGCATGGAAGTGGAGCCATGGATTTGTTTGCTGGGTGAGCCCCTCCTTCCCTCAGGAACTGCAAACCCACAGTGCTCACTCCTCACAACAATCCCCAGCTGTAATCCCATATTTGCAAACACCTGGATTCCAAACYCCTCAACATCCTCCTGGCCTGATCCAGCCCTGCTCCCCAAGGATCAACTTCTTTTTACCATTCATTTTCCACCTCACTCCTCTTCACAAAGAACTTAAGCTGCTTGCTGCTGACATGTTTAGAAGGGGATGATTTATTTACTCACTGCCTCTTGGTTCATTTAGTTTTGCTCTGAGGAACAGAAATGCASCAGAGCAAAGCCAGGATTTGAAGGAGAAAAGGATGGGGAGAAAAGGATGGAGAAGTAGCCAGGAAAATCCAAAGGACAAACACTTAAATAGCCCCAAACAAATTAACCAGACCTCCCACCTGCAAACCCTCAGTGCAAGAGTTGAACATCCAGGTAGCACCACAGGCACAAACTAAAGAAATGTCACTCATTTCCCTGGGGAATAATGGGAAATTCTTCTTCACACAGACACCCCACTTTGTTCTGGTGCCAAAAAGCCAGGAAAGTGATGATTATCCCTGCTCTGCCTGCTCTTCTCCTATTTAATCCACACAGCTCCAAACACAGCTTGAGGTGTGAAATCAACACTCAAATATTCAAATAAAGGCTCAATCTGTGCTCCATTCTCAGTGAAAGCTGCAGAAAAACTCAGYTTCTGCTGAAGGCACAGAAAAACAAGTCAAAAAGTGTCAGCAAGGCCACTCACTGAGAAGTCTGACACCAGGCAGACAAACTGATCAAAAGTATGTTGGCAAGATGGATGGAGCACAATTCAACACAATTACATTCAATAATATCCTAAAAAAAAATTACAATTCAAAAATAATTCAATGGAAAAAATGCACTAGGACAGACAGAGCTGTTATTTATTTATGTATAACCTCAACTCCTCAACCACAGGCAGGGTAAAATGCTCTCCCACCATTGGAACAAAAATAGTCCTGGYTAGAATTTGTTTGTTGTAGATACATTACCTAAAGAAATGCAACTCTTTTTGCTGGTTGSCAAATTGTAACAAACAACTTCTGATTTCCCTGGGAGTATTCCCTTAAAATTCCTCAGTTTCTGCAAGATGTGGGTGCACAATTCCTGATTTCAGCATTCCTGCTGTACTCCCTCATGCAGGATTGTGTCTGCTCCCTAACTGGATGATTTTAGAAATGAAAATCCAATGGCAATGACAAAGTTTTCCCAGCAGGAACCTCCAGTAAAACAATTCASTCAGGGCTTTTCTGAAACTATTTGGGAAGTTTCTGACACTGGGCAGGGRGAAAAGGCCAAATCCATAATAGAGGAACTACCAATAAATAAAGATTCATGTTTTAAGTCACTGTTCTTCCACCTGAAAATGAGCTCCAGCCACAAATTTATCCTTGGGAAGTGAATCCACTACAGAAACAGGAGTGTAGCACCAGCAGCTTGTGTTTTCCTTTCACAACTCAGCAGCACAAACTCCTTTACCAAGTATTTGTAATTAAAAAATTTGTTTCCATGTAAAAATGG
The DNA here is from genome assembly GCA_902810485.1 of Alauda arvensis. NCBI lineage: Eukaryota > Metazoa > Chordata > Aves > Passeriformes > Alaudidae > Alauda > Alauda arvensis. The sequence continues at coordinate 43,181 of CADDXX010000441.1, read as the reverse complement.
GGGGTTTGTCAGCAGTTACTGGTCCCAGTAAGCCACCAGCAGCAAAGGTTTAAGATTTCACTTGAAATAAGATTGAACTTGCCTTGTGCCACATAATTCCCTGAGGTTTTGGCCTTTTGCAGTGGGTCTGGATTGTCCTTGTGGGGGTGAGGATGTAATCCACAGTTAAATCATGGTCACCCAGGAGCTCCTCTGCTATGTCAAGCACCTGCAAGGCACAGATTTGGTTAAGCAGCTRAAAACAAACTCCCTCAAACTGTGCCCCATTCCTGATGTCTTGGCACAGGAAAACCCATCCAAGACAATGGGAACAGAGATGCCAAACCAGCATCATTCCCTGTCTCCTCTGCAGACAGAGCAGGAGGAGCCCCAGGGTTCCCTGCCTGCTGCAGAGGGGAGGTTTGAGCAGCTGGACTCACCTGGCAGTCGTGCACAATGGTGACCACAGGTGTGTCCTCCTGCACTGCACCCATGGACACCATCATTGCATATTCCATGTCTGCATAACCTTCCCCTTTGCCAATCCTCCAGCCTAAAGCACAGGGAAACCAAACAGCAGAGTGGGAAGTTGTTAAAATCATGTAATTAACCCAGCAAGTTGTAACTMTGGAAAAAATATCAGATCAGCATCTCTCTCACAGAGGGCAACTTCCCTCAAAATTAGCACTGAAAGGAAATAAAACATCAGTTTCAATGATTCATCAAAGATCCCAGAAGTTTCCTATTCAGAATAAACAAATTTAATGGACTTAACACAGCAGTTGATTTAGCAATTTGTATTTAGAGCTTTCTGTTCACGTCCAACACAGGTTAATGTGGGTAAAGAGGAGTCTGGGTCACACATAAAAACTGTGTTATTTTAGGCAAGGGATARAGTCAGTGGAAAATTTTCCAGCACCAGCAGGTTTCCAAAATACTAGAAAATGCAAAATCTGATCCTCAAATAGTTACTGAATCAGCAGGTCTAACACACAGCCTTCCACACAGCAGATCTCTGACCAGGGAGCCTGCTTGGGTTCCTTGAAAACACCAACAATTCCTTGCCTCCAGAGTTTTCCTGCAGGCCAAAACATCCCTGAGCCCAGTGCTGTGTGCTGGAGGCATCACTGCTTCCTGCTGGCTCTGGGGTTTGTCACACACTGAGGCACAACCCCAGACCACAGCTCCAAGGATAAATCTGTCTGTGCCTCACACTGTGCCCTCCCTGACACTGCACTGGGGTTTGGGACCTTTCTGCTGGGAGTTTTTCCTTACCTTKTTCAGAGACAGCCACTGATCCCACAACAACCAAGTCCACTTGTGCTGTCCCATCCAGCCCCACAGGCACGCTGTAGTCTTTTACACCCTGCAGGAAAAAAACAACAACAAAAAAAAAAAACCAGCATTTGAGGTTTGCAGAGTGCACAATCCCCCAAGCACTGAGGCAGAAATCCAGGATATTTTGATAAATCCACGTTTCCAAGTGTCTCTTCCATGTTTAGCCAGGCTGTACATGTCTGGGAAGTTATCCCCCAGGGAATCCTAGAATAGATTCCCTGCTGCAGTGACAAGAATCTTGGCACACTGCGAGGAGAGCTGAGGGAGGTGGGCACTTTTAGAAGCAAGGTTATTTATTTAGGATCAAAACCTGATGTTTTGAAGCACTTTTTTTGGAAATCTGTTCCTAAAAATGAGGGCAAGTGACACTTCCTATCCACACTTCCTTACTCTGCTGAAAACTTGAGGAATATCAGAGCACTACAAATGCTTCCATTAATTCTGAAATACAAAGTTAATTTAGACACAGACAGGTACAGCACAAAGAAATCTGAAGTGACACAAAGTGATACAATTATTTTTTCTTCCTCTCTCTCCCTGTTCAGCCCCACCCACTCCTCTTTAATCTGTTCTTAACAAAAATTCTGTCCAGATTGCAGAAATAAAAAATTATATTTACTTGGTTTTTTAAATATCAGAGGTTTAGAGCTATTAAAAATATACCTTATGATTCAATCACTCCTAATAAACGTGCCCAGCACACTGTAAATGCTCCTCACACCAACTCAACTTGGTGCTAATTATAAATTAATTATATTAAAATKACAATAAAGAGCCAAACGTTTCCTGCGCAGAGCACAAACCCCAAAATTCGGTGATTTGTGGCTGCCTATCAGCACTGCTGCCCACCAGGCACTTTCCCAGCAGCGTGGTAAGGATTGTTTGCACAGTGCTTTGTAAATCCRAACTGCCAACAGCGTTTTGTCATTAGTGGGCTGGGGGAAAAACCCAGACACGAGGTGGAAAGAGCCCAGATCAGACAGCAGGCCAAGAGAAAGGTCCTTTTCAAAAGTGCTCTTCAGCCCTGAAGAGCTTAATTAGTTAATGACTCCAATAGAACTTCCAACAAAGAAAGTCACTACTAATTACCAGCCATTTACAGCCTCGGTTGTTTATGTTTATTGCCTTTAGAAGGAGATAAAAGAGGAAATAAATCCTCCTATTCCGCTGTACCGGCCGGGTTTTCACGGCAAATAAAGATGGATAAAAACCTGCCGGGGCTCTCTGGCCGGAGCTGTGGAGYGAGGCTGTAACACGAGAGGGCAGCAAGAGACCGCGCTGCAAACACAAACCTCGCCTCGAGTCCGGGCCTCCCTGCCTGCAAACACCAAAATTCGCGGGTCTGCGGGTGCTGTGTTCCAACAAACACCTCCTCTTTCCTATCTGGGAACACCTAGGAGCACTAAAATACTCCCCAGAGGGTTCAGCAGCTCTAAACTGCAGAATGCGGGAGCACGAAGAAAGATCTACCTCACCTCAAGTCGCTCATGATTTTCCAAAAAGCACTGAGAAATATTAATCCTGTCCTGCCAAGACTCAATTTCCTCCTGATTTCAATTTTTTGTGTGTACACAAACCCAGGAATACCATCCCAACAAGAAGATATTTCACGTTTTCCAGCTTTCATCCTAAACCCACATTGTCCCACAAGTTAATCCAGCCCTCCCTCATCCCCACCTGGGACGTGGCACATCTTCTCAGGATCTCCTTGGTGGCACCTGGAGGGGGAACAATCCTATTGAACAGCCCRGTCCTCAGACGTGGTGTGGGAACCAGCAGAGTCTTCCTTGCCTGGGGGAACCACACAAAAAGGTTCATTTTACACTGAAGAAATGTTTTGATTGTCACACAGTAAAAGCTACGTGGCCAAATATTGAATTTGTTATGTCGTAGTTAGTAGTGTTGATTATTGTGTGGTGCCTGTAAGATTAATTTCCTCCAATACAGGAAAACTCCATATAAAAGGTTTATTGAAGAAATAAGAGGCAAGACACACATTTGAAGATATTTGAGGATACACCTTTAAAGACATCCCCTCCTTTAAAGCTAAGTAACTTTAAATAGCTATTACAAAACTAAATAGTCTCTAATTAGCTTTATAAGAGATAACAGTTTCAAACTGACAAAGGGCAGAGTTAGGTTGGATATTGGGGAGAATTCCTCCTTAATATCCAACACAGGTGCCCAGAGAAGCTGTGGCTGCCCCTGRATCCCTGGAAGTGTCCAAGGCCAGGTTGGACAGGGCTTGGAGCATCCTGGGATAGCGAAGGTTTCCCCACCCATGGCAGGAGCCTGGAATTACCTTTCAAATCCCTTCCAAGCCAAACCATGCCATATACCCCCATTGATTCAAAGTCCACAAATGAGCTGCAAACAGAACCTGTTTAAGAAGCAGTGCCAGGCTCTGCTGTSCCCTCCCAGCTCCTCCCCCGTTACCTGCAGAGCCGCCAGCCGCGCACCTTCCAGGGGCTTATCGGGATCCACCTTCACCTCCCGCGCTCTGCTGAACACATCCAGCTCCCCGAGAGAGCTGCAGGCCTGCAGGGAGCCCTGAGGGGAGGGAAGGAGCCGAGAGGGGAAGTGTTTTCACTTACTTCCAGCGTTAGGAAGCGGGCGTTCCTCTGGGGAGCATCGGGGTTTATCTTTACTCTACGGGCAGCCCGGAACTCCCGCAAGCCCAGAAGCCTGGTGGCGGCGTGGGACGMGCCCTGTTTGCACGGAATATCAGCGATCACCGCGGAGATCACGGCAAAAATGGGCAATTTAGGAGCATTTCACCCTCTAGAGAGGCTGATTTCCGCAGGTTTTTAATTGAGGGGCTGTTAATTTTGTCCTAATCCCTGGATTAAGGCGAGGTCGGACAGGGCTTGAAGCAGCCTGGGGAGAGAGGCTGATTTCCGCAGGTTTTTAATTGAGGGGCTGTTAATTTTGTCTTAAAGCGAGGTCGGACAGGGCTGGAAGCAGCCTGGGGATAGCGGAAGGTGTTCCTGCTCAATGAGCTTGAAGTTCCCTCCCCATTCAAACCGTTCTGTGCCTCGAGAATTCACAAGGTGGTTTTGTTTCGTTTCCTTCCAGGGCTGCGAGACGCTGCCCCGGGAAGCTGGGGGAGTACTGGGGGTAACTGGGGGCCGCTCCCGGAGCTSTGCGGAGCGGGCAGAGCCCGAGGCGGGGCAGGGAGGGAGCAGCAGCCGGAGGAGGAGGCGGCCCAGCGCCGGCAGCCGCCGTACCTTGAAGTTGGGGATGCGGCCGCGCACGGGCCGCGGGAACTCGGCCAGGCCCGAGGCCTCCAGGTGCTCCCACACCTTCTCCCGGATGTCCCACTTGGAGCAGGGCGCCGCCATCGCCCGCCCGCCGTGACGTCACCGCCTTCGCCTGCCCGCCCGCCGTGACGTCACCACCATCCCCTCCCGCATCCCCGCACCCTCCGCCGTGCCGTGACGTCACAACCGCCACGCCCCTTAGCATAGTCTAATCATGACGTCATCGCCACGCCCTCCCCATACCCGCCCCTCCGTTAGTGACGTCATTTAATCAGTACACGCCCCATTCTAGCGGGGAGGGGCGGAGCCTCCGGATTGACCACGCCCCCCTCCGGGTTGACCACGCCCCCCTCCGGGTTGACCACGCCCCTCCGGGTTGACCACGTCCCCTCCGGATTGACCACGCCCCCTTCGGCGCGCGCGCGGCGGCTACGGCGGCGCTGAGGGCTCAAAACGCCTCGAAGGCGAAGCTGGGGGGAGCAGCGTGAGGGAAGGTCGCTTAGGGTCCGGCTTATTTCTGGAAATAAACATCAAAAACGCAATGCTGGCGCATTAATATGAGATTTCCGCTCGCATTATACAAATCCCATGGGCTTCCCATCGCGTCTTACGGCTGGGGGTAAAAACCCACCCYGCTTTTTGTAAAATAATCCCTCGCGTTAATTGCTTTTCCATTTAAAATTGGCTGCTGGTGAATAAAACAAAATCCASCCTCTCCGTGGGTTCGCCAGTCTGCCGGCTTCCCGAAAGTTCACTTCTTGCACGCCTTTAATTAGATAATAAAKGATTTGTCCGCACGATTTATTATTTCTAGAATTTGCATATTCTAGCAGAAAAGAAGAGGGAGGACGTGGAGAATCCCGACATTCCTGAGCGGAGYGGGATGGAGGGGTCATGGGAACAACGGAACAACCAAGGTTTATTTTAAAGTGTGGCTGGAAGGGGGAAAACTTCAGAGTTTGTGCTTGGCTTGGAGCTGCGGCTGTGCCAGCCCAAAACAGCGGCACAAATTGGGATGCTCCTCTCCGAGCGCTTGCAGATGGAGCTGGGCAGATGCAAACTCCTCTTTGTGGAGSTTTTTTTTCTCCACAAAAGCCAAGACTTTGCTGATTTCAGGAGCCTTTCCCCTTCGAGCTCCGAGCCATTCCCAAATTCGGATTATATCGCGATAAATGCTGCGGTGAGGCTTCGCCTTTTCACTTGTAAATGTCAAAAAAAATAGAAATAAAAGAGGTTTGGAGCGGCGGTGCTGCGATGGGGTCTGGGAAGAGCCTTTCCTTAGCTCGGAAYGCTGCTGGAGCCAGTGGGAATCCTTCCAGACCACCCATGTGCAGCTGGGCCGAGGTGTTTGAAGCTCATYCCGGCACTTCCAGCTCACGGAAAACTCCCGGTGACTCCTCTGTCCCCTTGGGGAGCTGGGGATCCGGCCTTGGGTCAGCAATTKTGGGRTTGGGGCTGGRGCTGGGASTGCCAGCACTGCCTGGCCACTGCCACCCAASGTCCCCACCCCAAGGGAGGGAGAGCAGTGCTGGTAATTAATCAATTAACAATCCAGCAGGGCTGGGATCCTTCTAGACCACCTACATCTCCCTCCAAGCACGCTCAGCAAGGCTGTTCCTTCCGAGGATTTGCTTCCAGATAAGAGGGCCCGAGCTGWTTTCTACAAATCAGGGTGGTTTGCCTTAAAAAAAATGAGGAGTTTGTTGATAGGTGGCATCTTTTTCTGCTGGTTTGTCTCCASAGGRCTGAAATTTGCTCCAAATTTCTTGTGCAGGGTCTTTTCTGTCGCAGCAGCCTGGAGCAGCTCGTACAGATGCCACAGGGAAACCTCTGTTCTGTGGGAAGCAGACAAGGCTACCACATCTTTATAGATTAAGTCAATCATTGGATGTGCCTGAATCGCCTCTAAAATCCATTTGTACCAAGCTGAATCGAATATTTCAGTGAAAGAGGTTAAAAAAGGATCTGGGATTTTGAAAAAAAACCCTGCAGCTCTCCCTTGAAACACACACAGCTTGTGAAAACACCTAAAAAAAGGGAGGGACAGATGAATCAGATGAATCCAAACCCTGGGGAAAATGCAGAAAGAAACCCCTTGTGCTGCAGGAATCATTCCTTGGAACTGCAGGCTGAACACGTCAGGGCAACCACAAAAATCAGCCTAAATGCACCCCAAAAWGAGCTTTAAATCAGCCATAATGCTCTGCTTGGGCTTCAAGGGTGAAATTTTTTTTAAAAGGCTACAAATTTTAAAGGGAAGCATTTATAATGATGTTTTCATTAAGGAAATGAGTGTGTGTTTCCATGTGTGAATAAAGAGTGTATGAGTACATTGTGTTTATAAAATAACCCGGTGAAGGAGGCAGGTGGGAWTGGCCTGGGCTGTTCTGTTTGAGCCCAGCAATGTCTGGAAAATGGGGATGGACCAGCCCCTGCAGCCAGAGGTTCCTGCCCTCTCCAGTACAGGTGCAAAAACTTCCTAACTTCCTAACTTCCTTCCTTCCTTCCTTCCTTCCTTCCTTCCTTCCTTCCTTCCTTCCTTCCTTCCTTCCTTCCTTCCTTCCTTCCTTCCTTCCTTCCTTCCTT